>CM076999.1:103425110-103961283 GCA_039090855.1 Macrothele yani | reverse complement strand
AATATTATGTTTGTAACAAAAATTGTTGCTGAAGAAGCCCAGGGGCTTTGCACGAGTTTCATGTGTAGCATAATTTTTTTATTGGTAATTATCATTCGTATACATAAATGAAATATCAAGCATTTAACGGAAAGCGTCGTAAAAAGGCCTTAGGCCTTTTTGTTGATGCAAGCATCTAAAGGTTGATGTACTGTTTCTCCTATACAAATTTTAGAATGTATATTTGAAAACACCTCACCTTAAAACCCCACTGTAAAAGTTAAATTTTGTTAAAAAGTCCAAGGCATAGGAATTTTGTAAGCGTTTTAGGTTCAGTGCGTTACTGCTTCTTGATAATATTTGATATCAAGTTCACACATACGAGATATTAAAATTTGCTGCGTTTCTTCGAACAAGGCTGTTGTGAAATGATATATAAATGTATAGGCAACTCAAAGCGCCATGGAGAGATGCATGCTTGGTTTAACCACGAGAGATAAGAAGAGAAACTCGTGGATCAGAAAAATGACAAGAGTGGAAGACATCATGATCAGAGTAAAATCCCTGAAAAGCAATGGGCTGGACATATTGCCAGAAGGACAGACCATCGATGGACAGCCGAAATTTTAGATTGGATTCCAAGAGACAGGAAAAGACCCAGAAGAAGACCACATAAAAGCTGGAGATTACAGACCCGTACGTGTCTGTAATCTGCAGCTTTTCTAAAGCAATCGATAAATCTTCATTTCTTGTAAAAGCATTGAACATCACTTTTGTCTTCTGAAAGTTCATTTTTAATCCCACTTCTTTACTCTTGTCAGCAAGTTCCTGGATCATACTCTGCAGCTCTGATGGGGTAGTTGCAAAAATGACTACGTCATCAGCAAAACGAAGTTGGGTTAGATAATCTCCATTAATCTTTATCCCTTTGTTTTCCCAGTTCAGTGATTGAAAGACATTTTCCAATGTCGGCATTAAAGAGCTTCGGAGATATGGTGTCACCTAGTCTCACTCCTTTTCCAATTTTTATGTGTGTTGTATTTTCAAACAGCCGAATCTTTGCACTTGCATTTTCATAGGTGTTATTAATAATATTAATGTACACATCTTCAAGAGCCATTGTAACTGCTGATGGTTTCACCGAATCAAAGGCTTTTTCATAATCGATAAAAGCCATGCACAATGGAAGTTCATATTCCCTCGCTCTTTCAATTAGTTCTCTCAGTACGTGAATATGATCTATTGAGCTGTAGCCACTCCTGAATACAGTAGCATTTACCTACTGAAGTTTCATTTTTGTTGCCGTTGCCCTATTTTTGCATTGAAATCTCCTATAATTATCTTCAAGTGCTGCTTACCTTTATTATTTTCATGACGAATTTCCTCATAAAATTCTTCAATTTCTTCAGGATGACTTGTGGTGGGTGCATAAGTTTGAATAATCTGAGCCTTGTATCTTCTCGAGAGTTGGATAACGAGTCGTGCAGCTCTGTCAGAGGAACTTTCAACTTCTACAACTTTATCCTTTAGTTTCTTGTTTATTATAAATCCAACACCACTAGTTCTGCCAGTTCTTGTGATATATATATCATCATCATCATTGTCAACCATTATCAATCCACTGCTGGACGAAGGTCTCCCCAAGTTTCCTCCACAACGGTCTATCTTGTGCCAGTCTCCTCCATGTCACCCCTGCATACTTTCGAATTTCATCCACCCATCTCCCATGTGGTCTTCTTCTGGGTCTTTTCCTGTCCCTTGGAATCCAATGTAAAATTTCGGCTGTCCATCGATGATCTGTCCTTCTGGCAGTATGTCCAGCCCATTGCCATTTCAGCGATTTAACTCTGATCATGATGTCTTCCACTCTTGTCATTTTTCGGATCCACGAGTTCCTCTTTCTTATCTCTCCTGGTTACACCAAGTATGCACCTCTCCATGCTTTCTTTGAGTTGTCTGCAGCCTTTGTATGTCTCTTTTAGTTAAGGTCCACGTCTCTGCACCATACGTAAGCACTGGAAGGATGCATTGATCAAACACTTTTCTTTTAAGACATAATGGCATATTGCTCTTGAAAATTATGCTGTTTCTTCCAAAAGCTCTCCAGGCAAGTTTTGTACGCCGATTAATTTCTTCAACAATGTGACCCTCACTTGATATCTGCTGTCCAAGATAAACGTACGTGTCTGTTATCTCCAGCTTTTCTCCATCAATCGATAAATCTTCATTTCTTGTAAAAGCATTGAACATCACTTTTGTCTTCTGAAAGTTCATTTTTAATCCCACTTCTTTACTCTTGTCAGCAAGTTCCTGGATCATACTCTGCAGCTCTGATGGGGTAGTTGCAAAAATGACTACGTCATCAGCAAAACGAAGGTGGGTTAGATAATCTCCATTAATCTTTATCCCCTTTGTTTTCCCAGTTCAGTGATTGAAAGACATTTTCCAATGTCGGCATTAAAGAGCTTCGGAGATATGGTGTCACCTTGTCTCACTCCTTTTCCAATTTTTATGTGTGTTGTATTTTCAAACAGCCGAATCTTTGCACTTGCATTTTCATAGGTGTTATTAATAATATTAATGTACACATCTTCAAGAGCCATTGTAACTGCTGATGGTTTCACCGAATCAAAGGCTTTTT
Organism: Macrothele yani; assembly: GCA_039090855.1. Classification (NCBI taxonomy): domain Eukaryota; kingdom Metazoa; phylum Arthropoda; class Arachnida; order Araneae; family Macrothelidae; genus Macrothele; species Macrothele yani. Next base: position 103,958,663 of record CM076999.1, on the reverse strand, counting down.
CATAATCGATAAAAGCCATGCACAATGGAAGTTCATATTCCCTCGCTCTTTCAATTAGTTCTCTCAGCACATGGATATGATCTATTGTGCTGTAGCCACTCCTGAATCCAGCTTGTTCTCTCGGTTGAGCCATGTCCAGTGTTACCTTCAAGCGGTGTGAAAGAACTTTAGTGAAGATTTTATAAACTAACTGATAGGAGGCTGATAGGTCTGTAGTTTCCGAGATCCTCAATGTCACCTTTCTTATGTAGCAGGATCATTGTAGCGTTGTTCCAATCCTTAGGAATCTTTCCTTCATTAAGGCATCGAGTGAAAATTTGGGCGAGTACTGTTTCGATTTCTCCACTTGCTTCTTGTATGATGTCTATAGTAATTCCATCTTCTCCTGGAGCTTTTCCCCGCTTCATGTTCTTGATTGCATGTGCAACTTCTGCTGGAAGGACTGGAGGAACTCTGGTACTGGTACCTTTCATGATGTCTGGAGTGCATGTATCATCCCTTTCATATAATTTGGAGTAGAAATCTTTCACTCTTGTGAAAATTTCGCCTCTATTTCTTGTTACAGAACCATCTTCTTTTCTCCGAGCCATAATCTGTTTTCTTCCCTTACTGAGATGTCCCTTTGCTATCTTTAGGCTTTGGTTGTTTTCAATTGCTTTCCTTATTAGTTCACAGTTGAAAATCCTTACGTCTTCAGTGATACTTTTTCGTACTGTCTTGCATAGCTCTATATATTCCACTTTGGAAGTCACATCTTCTTTAGTTGTCCTCATCTCTCTTCTTTTTTGCATCAACATTTTGGTTTTTCCTGATAATTTATTTACATGCAACTTGTTCTTGGACCCAGCTAATTTTGTTGCTGTTTCCATAAGAGCTTTGGTTACTTTTCTGTTAACTTCAGAAATGTCCACTTCTTCCGATGTTAGGCCTTCTAAAGCAGAGAATCTGTTCTTCAGTTCCAACTTGAAGGTATTATGGTGTTTTTTAAGGTTGGTTATGTCAATACATTTTGTTTGTCTTATGAGCTTGCCACGTTCGAGTTTAGTGTTGAGGTGCATCTTACATCTCACCAATCTATGGTCACTGCCTGTGTTGAACTTGTTTAGCACACTGCAGTCTTCTATGACGATTTTTTGGTACACATAATAAAATCAATTTCACTTGTCGTCCCATTTGGATGTCTCCATGTCCATTTCCTGTGTGGCTTTTTCTTGAAGAAGGAGTTCAAGATGAAAAACCCTTCTGACTCTGCAAACTCAACGAGAGTATTTCCACGCTGGTTTCTGTTGCCGTGACCGAATTTACCTACTGAAGTTTCATTCTGTTGCCGTTGCCCTATTTTTGCATTGAAATCTCCCATAATTATCTTCAAGTGCTGCTTACCTTTATTATTTAGATGACAAATTTCCTCATAAAATTCTTCAATTTCTTCTTCAGGATGACTTGTGGTGGGTGCATAAGTTTGAATAATCTGAGCCTGGTATCTTCTCGAGAGTTGGATAACGAGTCGTGCAGCTCTGTCAGAGGAACTTTCAACTTCTACAACTTTATCCTTTAGTTTCTTGTTTATTATAAATCCAACACCACTAGTTCTGCCAGTATCTGTCCCACGATAGTAGAAGAGATGTCAACTTTTCAGTTCGATGAGATCTTCTCCTTTTCTCCTTACCTCACTTAGCCCCACGATGTCCCACTTGATCCTTTGTAGTTCCTCTTCAAATTCAAGAAGCCTTGAATCAGAAGATAGGGAGCGTCCATTGTACGTTGCCAAGGTCAGCATCAGATGGCAGCCTAGTCCGGTCCTCCGGGGATTCTTAGCACCCTCTGCCTTCATGTCGCACTGGCCTCTGCCTTGGCCAGGTACATTCCAGCTGCCGGAGACTGAGGGCCAAGATTTAAGTTGTGGAGTCATTTTGGAGGGGTTTGGCCATAACTCAACACGCTGGCCAAGCGGGTTGGTGAGTGTGGGATAGAATTTCCTCTAATCCCGATGGTATAGTTATACCGCTATTGGCGGTCGTCAGAGCCACTTTAGTAGGAACAGGATGCACCACGAGAAGGCGGGGTTGACATTTGTCAAGGAGAGGCTGTGATGTTACGCATCACCTGACCTTACATCCCATATATATATATATAAAATAAAATCCGAGTACTCTACTTATCTTTTAATTGCATAGATCTGTTAAGAAAAAGGGGCTGCAGACGCAGAATAAACTCTCGGAAAAAGGGAAATAAATAGACTAGAAATGTTAATTATGTTTATGGAAGAAACTGGAGAGAAGAAAAGAGGGAAATTTTTCTGCAACTGTCTTCGTACAATGCATGCTGTTCGACAACCGACCTACTATTTCCTCCTGTTAAATTAAAGAAATTCGCCTTTGTGTGTTTCATCTACTTTTCATTCCTCACACATATCTGACTATCTGTTCTCACTAATAGTTCAAATCGCTGCTGTTTTCATTTAAAATAGCAAAGCACTTTTGAAAAGTCCTAAAATAAAGTAATTTTCAAAATTAAATTTTTGTTTTCAGTACAACCTAATGAGAAATTTCATGTAAAAATTAATGTCATATCCTTTAAATTCTTTTTAGGTCGCTGTTGCAAACCAAAATATCAGTTTCACAGTAGATTTCCCATTTCTTTGACCAAAATCGCATTAATTAAATATTTTAAAATTAAAAATTGTGTTGCCGGAAGTAATGTTTTTTCTTGCCAAGTTGATTACAGAAAGAATTACTGAAATACTCTAAAGTTTTCCTTTAGTTTTAATCGACGCATTTCGTGAATTCATGTTTCCAAGACAAAATTGTAGAAACTGTGATGACATCCAAACATCTCTGGTTCAATGCCATTGTCCGAACCCTTTTAGCAGGTAATCACTCAGAAAGGATTAGTGTCAACAATCCCCTTAAACGAGCAGTTTGAATAACAAAGGAAAGAGGGAATGCAACGTTCACTGTTGTCAGGAGTTCCAGGTCACTCGTTCGAGCTGGGTAATGCAAAGATTTTTCCCCCCGCGTTATTTCGTTCCACCCGCTACGAGCCACAAAAACATACTCCGAGTTACTTCGGGCGTGCCGTTCCAGGCCAGGAAAAAATACCGCGAGTTATTTCGTTCGAGCCGCTTAAAGGGTTAAACAATTGAACTCTGCCCCACTATCTACCAGTATATTGGCTTGGAGCCCAGCCTCCGTAGTTACCATCATTTGTTCTCCTATAGGTATTTCTAAGTTTTTAATCTCTCCCTGGTTAGACCCGAAAATTCTTCCAATCTTTGCGCTCATCTTTCTAACATCCTGTACTACTTTTACTCCGGTCTCCTTTCTAGGTTTCTCTACTTCATGATTATTCTCCACGGCTACCCTTCCTACTCCCCCCCCCCCGTCGTTCCACCAATAATAGGAATTTCTCCTGTTTTACGCTACCCTTCTGGGGACATAATGATTGCCGATGACCCGGCTTCCTACAAGAAAAACAAATTATGCCTCGATCTAAACTAGGGCTACCCTGACTTCCCACAGGTCATACTCCTAGTTTACTCCCGACCTTCCTATCTGGGGCTTGTAATTTTCCCTTCTGAACCGTCACGAATTGTTCAATTCTGCAATATTTCTGATCAACATTCTCTCCGAGAACTTTTTACGACCACAAACTACAGTCTCCAGTTGAGTATACTCTAGTCCAACTAATGCTCCTTTTAATCAAAAATCAGTTGCCTTATGGCAACCCTAATATCAGAGTCGTCCCGACTCTACGCTTTCACCCGAATCACTCGGCTTCACATTATATCAGGCACTTCGTTCCTCGGAGCCTAAACTCCCCACGCCTACCCGCCTTCCAAGCTCACCTCTAAATCCTCTCTCTCTTCAAGAAGCTCTCCTCTTATCCACCGCGCTTCGGAGAATCCCTCCTTTTGTCTACCCCCCCCCCGCCACGAGGGGCTGACCTTCAAACTTCTCAGATTCCGGAGCGAACCTAACCTTTGCCCGCAGGTCAACTTGCTTCGTATCAGTAACGCAGCAGGTCCTACTTCTTGGAACTGGCCCCTACTTATTGTCTTCTGTGTCTGGCGACCGCATGTTTGACATTCCTTCTAACGGACTTCTGCGCGTGGAAACCAGACTCTATACAGACAGAACAAAACATACAATAATACTGGCATTCTTTCACATAAAGGACGTATTCAGAGCTCCCGGACAAGCTGGCGCCCTTCTACCATTGGGCATTGTCTGCGTTTGCGTAGGTATTCTCTTGGACCAGAATTTCTGTGACCGGCAATGTACAACGAAACAATGCCTTTCCACAGCTTTGGATTAGCTACATACCTCCTGACGTCGTCAACGTACGCCAGGCATTTTGCATTGTATATGCACACAGTTAATGAAATAAAGTTATTTCCTGAGTAAAACAAACATTCCTCACGGGCGACATTTCGTCGTTCCCCTGCACGTGACATATCCCCTTTTTTTCTGTTTTTATATACATAAATTAACACTTGATCATATCTTAATTGATATGATCAAGTGTTCATTATTATTTTTCGCCCTTACAATCCTAGTGAGACAAATTATGGTCAAAATTATTTTTGATCAGTGTGCTTAGTGACGGATTAATATGTAGGAAAAACAGACTATTAGACGCATCTGGTAGCCACGTCAGGTGGCTCGAAGGCACAGTGTTCTAAGCTTTACCTTCTAAATATTCTCGGTAGTAAATCTGAGTTAGATTCGCATATCATACGTGGGGTAGTACGTCATTAATCTTTAGCAGTGGCTCTAAACCAGGGATGGGGGGGAGAGCCTGCTTATAGTTCTTCCCGTTTCTTGACATCCTTCTCCACCCCCTTAAAAGAAAGGCCACAATTCTGAAGGTCAAACGTTATTCTTAGAAAGCAGCTGGTTCTTTGCTAATCCGGGATTAGAAAAATACGCAGCTAATACTGTATATCACAGACAATTGCAGAAGTTAAGCGGTTCTCAGAGTTTAGCTCATCCAATCACAGGGTAGGTGCAAAAGACTGAGCTTTAGTAGATTGGTATGACAGTTTATTTCCTTTGTGCAGTTGTAGAGGAAAGGTGTTCTCCGTTTATTTCTAAATAATAGCGATTTTGTACCACTATCTTGTATGATAGGTTGTTTATCGGCGGTTTAAAGATACTGAATTATAACAGGTAAGTCTCATTTAACAAAAAAGTTTTAATGTTGCATTATATTAACTGTTGTAAGTGCTTCATATTATCATAAAAATGTACGAAACACATTTGAAGGAAAATAATCCACTGTAGGGTAGGGGTAGTGCCTGTCGTTTTGTATTGGCAATCAATATCTGTTTTATATCCGAGAATATTAGGAATTATTAATTTCAATCAGAACAATGTTTTAGTGAATAATGAAGCTATTCTCAGGAAATATCTGAGCTCATATTGTATATTTGGTACGGAACGCATATCGTTATGGTAAGAAGGGCTATGTACGTTTCTTGTCTTACACAGCGAAATGAGAATGAATGAAGTGGAGTGAATTTTTGATCTGACACGTGTAAACGACCGATAAGTTTCATATGAGAAATATTAAATTATAGATACATTGGTCCTCAAAAGATAGAGTTAGAGTGAATTATCTCCCTGACAGGGGATAATTATTAAAGGTGGGCTGCTCCCCCAAGCTTGAGTGTGCTCTAAATTTATTCAAAGAAAGTCGTTGTTTTTTCCGACATGTCTTTAAGCTATACTGTATGTATATCATGGTCCACAGATTTGCTTGTAAGTCAGCCCTCATTCCGGAAAATTTGAGTAAATATGTAAATAAATGGAAAAAAGTTCTATTTGTTTTTCTATATGTTCATCCGATTTGGGGACAGAGTCTATAAAACCTCATTTAGTAGGTATAAGAACTTACATTCCTGAAACCACCCGATGGATAAGGGATTTTAAATTTCAATAGCGATAAATGAATGAACGCAATAGAAGAGAAAGATTTAGTGTGGTTACTTGTTGGTGAAATGTTTCTTATATCAATTCTCAACTTTGCAATCTACGATTGGATATATTTGACTGTTGTACGTAAGCTTTGTGTGATTCAACTTTCTTTAAAATCAAATCTTATTTCAATAATTTCATACTAAATATTTTCCTCTTTATAGGCATACTTGTTAAGTATCTACCGCATTTTTCGTCGTTTAATCTTCAGATTACCTGTTTTAAGAAAGTTACGAATTCGGTTTCTGCGGATTATTAGCCACTTTAAAAAAATTGTTTTTGCGTACTTCGATTTTTTAAAAATCCGTCTCTTTATTGCCGGAAGAGCTCTTACTTATACTTTGAAAATTAAATAGAAATGCGTTTTAACAGAAAAACGTATCACAATACGAAGGTGGAGGTTCGCAAAAAACTGGAAAGATTTTTTTTTCTTACGATAATTCTGAAAGATTGTACGTCGTAATTAAGACGAAATTATCTGCTCTCGCACGATCATGTGCTATTTAAAGCTCAGCTTCACACACGTTCGTGATTGCCACAGGTCTAACTATGGAACTGCATACTATGGAATTTAACAGCGGAATTATCATGCCTACGTAAGAAACTGTGGTAATACTGAAAACACTCTCGAAAAAGCATTTAAAAAAGACAGTCATTATTAGCACGTCTTTTCTAAAAAAAGATCGTGCTTATGTTATCGGTTTGTCCGTCCGTCCGCCTGTACCCACGATATCTCTGCAACTATTAGTCCGATTTCAAAAATCTTTTTTGCATTCGAAAGTTTTAAATATGCGAATGATGATCCTTTGTTTCGATTTTTTTACGATGTACAATTTCGCCGATAGAGGGCGTAAATGCAGGTGATGTCGAATTCAAAAATAAGTTTTATTCCACATATTTGCTTCTGAACATCCGATTGAAAAAATCTTTTATCTTTCGATTCCATTTATGTCGAAGAGTATTTTGGATATAGTTTCTTTTTCAAATTACTCATGGATTTTCCGCTAGGGTTCGTGAAATTAAATTGCATTTTTTCCGATAACTCTTCTTCTAAAACTTCGATTGGAAATATTTTTTTTTTTTTGCAGCGGATACATCTCCTGATGCACAATCTTTTGCATGTAATTTCGAATTTTTGATAAAGAATACTTTGGCCACCAGGGGGCGTAATCGTTAATTTTAGCTTCTGATGTATTTGCCATATAATCTGAGCTTCTAAAATATCGATTGAAAAAATTATTTCGTGGACTGATGCCTCTTACATCGGTAAACCTCTCCGGAATATTTTATTCCTAAAATATTCCACAGTTTCTCCGCCGGGGGCGTACATGTAAATCTTATTTTTGTCAATATCTCGACTTCTGGGAGTCCGATTTGAAAAATTCCTTCTTTGTTGGATAGTGTTTTCCGTGTGACATGTTTTTCATATAGTTTCAAAATTTTCAAGTAATTCATAGACTTTCCGCTAGGGGGCGTAATGGTAAATTGCGTTTTCCCCTATATCTCTGCTTCTAAATCTCCGATCTGAAATTCTTTCTGCACCGGATACAGCTCCTGATGGGAAATCGTTCGCATATAATTTCTAATTTTTGTAAAAAAATGGTTTGGCCACCAGAGGGCGTAAACCTTAATTTCCGCTTCTGATGTATTTGCAGCAAAATATGAGCTTCTAAATTCTCGATGGAACGTAAATTTTTATCATATCGGATAAGTGTGAGGCGTCCTTGAGTAGAAAGAAATCCTTTCCGTGCAAATCGGTTGTCTATCGGCGGATATATATTTTTTATTCTTCTGGACGGACGGATGGAACGTAATTTTGTATTGTATCTGATAGGTGTGAGGCGTCGCTGAGTCGAAATAAATAATGTCCGTGCAAGTCAGTTCTGTATCGGCGGAGATATTTTTTTATTCGTCTGGACGGACGGACAGACTGCGGACGGATGGAACGTTATTTTTATCATATCTCATAAGTATGAGGCGTCCCTTAGTAGAAAAAAATAATTTCCGTGCGAATCGGTTTTTCCTCGGTGGGATTGTAGGCTTTTATTGTTAGGGACGGACGGAGAGACAGACTTCGGGCGAATGGAAAGAAAATGTTTATCATATCCGATAGGTGTGAGGCCTCCGTGAGTAGAAGGGAGTCATTTCCGTGCTAATCGGTTGTTTCTCGGTGGGGTTACGTGTTTCATACTTTCGGACGGACGGACAGACGGGTGGAATTAAATTTTCTATCATATCTGATAGGTGTGAGGCGTCCCTGAGTAAAAAAGGAATCATTTCCGTGCAAATCGGTTCTTTATCGGCAGATATTTTTTTTATTCATCTGGACGGACGGACGGATGAAACGTCATTTTTTATTATATCTTATTGGTGTGAGCCGTACCTGAGTAGAACGAATTAATTTCCTTGAAAATCGGGTGTTTCTCGGTCGAGATGTACTTTTATACTTCCGGGCGGACGGACTTGGGAAGAATGGAACGTAATTTTGTATTGTATCTGGTAGGTGTGAGGCGTCGCTGAGTCGAAAATAATTTCCGTGCAAATCGGTTGTTTATCGACGGAGATATTTTTTTTATTCTTCGGGAAGGGCCGACAGACGGCGGACGGAAGGAACGTAATTCTGCAGCGTATCTCATCGGTAATTCGTTCCTGAGTAGAAAGAGACCGTTTGCGTGCTGTTGTTTCTCGGTCGAGTTATGTGTGTTTATGCTTCCGTACGGACGGACGGAAAGACAGACTTGTAACGGACGGGACGTAATTTTGCATTGTATCTGATAGGTGTGAGGCGTCGCTGAGTCGAAAGTAATAATTTCCGTGCAAATTGGTTGTTTATCGGCGGAGATATTTTTTTTTATCCTTCTGGAAGGACTGACAGACGACGGACGGATGGAACGTAATTCTGCATCGTAACTCTTGGGTAAATCTTTCCCGAGTAGAAAGAGACCATTTGCTTGCGAATCGGTTACGTGTTAAGATACATGGTTTTTCGTGTGGGTGTAATAAGTCATTTCTGGACGGGCAGACAGACAGACGGCGGACGGATGGAACGTAATTATGTATCGTATCTCATGGGTGATTCGTTCCTGAGTACAAAGAGACCGTTTGTGTGCAAATCTTTTGTTTCTCAGTCAAGTTATGTTTTTATGCTTCCGGACGGACGGAAAGACAGACTTGGGACGGACGGAACGTAATTTTGTATTGTATCTGATAGGTGTGGGGTGTCGCTGAGCCGAAAGTAATAATTTCCGTGCAAATCGGTTGTTTATCGGCGGAGATATTTTTTTTATTCTTTTGGAAGGACGGATAGACGGCGGACGGATGGAACGTAATTTTGCATCGTATCTCAAGGGTAATTTGTTCCTGAGTCGAAAGAGACCATTTGCGTGCAAATCTGTTGTTTCTCGGTCCAGTTATGTGTTTTTATGCTTCCTGACGGACGGACGGACGGACGGAAAGACAGACTTGGTACGGATGGAACGTTATTTTGTAATGTATCTGATAGGTGTCAGGCGTCCCTGAGTCGAAAGAAATAATTCCCGTGCAAATGGGTTGTTTATCGGCGGAGATATTTTTTTATTCTTTTGGACGGACGGACAGACGACGGCCGGATGGAACGTAATTCTGTTTCGTATCGCATGGGTAATTCGTTCCTGAGTAGAAAGAGATCATTTGCTTGGAAATCGGTTACTTACTTACACGCCGTCATCGGCAGTACGTCTGGCCGCAAAGCTGAGCTGCATCTGCCGGTGGATTTCAAAGGTGCCTGTATTAGGACATTACCATCAAAACGTCACTTCGTTTTTCTTTTCAAATTTTAATTAACAATAGGAAACACAAAAAAATCAGAACATGTGTGAAAACTTAATTTTGTATTAGCACATTTTTTGCAGAAATTTTGAACGTAGCTCATTACTGTACGCCGCCGTAAATGTTACCGCAGTTATCTAGTACTGTTGCCATAAAATATTCTCATTCAATGTTACTGGAATTTAAATTCTTTGAAGTCACAGCTTTCTTTACTTACGGGGGTATATTCAGAAAATGAGCTCCTCTTGTTAGAAAATGTTAGCAGCCTTTACCCTTGAACGTCTCGGAAAACGATTATCGTTTCTTAAAATATTATGTTCTGTATGCAAACAGCCAAAAGTTGCATAAACATGTTATAATTTTAGTCAAACTTCGGAGTAAAATAACTAGATTTCCTGAAGCAATCCTGGGGTGCATGCACGAAAAACTCTCGTATTCACGTTTAGAAAATAATAAACATCATAAAATAGGAGCCATACATCAAGAATAATTAACAGATTGGTTACACAATTTTAAATTGTGAAAGTGAGCTAAATTATTGGCAAAGGGCATAGCTAAAAGACCCCCAATTTTCCATTGCATTAAATGGTAAACATACATCCTAGGGGTCGCGAATCAGCGCCGATTCTGTGCAGGGGCAAGAATATGAACTTTTGCTTGTACATTAGCGATAGCGAACTGGCATAGCCTTGTATTACACGATTAATCGCACAAAGCCATGGTCACGCGTTGTGTGTGGATCCTATTAAAGTTTTATGACGTCATACTTTTGCGAGCAGATGGCCGCGATTCCCATCTGCTTCACTACGTCACGCGCTGTGGGCGTATGTCCGTCCGCACGATGACTCGCGTAACAATCGTTTGATTTCGATGAAATTTTAGTATCTGGTAGGGTATCACCTGGGAAGGAATCTTATTGAAAGTGAACGAAATGGGGTGAAAGGTCAGTACATAGGAGCGGAATCCATTCCACTGCTATTATGCGTCATAACTAACGTAAAAAACGTTCGATTTCGATGAAATTTTAGTATGTGGTAAGGGACTACCTGGCCACAAACCCTATTGAAAATGGGCGAAATGGGGTCGAAGGTCAGGACATAGGAGCGGAATCACTTCCATCGCCATTATGCGTCATACCTTACGTAAAAATGCTTCGATTGCGACAAAACTTTATCATGTTGTTTCGGAAGTATACCGAACCGGTTCTGTTGAATATCATCGATATGGGATCAAGGTAATGATTTCTGGTATGTTGGAAATCGTATTATAATTAATGCATTGCACGATTTTACAAACTTGTTTTTTAAGATGCAAACTTTAGCCGCTAGAGGGCGTAAATGCAGATGATATCGGATTCAAAACACATTCTAATACATATATTTGCTTCTAAACTTTGAATTCAAAAATTCTTTTACTTTTCGATTCCATTTAATTTGGAGATTATTTTAGGTATAGTCACTTTTCCAAGTTACGCATATATTCTCCTCTAAGGGGCGTAAAATTAAATTGCTTTTCCCCAGATACCTCTGCTTCTTAAACTCCAATTTGAAAATGTTTCCTTCAGCAGATACAGCTCGTGATGGAAAACATTTTGCGTATAATTTATGATTTTTGGTGTTAAATGGTTTGGCCACCAGGGAGCGTAAGTGTTGATTTCTGCTTCTAATGTTTTTGTAGCAAAATCTGAACTTCTAAAGTCTCGATTGAAAGAAAGACTTCGTTGACCAATAGTAATCACGTAGACAAACCTTTCCGGAATATATTCTTCTTAAAGTAATGCATGGTTTCTCCGCCAGGATGCGTAGATGTATTCTTGTTTTTGTCAATATCTCTGCTTCTTATGATCCAATTTGAAAAATTTCTTCTTTGCTGGGCAGAGTTTCCAGTGAGACATGTTTCTAAAATAATTTCAAAATTTTGAAAAAATTCATTGAATTTCCCCTAGGGGGACTAAAGGTAAAATGCTCTTTAACCGACATCACTGCTTCTAAAACTCCGATTTTAAAAATTCTTCCAGCAGCGGATACAGCTCCTAGTAGAATTTTTTTTCTTTTGTAATTTCTAATTTTTTTAATAAAATATGTTTGGCCACCAGGGGGCGTAAGGGTTAAATTTGTGCTTCGTATGTATTTGCTGCAAAATCTCGGCTTCTAAAAGCCCGATTGAAAAAATTATTTCGTCGTCCGATACCGCGCCTGTCTGTAAGTATTTGAGAACATTTTTATCTTAAAATAATGCATGTTTCTCCACCAGAGGGCGTAGATGTCTGTCGTATATTTGTCAATATCTAAATGTCGGATTTGAAAAACTTCCTTCTTTGTTAGATACAGTATCCGGTGTAAAATGTTTCTGATGCAAGTTCAAATTTTTCAAGCGTTTTCCTCAATATCTCTACTTCAAAAACCCCGTTCTGAAAAATTCTTTCTGCACCGGATACAGCTTTTGATAGGAAGTTCTCAGCTTTTGATAGGAAGTTCTCAGCTTTTGATAGGAAGTTCTCATATAATTTCAAATATTTGATAAAGAATGGTTTGGCCACTAGGGTGAGTAAGAGTTAATTTTTGCGTCGGATATATTTACAGAAAAATCTGAACTTCTGAAAACTCGATTGAAAAAATTATTTCCTGGACCGGTACCGCTCACATTGAAAAACATTTTGAAAATATTTTCTTTTTAAAATAATGCGTTTTTTCCGCGGGGGCGTAGATGCATATCTTCTGGTAAGCTATATCTCATGGATAGTATCCATGAGGTATAGCTTACCAGAAGGTATATTCATGGACAATATCCATGAAATGTATCTACATATTCCACACCGGGTGATCGCTTGCATACAAACCAGAGGTGGAGCTACAACGTTACTGACTTGTTCCATTTGTGTAGCTGTTTTATCCGAATAAATGGCGAAACTGCTCTGGAATTACAATAGTTCCTTTCCCATAAATGTAAATTGCACATAGCAATTTTCATCTACATTAGATGATTCCTTCTGATCGCTTTTCTTTCTTTCTTTTTTTTTTATGCAAGAGTGTATATCATCATGTCATGTTTTATAGAAAAATACATAGTGGGTGAAATACACTGGCGGAAAGTGAAAAAGGGACACCAAGAAGGAGACGTCTGATACCAACGAAATTTATACAGCATAATAACGGAATACAGAGGATAACGTGATCAAAACATTATGGCTAAATACAGCTGTATTATATAGCTGCTAAACTGAAAAACAACATTTCCATGTAATATGGTTAGTACGAGGTTGAACCGCCATGAACTGCGCTACACTGTGCAAATCTGGCATGCAGTCATTCGTACAGATGTTGGATGTAAGTTTGGGGTATTGAGTTCCAAGCATCCTCAAGCTGGACGCGTAAATCGGGGATGGTCGTGGCTGGCCGTGGAGACCGGATAAGTCGTTGTCCCATAAAATCTCACACGTGCTCAATGGGGGCAAATCCGGTGAACGTGCAGGCCATGGAAGTTGTCTCACACCCTGAAGTGCATGTTGCGTTGCACGTGCACTGTGTGGGCGTGCGTAATCTTTCTAGAAAACACCACGATGGACCAAGCTTACAAATGGCACAACAACGGGCTGAATGATGTTGTTGATGTAGGAGGTGCTGGTTAACGTACCCGGTGCAAACACTATTTGTGTACGGGAGCGATGGCTCCCGTACACAAATAGTGTCGGAGAGGGGGGGGATGAGTAATACCAAAGGTGCAACATGTATAGAATTTATGGTCAGATCGGAAGTTTTTAGCGTTTATAGGAAGCCTGGGGGGGGGTGTAATATGCCCTCAGACAATTTGTTGAGTTGTACGTTGTAAAGGCTGGAAATCTCGCGAACGGAGTAGAAATAGTTTTTATTTTAGGTATTAACCGCTCTCTCTCTCTCTCTCCTCCAGTTCCCGACAATTTGTCCTAATAGGCACCTTCCCTCAAAAATTGTCAAGTTGTAGCTTGTAATTGCTGAAAATCTCCCGATCGGACGAGAAATCCTTCATATTTTATACTTTTGGTATTATCCCCCCCCTGTCCCCCTTCAACAGGTTTGCTGAGTACGCACATGCCTTCAGATAATGTGTCGAGTTCTAGCTTGTAAATGCTGATAATCTTCCGACCAGACCGAAAATACTTTATATTTTGCAATTTTGGATCCCTCCCCCCCCCTCGTTCCCGACAGGATTTCTGAGTCAGCAAATGCCCTCAGATAATTTGCAGACTTGTAGTTTGAGAACCCTGAAATCTTATGTTGCGCTGCAGATCAAAAACATTTTTTTATAAAGCATTACATTAATTATCGCAATTTAAAATAGTCAAAAACGCAATTTTTATACCACCCCTTAAACATTTTGTGGCCAGGTCTCCTGATGGCCACTTAATCCGATGGCCAGTTCTGCTACACCCGTCCAAATCAATACCTATTGATATTGTTTGCTATACATGCAATAAATATCTCGGAACTAACTTGAAATCTTATAAAAAGGCCCGCGGCCTTTTTATGCTATGCAAGAGCTGAGAAATTTTCCGTTGAGTGCCTTTGATTGGTTTTACAAATACGAATTATCAATCTTGTAACTCCAAATCCTCTAAAAAGATTCTCGGCATAGGTGCCTTGTAAAACGGTGAGAAATAGCCTGTTCAGTGCCTATTATTATTTGGTATTATAAAGTGTTTAGAAGTACGAAATATCTACGCTGCCATTTAAAATCTTCTAAAAAGGCATGTACCATACGTATCTTGTCGATAACTCAAGATCAATTGGTTGAGTCCCCGTTGATTACCTTATATTGCATGTTAGGACATGCGAAATATTAAAATGATAACTCAAGATTTAATGAGTCGAAAAGCTTCTACATAAATCTTGTGTCATTATAATCTACATACGCATTTCCATATATGCCTAGGAAACAGACGATATCGCTCTCTCCAGCGGTGTGCGAACAACAATTTTACAGTTGCCATTATGAGTTGTTTACAAAATAACGTGGACAGAGCGATGACATCATATATTAACATTGTTTCGACATATTTGCAATACAGTATTTTCAGCATGTCTAGGAAAACTTTTAAATTTCGTTATGGTCAGCTAGGAAAACTCCCACACTTTGACATCATCTCGGAATGGAACGCAATGTGTGTACATCCCCTTGCATGATAAACTGTAGGAGTTTTTCGGTGTGGGAGCTTTCCGCCCTTTGCTGAGCAGTACTAGAAAGTGTGGGAAATTTCCTGGATCTAACTTGTGTTGATATGTCAACGTTATAAATATGAAATCGCTGGAATAAAAACTCTTAAAAAGGCCTAGGCCTAGGCCCTGTGAAATAATATTTAGTGCTTAAGTACAAACGCAATTAGTTGATACGTAAAGGTTGTGAATATGACATTGGTTGAGTAAAAACTATTAAAAAGGCCTAGGCCTTGGGCCTGTGAATTAACAATTAGTGCTTAAGTAAAAGCGGAGTATTATTAACTAGAGTTGATACGTAATTATTATGAATGTGACATTGACAGAACAAAAACTATTAAAAAGGCCTAGGCCTAGGGCCTGTGAATTAACAATTAGTGCTTAAGTAAAAGCGGAGTATTATTAACTTGAGTTGATACGTAATTATTATGAATGTGACATCGATAGAACAAAACTATTAAAAAGTCCTAGCCCTAGGGCCTGTGAATTTACAATAAGTGCTTAAGTAAAAGCGGAATATTATTAACTTGAGTTGATTCGTAATTATTATGAATGTGACATCGATAGAACAAAAACTATTAAAAAGGCCTAGGCCTAGGGCCTGTGAATTAACAATTAGTGCTTAAGTAAAAGCGGAATATTATTAACTTGAGTTGATACGTAATTATTATGCATGTGACATCGATAGAACAAAAACTGTTTAAAAGGTCTAGTCCTAGGGCCTGTGAAATAATATTTAGTGCTTAAGTGAAAGAGCAATATTATTACCTTGACTTGATATGCAAAGGTTATGAACATAGCATCGGTAGAATAAAACTGTTTAAAAGGTCTAATGCCTATAAATTAATATTTAGTGCCAAAGTAAAAGCGTAATGCTACTAACTTGAGTTGATACGTAATATTTATGAATATGGCGTCGGTAGAAAAAATGATGGTCAAAAGTTCCTACGAATGAGGCATAGTAATTTAGTGCCTAAGTAAAAGTGCGGCGTTATTAAAAAATCCCTCCTTGTTGTCTTTTTGCGAACATAGTATGAGTTCTGGTGTAATTGCTTTGTTTCGTTGAAACCTAAGAAATGTGCTATGTAATCACGAATATGATGTAATCCATAGTCATGATTATGTGCTATGTAAGGCACAAATAGCTGTTCCTCCGAGGAACACTTTGAATGAATGTGTGGCAGTTTTCCAAGGATCCTAACGACGGGAAGGAGTTCCTTTGTTTTTTTCATGCAAGTTCATATGATTATAGAGCAACTGGCCACAAAAGTTTAGGGAGGGGGGTATAAAGATTGCCTTTTCTTGGCCTATGTTATGAATTGAACTGGGAATTGCAAACAGATTTTCAGAAAACGTTCTATGTAGGCCAAGCAAAAAGTGCTGTGTTCAGAAAAGGACGATAAGGTGGGATTTTTATATAACGCTGCACTTTTACTTAGGCACAAATTATTTATATAACATGTCAAGTTTGTAATATTTTTCTTTTACTCAATTAATTCATAGGCCCTACACTTTGGCCTTTTCAACAGCTTTTTATCCGCCGACTTCGTATTCATAGTGTTTACGTATCAAATCAAGCCAATAGCATTTTTTTTTTTGGGGGGCTTAGGGCCTATGACTAAAACTTAG
Source organism: Macrothele yani (assembly GCA_039090855.1). Lineage (NCBI taxonomy): Eukaryota > Metazoa > Arthropoda > Arachnida > Araneae > Macrothelidae > Macrothele > Macrothele yani. Next base: position 103,942,060 of record CM076999.1, on the reverse strand, counting down.
TGATTTTACTAAGGCACTAAGTATTTGTCATAGACCTTAAGCCTAGGCCTTTTTAACAGTTTTTATTCTACCATTGTCTTATTCACAACGTTTACACATCATATCAATTTAATGATATTGCGCTTTTACTTAGGCAAGAAATATTAATTCATAGGCCCTATGCCTAGGCCTTTTTGATAGTTTTTAATCCGCCGACTTCATTTGCCGATTGCTAAAGGAATCTTTTATTTTACCCCAGGTCTTCGCGAAATTTAGGGTATGGGTTCCTCTAGCAGTGTCAGTCATTTAGTTGCAGATTTGGGTCACGTAAGTGAGTTAGGTTAGTGACGTTTAATTATTCATGGCTAATTGTTATACAGTCCGTGTTGTTCATCGCATTTTCGCAAACTTTTACAACCTGGGTTCGTCAGAAAATTTTAAGTACATATTGACTGGTTCATCATCATCATTTTCAGTCCATCCTCAAGTTTCTTCCACAAACTTCTATCCTGAGCCACTTTTCTCCACGCAGTGGCGCCTTAACAGGTGGGCCCAAACCTAAACAGGGACACCAAATTAGTGACAAAGTTTATTTTGTTTTATTTTTTGTGTGATTGTTTTTTATTTCGAAGTTTGGAGGTTAAAAATTAAGCAGTACATAACGCAGAACAGTTAGAACGCGTTAAAAATTAAGCAGTACATAACGCAGAACAGTTAGAACGCGTTAAAATTTAATAATTGAAAAAAATAAATTATTAAGTCACTTCGTTTTAACCCTTTAAGCGACCGGTGTACGTGAAAATATTTTTGCTAAAAATCCACGGAAGCTGCAGAGAATATTGTTCCAAATTCTCCCCTCTCCTTGAACCTGAAATGTTCCCATTTCGGCGAGCATTTAGCTTTCCTAGCAAACGAATTGCTGAACCCTTCTGACTCAGCAGGGTGCAACACACACCTGTCACAGGAGATTATCCCTCTCATAAGGTCCTTTATTTCTGTTCTATGACCTGAGGCGAGAAGAGAGCCCACCACACCCTTCTGCCTGAAGATCACAGGCCATTTTCTGAGTCATTCAGTGGACAAACGGGGAAAGTCCGTTAGGTGCAGTCCTCCGCCAATAAAAAACTTGTCCTTCATTGCTCAGATGAAGGAAACAATGACATCTTCAAAATACTTTATTGCAGCAACGGCGAAGTTGAAAAAAGTAAAATCTTTCAGAACACATTTTAATCATTTTAAGATTTATTTGAATTGGGAATGCCGTTCCTTCTGTATTTCTGTAAAAGACAGAAACGAGCTGTTTAATACGTGATATCGGTCAAAGAATGATTTTATTCCTCCTAGTTACTGCATTTAATACTAACTAGATGGCAATTGCAAATTTTCGTGTGGGTGGCTCTAGTTGGACCCAGAAGTGTTTGGGGTACCCAGAATTCTCTATTACTACCTATGCTTTTTATCCAGAAAAATGAAGGCCTCAGGGCTTGATTTTAAACAAAGCTTCAAGCGCAGTCTTTATCAGCAGCCCATTCTCCGAGCTCATGCATCTATAATGAGCGTTCAATTTTCTGTAGTACAAATTAACAGTTTAATGAACCATAACGGAAATATTTTTTTTTCAAATTTAGTACAAATAGAAAAAATAGATAATAGAATAGAAATTTGGAAAAAAAAATGCTCCCCATTTGTATGACTCACTGAAAAGAAATCTGTAAATGTCTTTTCATATTTTAAGGAACCGGTGAATTACTTCATTTTTTAAGCTATCGGTGAATGACTTTTCTCTCAGAATGCATGTCATATCCTTTATTGTAAAAGCAAAGATTATTAATTAAGTGTTTTACAATACAATTCGTTCGAAAAGCTGTAGGCACATAACTTAATATAATTCAAAATTAATTCGTGAAAGTTGAGGTGAATTAAATCTTGTTTTTCATCGATGTTATATGTGTCTGATTTTTAGCTACGTAATAAACACTCTCTCTTTCCCTCACACACATACGCACAATCTGATTAAACAAAGCTGCAGGTGAAATCTTTACTTGTAGCCCATTCGACTACTTCTCGGGGGCGTATGGAGCATTGATGATCATAATTTCCTGTAGCACGAATTTTCAGTTCGAATAGCAATACTGGATTTTTTTTTTCAGTTTAATAAAAGATAAGTGAATCGAAATTTGGGAAAAAATACGCCTCATTTTTGTGACTCCCTGAACAGCAAACAGTGATGTACTTCATTTTTAAGCGATCGGTGAATGTATTTTTTCTCAGAAGCATGTCATGTCCTTAGCTATAAAAACATAGGTTATTTAGATTTAGATTGATTTCATTCGTTCTGAAAGCTAGTTAGACAATGCAATAAATACGAATATAACATGTCGCACTTTGTTTGTTGGACCATCCCATTTAAGAAATTCTGTGCGCGCTATTGTGTGAACATTTGATCACATGCGAACGGGATTTGCTGGATGTCGTGAATGTGCAGTGCATGATCGAAGCTCTGAGCTTCCGCCCGCCAGCATTTTTTTTTTTTTTTTTTTTGGTTGGAGGTTTAACGACCACCGTGAGCAACTCAATGGGCTATAAGCAGTCGCCCGTCCCGAATTTAGGGTCACTGGATCCAGGAAAGGGAGAGAACCAGTGCCGTAAGACAAACACAACATCCATGCCTCACCGGGATTTGAACCCGGACCCCGTTCGGAAGAGTGATCAGAGGCCATCGCTTAGACCACTGCGCCCACGGGGCGGTCCGCCAGCATTGTACCCTCACTAATCCTCCTTATTTGTTGCAATTGCTCATGAAAACTGTAGATCCAAAGTTTCCCTCCCATTTTACATCACGGCATTCAATTATAATAGCTTCGCACTATGATGATCTCATCGTGAACCACAGTGCGAATGACACGGGACGCAGTGCTCATTTTCACTTTTTAATGAAAAATAATTCAAGACGCATATGATGAAAAGTAATTATTTAATAAAAAATAATTATAAGAATGTTTTTATGTCATAAAACGATACAAAATTATATCTGATGAAAAATATTTGTAAATACATGTGATATAAAAATAAATTGTCAACAAAAACATCTACATTACTTGAAATATTTGATTTAATCATAATAACTGCCTTCCCCCCAATTGTGGGGAAGTCTATATCAATAGATTTAGCTATATTCAATAGGAAACTTGTGCTGGATAAACAGAAAAGAAATGGTGTATATGTATTTTTTTTTTTTTTCGGTCTTCAAAACGCCTGAAAATATTTTTTTACTTTCCGAATACTTTTACAGAAGTTTAAAAAATCGAGTGCCTTTAACTCATGATTTCCTTTTTTCTTCCCCCGGGGAGGGGGGGGAGACAGTAGAACAGCACGTAGTGATTTTTATGATATAGCTTCATTCGACTTTGCATTCTGGAATAACGATACCAGTAATACTCTTCATTCATTTTAAATTTCCCAGGCATTTTACAATGCCTACATTGTGTGATAATTTTTTCTGTGTCCAGTATATCATCCCAAAATGAAGCTGGCTTTGCCATACCGTTGTGTTCAAATGTGCATGCCTCGCGAATTTTCTGCTAGAGAGGGGAAAGTATTTCGAGTCTTTTAACAGGAGGTTTGAAAAAGACTATTTCTGTCATATCTAAAAATTCTAATTATTCTTCTCTTAACAGGACTTAAAAAGCTATTAATTTGGGAAGTATGCAATTTTTGTTCATTTCAGCTTTTTCCACTGATTCTCCGCTGAAGTTCGAAAACTAAAATGCTTTGTAAGGCAATTGTGATCGTTTACTCGTAACCCTGAAAAGACACAAAGAGTTTCAGCCGGCCGTGCAGTAAAATATTGAGAACAGGAGAACTCGTTCGCGCAAAATCCTGTGGAAAGAATTTGGGCTTGTTAGTGGGTGCTCTCTCCCCAGCCAGACAAAGCAGTGAAACTATTAGTTCTACTTATATTCATAAACGGTAACCGACGTATGAGGTTAAATTGATTTGCAAGCCCTAATCCTCCGGCTTCTTGTTCTTCACGAACGTGTACCTAGTAGATATCCCGACCCTTTATTGTCGGAACTTAATAGTTCGTCATACCTGAGATAGACGTGAAGCAGTGGCGGCGGAACTGCCTGGGCCCGGCCAATAATTTTAGCCAAGATTTTTATTTGGCATATGTGCGATTTTTTATTGTGGTGTGCCTTAGATAGTTGCTCTAGGTAACTGATCAGGTGGTCCTTATTCTAAAGAAATCTCCTAAGGCATTATTTTTCTTCTGTTTGTTCCGGAAAGTGGAAAGGGAGGGGGTGCACCACAATTCGAAATTCCGGGCCCGGTCAACGAACTTCACTTTCCGCCGCTTCTGACAAATGTGCCTTCTCTTGGGAAACTAAATCTATAATACACATGGTTTGTAAACAGAAAGATGTGTCGTCTGCACTGTAGTCGTAGAGCTGAAAGGCGCCAGTGAGAAAATAAAAAAAAAATCACTCCTAAACCACCGCAGGTATAGTGCTAATCTAACGGCGGAGATCCCAGTGCATCGCAAAAATCTGCTCCGACCAACAGCCATAAATGTTTAAATTTTAGGATAGAGTTTTGTAGTGGGACCTACTGTTAAGTTTCATCTCTATTATTATAAATTTCTTAAGTTTCCAACTGACACACCGGCATAACTGAAAATGGCAAATACACACAAAAGCTTTCAACTGACACAAAAAAACGTTAAAAAAAAAAAAAAAAAAAAAAAAAATAAAAAACTGGCAGAAGCTTCTTTTCCTTCGTAATAAATTTTATCGGTTACGGACACAGCAACATTTTATTTTCAGGACGCACATTCCAACGACAGGATAAAATGTGGAGAACACAAGATAATAATTTCGTACAATCCGCGTTATTAGTCGAAGCGCTCAACTTCCTGATCCTACACAAAATAATCATAAAACTTTAACAAATTTGAACAGCGGATTGTTTTGTCAAAACGGATTTCTTCCGTCGTTTTAGCGAATTGTGTTTCAGACATAAATGTGTAGTAAGTAAGATATTTTGGCAAAGTCTGAATTTCACGGCCTCCCTAGGCCGTTTCATAAACTTCTCTTTCTCGTAAATGCATTTCTATTTTCCATAAATACTTTAATACAGTAAAGTAGAGTAAAGGCGAAAAAATTGCACTTGGATATTTCAACGGGAATGCAAGTTTTATGGTCCTTCAAATGCAATTTGACAATTTTTGCGATTGTGTCTGTCTATCCTTCTGTACGTGAGTGCACGTGTGTGCGTGTGTGTGGGGGAGGGGGTATGACCACCATAAAGCAAACTATTATAGATTCCAAGACGATGAGTCGATCAGGATTTCGTAGAAATCAGAGTACGGTCCCAAAACAGTTTTCGATTATTAATAATTCAAAATGTACAACTGTCAGAATGAAACAACAATGATATTTTATCAAAAAGCAACGGACTGATTAGATATTGGTTTGGAAGTGGATAGGTAGAAGAGTAGGTGTTATATTCCTTAGAATGTTGACCTGCACTTTCCATTTGCTCAGCTGTGCAGTGGCCCACTGCACCGCAGCAGAGGTGTAGTGGGACACAATTTGAAACAATGGCGGAATAGTGAAATACATTGAAATATTAATTAATAGGCCTTGAAAGTTCTTCCGGTTGCTAAAATACGAAATGGGTTTTCCGCTCTACTAATGTACGAAAAAGTCTAGTGGAGGCAAGTACAGAGATTTTTTTTTTTTCGCTGTAATTTGTGGGGAGTCGAAGTAAACTTTCTGAAATAAGAGGAATTAAGTGTTAAACCGAACTATTTTGCACCGAAATTTTTTTTAACAATTCCGAAATTGTAGAGAATAAATGATCTGTGTGCGGAAGCAGTTGCACTACTTTCAATGTTTCGGAGATTCGTTATGGTAGTTGATCTGTGTGCGACCCCACAGGGTGCTTTTTATGCTGTACTAATTACTAAGTGCTAAATAAACCTAGGTATATGCATATGACACCAGTACTAAGGTTAATTTTATAGTTAATGGTCTCTGCCCCAAAGTCATCAGCTTATCGAGGCACATGAACCTCGACGCAGTTGAACTCGAACGCAGCAGGTACGGAGGTAAGAACACTGGCCGCTGTGCCACCGCAGAGTCTGTATACTGAAACATATTTAATATTCCAATAGAACAGTGTTCAACAAGCATGTAATAGCTAAAAAGTTACCGCATTTTTTCAAACCACAAAAAAGCAAAACTTCGGTATCATGATTTCTGATTTTTTCGAAATTCATTATTATATTATTGTGTTTTCAAATTGGAAATTGCAAGATTTTGAATTTTTTTCCAGACAATAGTATAACGAGTTACTATTATAATGCTACTGTAAGTTCTATATTTATGTAGGAAGTGACTACCAGATAAACGCTGATATTTCACTTAAGTGGATAATAGTAAGTGGACTTCAAAATGTCCCATGTTTTTCTGTATTCCCTATCTGCGTAGATGAAGCAAGAAAGGGATACAACTGTGAAACGTTGTTATTCTGAGCATAATCATTCTAAAATCAGCCCAGTACATATCAATGCTTTTGAGCCAATTTTTCGAACTCTTGAACACGTACCAAGCATAGAGGTAGAACATTTACTTTCTTCCCTACGAAGCCGCCCCAGTGGCACAGTGGGCTACGAGATGACTCCTGATCGTTCATCTGAAAAGGGCCCGGGTTCGAATTCCGGTGAGCCATGGATGTTGTGTTTGTCTTACGGCGGTGGCTCTCTCCCCGCACTGGAACCAGTGGCCCTAAATTAGGTAGGGATGGGCTATAAGTAGTCGCCCTTCCCTACCTAATAATAAGGTAGGGAAGGGCGACTACTTATAGCCCATCGAGTTGCTCACGGTGGTCGTTAAACCTTAAATCAAAGAAAGAAAGATCAGATTTCTTGTTCTTCTTTTCCTTTGTACTTTACACTTTTGGGACAAACCGCATAGTAATAACACAGGAAAATGAACTAAGGAAGAATTCCACAACACTATAATGCACTAAATATCTCAATCAAAAGGAACACAAATTTATGAGAGACGTTATGAGTCATAACGCGGAGCAGTCAAATGGACGATTATTATACGTTCCCTTAATTTTTTTGTCCAGTTCTCTGAGTGACCAGTTCTCCGTTGATCAGCTCTTCGGGTGGCCAATTCTCCGGTGGACACTTCTCCTACACCCATGCCATCATTGTCAACCGTTATCAATAGACTGCTGGATGAAAGTCTCCCAACGTTTCACCCACAACGATCTGTCTCGAATAACACAGGAAAAAGAACTAAGAATCCCACAACACTATAGTGCACTAAATATCTCAATCAAAAGGAACACAAATTTATGAGAGACGTTATGAGTCATAACTCGGAATGTTTACTCGGAGCAGTCAAATGGACGATTATCATACGGTCCCTTAATTTTTTGTTCAGTTCTCTGTGTGACCAGTTCTCCGTTGGTCAGCTCTTCGGGTGGCCAGTTCTCCGTTGGACACTTCTCCTACACCCATGCCATCATTGTCAACCGTTATCAATCCTCTGCTGGATGAAAGTCTTCCTACGTTTCACCCACAACGATCTGTCTCGAACAACACAGGAAAAAGAACTAAGAATCCCACAACACTGTAGTGCACTAAATATCTCAATCAAAAGGAACACAAATTTATGAGAGACGTTATGAGTTATAACTCGGAATGTTTACTCGGAGCAGTCAAATGGACGATTATCATACGTTCCCTTAATTTTTTTGTCCAGTTCTCTGGGTGATCAGTTCTCCGTTGGTCAGCTCTTCGGGTGGCCAGTTCTCGGGTGGACACTTCTCCTACACCCATGCCATCATTGTCAACCGTTATCAATCCTCTGCTGAATGAAAGTCTCCCTACGTTTCTTCCACAACTATCTGTCTCGAGCCAGTCTTCTCCATGTCCCTCCCGCATGCTTTCGAATTTCGTTTATCCATCTCCCATGCGGTCTTCTTCGGGGCATTTTCCTGTATCTCGGAATCCAGTCTAAAATTTCGATTCTGCATCGATGGTACGTCCCTCTGGAAATATATCCAGCCCATTGCCATTTCTTGGATTTTACCCTGATCATGCCGCCTTCCACTCATGTCATTTTCCATATTCATGAGATCCACTTCTTTTCTTTCCTGGTTATATCAAGCTTCTTTTCAGTTGCTGTATTTTTTGTATGCCTTTTTTCGTTAAGGTCCACGTCGCCTATCCATCTGCAAACACTGTAAGGATGTATTAATTAAACACTTTTATTTTAAAACATAACAGCATATTGTTCTCAAAAAATGCACTGTTTCCTCCGAAAGCACTCCAATCAAGTTTTATACGCAGATTAATTTGTTCATCAATGGGACCTTCGCTTTATATCTACTGTCCAAGGTGAATATAGGTATTGGTGAATGTAGATATCCAGCTTCTCCCTATCAATCAGTAAATCTGCATTTCTTGTAAAAGCATTGTACATCATGAATGGAATACAGGATTACAACATATTTAGAATACAAATTTGGAAGACGTGAATTCGTTTTTTGGTGTAAATATGCCATGGATGGTAAATCAGATAATATCCTAAAACTTGCAAATTTCGTCCTCCGGCAGCGGGAATCGAAACTGCGTCTCCCTCCGGGTGACGCGGGTTCGATTCCCGCTGCAGGACGACGAAATTTGCAAGTTTTTTGGATATTTTCGGACTGACCATCCATGTCATATTTACGCCAAAGAACGGATTCATATCTTCAAAATTCGCATTGGACATAAGTGTTTTTTCTTCTGCAAGTTCATTTTTAATTCCATTTCTTCACTCTTGTCAGCAAGTTCTTGGAACATAACCTGCAGTTCTGAAGAGCCAGTTGCAAAAATGACTACGTCTACAGAAAAACGAAGGTGGGTTAGATAATCTCCACTAATCTTTATCCCTTTGTTTCCCCAGTTCAGTGAATGAAGAACATTTGCAATGTGGCATTGAATAGTTTGGGAGATACAAACACCTGATGACTGATATATTGCTTCAAACATCCGAACATTGATATATTGATAGCTATTTATCACCTTTCCTTATTTATTTAAACATATCAAATATTATGATTGTAACAAAAATGTTGCTGAAGAAGCCCAGGGGCTTTGCACGAGTTTCATGTGTAGCATAATTTTTTTATTGGTAATTATCATTCGTATACATAAATGAAATATCAAGCATTTAACGGAAAGCGTCGTAAAAAGGCCTTAGGCCTTTTTGTTGATGCAAGCATCTAAAGGTTGATGTACTGTTTCTCCTATACAAATTTTAGAATGTATATTTGAACACACCTCACCTTAAAACCCCGCTGTAAAAGTTAAATTTTGTTAAAAAGTCCAAGGCATCGGAATTTTGTAAGCGTTTTAGGTTCAGTGCGTTACTGCTTCTTGATAATATTTGATATCAAGTTCACACATACGAGATATTAAAATTGCTGCGTTTCTTCGAACAAGGCTGTTGTGAAATGATATATAAATGTATAGGCACCTCAAAGCGCCATGGAGAGATGCATGCTTGGTTTAACCACGAGAGATAAGAAGAGAAACTCGTGGATCAGAAAAATGACAAGAGTGGAAGACATCATGATCAGAGTAAAATCCCTGAAAAGCAATGGGCTGGACATATTGCCAGAAGGACAGACCATCGATGGACAGCCGAAATTTTAGATTGGATTCCAAGAGACAGGAAAAGACCCAGAAGAAGACCACATAAAAGCTGGAGATTACAGACCGGTACGTGTCTGTACTCTCCAGCTTTTCTCCAGCAATCGATAAATCTTCATTTCTTGTAAAAGCATTGATCACCACTTTTGTCTTCTGAAAGTTCATTTTTAATCCCACTTCTTTACTCTTGTCAGCAAGTTCCTGGATCATACTCTGCAGCTCTGATGGGGTAGTTGCAAAAATGACTACGTCATCAGCAAAACGAAGTTGGGTTAGATAATCTCCATTAATCTTTATCCCTTTGTTTTCCCAGTTCAGTGATTGAAAGACATTTTCCAATGTCGGCATTAAAGAGCTTCGGAGATATGGTGTCACCTTGTCTCACTCCTTTTCCAATTTTTATGTGTGTTGTATTTTCAAACAGCCGAATCTTTGCACTTGCATTTTCATAGGTGTTATTAATAATATTAATGTACACATCTTCAAGAGCCATTGTAACTGCTGATGGTTTCACCGAATCAAAGGCTTTTTCATAATCGATAAAAGCCATGCACAATGGAAGTTCATATTCCCTCGCTCTTTCAATTAGTTCTCTCAGTACGTGAATATGATCTATTGAGCTGTAGCCACTCCTGAATACAGCTTGTTCTCTCGGTTGAGCCATGTCCAGTGTCACCTTCAAGCGGTGTGAAAGAACTTTAGTGAAGATTTTATAAACAACTGATAGGAGGCTAATAGGTCTGTAGTTCCTGAGATCCTCAATGTCACCTTTTTTATGTAGCAGGATCATTGTAGCGTTGTTCCAATCCTCAGGAATCTTCCCTTCATTAAGACATCGAGTGAAAATTTGGGCGAGTAATGTTTCGATTTCTCCACTTGCTTCTTGTATGATGTCTACAGTAATTCCATCTTCTCCTGCAGATTTTCCCCGCTTCATGTTCTTGATTGCATGTGCAACTTCTGCCGGGAGGACTGGAAGAACTCTGGTACTGGTACCTTTCATGATGTCCGGAGTACATGTATCATCCCTTTCATATAATTTGGAGTAGAAATCTTTCACTCTTGTCAAAATTTCGCCTCTATTTCTTGTTACAGAACCACCTTCTTTTCTCAGTGCCATAATCTGTTTTCTTCCCTTACTGAGATGTTCTTTTGCTATCTTTAGGCTTTGGTTGTTTTCAATTGCTTTCCTTATTAGTTCACAGTTGAATTTCCTTATGTCTTCAGTGATACTTTTTCGTACTGTCTTGCATAGCTCTATATATTCCACTTTGGAAGTCACATCTTCTTTAGTTGTTCTCATCTCTCTTCTTTTTTGCATCAACATTTTGGTTTTTCCTGATAATTTGTTCACATGCAACTTGTTCTTGGACCCAGCTAATTTTGTTGCTGTTTCCATAAGAGCTTTGGTTACTTTTCTGTTAACTTCAGAAATATCTACTTCTTCCGATGTTAGGCCTTCTAAAGCAGAGAATCTGTTCTTCAGTTCCAACTTGAAGGTATTATGGTGTTTTTTAAGGTTGGGTATGCCAATACATTTTGTTTGTCTTATGAGCTTGCCACGTTCGAGTTTAGTGTTGAGGTTATAACGAAGTCAATTTCTCCGTCATTTTTGGTCTACACCGGGATTCGAACCCGAGGCCGCTTATTCCGGAACAAGTCGCTCTACCAACTGAGCTACGCAGACGTTTTATTCTGATTCCTATCTGCCTTTATGTCGTGTGCGTCCTGCTGGCAGGTACGTCACAAGGTGCATCTTACATCTCATCAATCTATGGTCACTACCTGTGTTGAACTTGTTTAGCACACTGCAGTCTTTTATGACGATTTTTTGCTACACATAATAAAATCAATTTCACTTGTCGTCCCATTTGGATGTCTCCATGTCCATTTCCTGTGTGGCTTTTTCTTGAAAAAGGAGTTCAAGATGAAAAACCCTTCTGACTCTGCAAACTCTACGAGAGTATTTAAACGCTGGTTTCTGTTGCCGTGACCGAATTTACCTTCTGAAGTTTCATTTTGTTGCCGTTGCCCTATTTTTGCATTGAAATCTCCCATAATTATCTTCAAGTGCTGCTTACCTTTATTATTTAGATGACTAATTTCCTCATAAAATTCTTCAATTTCTTCAGGATGACTTGTGGTGGGTGCATAAGTTTGAATAATCTGAGCCTTATATCTTCTCGAGAGTTGGATAACGAGTCGTGCAGCTCTGTCAGAGGAACTTTCAACTTCTACAACTTTATCCTTTAGTTTCTTGTTTATTATAAATCCGACACCACTAGTTCTGCCAGTTCTTGTGATATATCTATATATATAAAATAAAATCCGAGTACTCTACTTATCTTTTAATTGCATAGATCTGTTAAGAAAAAAGGGGCTGCAGACGCAGAATAAACTCTCGGAAAAAGGGAAATAAATAGACTAGAAATGTTAATTATGTTTATGGAAGAAACTGGAGAGAAGAAAAGAGGGAAATTTTTCTGCAACTGTCTTCGTACAATGCATGCTGTTCGACAACCGACCTACTATTTCCTCCTGTTAAATTAAAGAAATTCGCCTTTGTGTGTTTCATCTACTTTTCATTCCGCACACATGTCTGACTATCTGTTCTCACTAATAGTTCAAATCGCTGCTGTTTTCATTTAAAATAGCAAAGCACTTTTGAAAAGTCCTAAAATAAAATAATTTTCAAAATTAAATTTTTGTTTTCAGTACAACCTAATGAGAAATTTCATGTAAAAAAATTTATGTCATATCCTTTAAATTCTTTTTAGGTCGCTGTTGCAAACCAAAATATCAGTTTCACAGTAGATTTCCCATTTCTTTGACCAAAATCGCATTAATTAAATATTTTAAAATTAAAAATTGTGTTGCCGGAAGTAATGTTTTTTCTTGCCAAGTTGATTACAGAAAGAATTACTGAAATACTCTAAAGTTTTCTTTTAGTTTTAATCGACGCATTTCGTGAATTCATGTTTCCAAGACAAAATTGTAGAAATTGCGATGACATCCAAACATCTCTGGTTCAATGCCATTGTCCGAACCCTTTTAGCAGGTAATCACTCAGAAAGGATTAGTGTCAACAATCCCCTTAAACAAGCAGTTTGAATAACAAAGCAAAGGGGGAATGCAACGTTCACTGTTGTCCGGAGTTCGAGGTCACTCTTTCGAGCTGGGTAATGCAAAGATTTTTCCCCCCGCGTTATTTCGTTCCACCCGCTACGAGCCACAAAAACATACCCCGAGTTACTTCGGGCGAGCCGTTCCAGTCCAGGAAAAAATACCCCGATTTATTTCGTTCGAGCCGCTTAAAGGGTTAAACAATTGAACTCTACCCCACTATCTACCAGTATATTGGCTTGGAGCCCAGCCTCTGTAGTTACCATCATTTGTTCTCCTATCGGTATTTCTAAGTTTTTAATCTCTCCCTGGTTAGACAGGAAAACTCTTCCAATCTTTGCGCTCATCTTTCTAACATCCTGTACTACTTTTACTCCGGTCTCCTTTCTAGGTTTCTCTACTTCATGATTATTCTCCACGGCTACCCTTCCTACTCCCCCCCCCCGTCGTTCCACCAATAATAGGAATTTCTCCTGTTTTACGCTACCCTTCTGGGGACATAATGATTGCCGATGACCCGGCTTCCTACAAGAAAAACAAATTATGCCTCGATCTAAACTAGGGCTACCCTGACTTCCCACAGGTCATACTCCTAGTTTACTCCCGACCTTCCTATCTGGGGCTTGTAATTTTCCCTTCTGAACCGTCACGAATTGTTCAATTCTGCAATATTTCTGATCAACATTCTCTCCGAGAACTTTTTACGACCACAAACTACAGTCTCCAGTTGAGTATACTCTAGTCCAACTAATGCTCCTTTTATTCAAAAATCAGTTGCCTTATGGCAACCCTAATATCAGAGTCGTCCCGACTCTACGCTTTCACCCGAATCACTCGGCTTCACATTATATCAGGCACTTCGTTCCTCGGAGCCTAAACTCCCCACGCCTACCCGCCTTCCAAGCTCACCTCTAAATCCTCTCTCTCTTCAAGAAGCTCTCCTCTTATCCACCGCGCTTCGGAGAATCCCTCCTTTTGTCTACCCCCCCCGCCACGAGGGGCTGACCTTCAAACTTCTCAGATTCCGGAGCGAACCTAACCTTTGCCCGCAGGTCAACTTGCTTCGTATCAGTAACGCAGCAGGTCCTACTTCTTGGAACTGGCCCCTACTTATTGTCTTCGTGTCTGGCGACCGCATGTTTGACATTCCTTCTAACGGACTTCTGCGCGTGGAAACCAGACTCTATACAGACAGAACAAAACATACAATAATACTGGCATTCTTTCACATAAAGGACGTATTCAGAGCTCCCGGACAAGCTGGCGCCCTTCTACCATTGGGCATTGTCTGCGTTTGCGTAGGTATTCTCTTGGACCAGAATTTCTGTGACCGGCAATGTACAACGAAACAATGCCTTTCCACAGCTTTGGATTAGCTACATACCTCCTGACGTCGTCAACGTACGCCAGGCATTTTGCATTGTATATGCACACAGTTAATGAAATAAAGTTATTTCCTGAGTAAAACAAACATTCCTCACGGGCGACATTTCGTCGTTCCCCTGCACGTGACATATCCCCTTTTTTTCTGTTTTTATATACATAAATTAACACTTGATCATATCTTAATTGATATGATCAAGTGTTCATTATTATTTTTCGCCCTTACAATCCTAGTGAGACAAATTATGGTCAAAATTATTTTTGATCAGTGTGCTTAGTGACGGATTAATATGTAGGAAAAACAGACTATTAGACGCATCTGGTAGCCACGTCAGGTGGCTCGAAGGCACAGTGTTCTAAGCTTTACCTTCTAAATATTCTCGGTAGTAAATCTGAGTTAGATTCGCATATCATACGTGGGGTAGTACGTCATTAATCTTTAGCAGTGGCTCTAAACCAGGGATGGGGGGGAGAGCCTGCTTATAGTTCTTCCCGTTTCTTGACATCCTTCTCCACCCCTTAAAAGAAAGGCCACAATTCTGAAGGTCAAACGTTATTCTTAGAAAGCAGCTGGTTCTTTGCTAATCCGGGATTAGAAAAATACGCAGCTAATACTGTATATCACAGACAATTGCAGAAGTTAAGCGGTTCTCAGAGTTTAGCTCATCCAATCACAGGGTAGGTGCAAAAGACTGAGCTTTAGTAGATTGGTATGACAGTTTATTTCCTTTGTGCAGTTGTAGAGAAAGGTGTTCTCCGTTTATTTCTAAATAATAGCGATTTTGTACCACTATCTTGTATGATAGGTTGTTTATCGGCGGTTTAAAGATACTGAATTATAACAGGTAAGTCTCATTTAACAAAAAAGTTTTAATGTTGCATTATATTAACTGTTGTAAGTGCTTCATATTATCATAAAAATGTACGAAACACATTTGAAGGAAAATAATCCACTGTAGGGTAGGGGTAGTGCCTGTCGTTTTGTATTGGCAATCAATATCTGTTTTATATCCGAGAATATTAGGAATTATTAATTTCAATCAGAACAATGTTTTAGTGAATAATGAAGCTATTCTCAGGAAATATCTGAGCTCATATTGTATATTTGGTACGGAACGCATATCGTTATGGTAAGAAGGGCTATGTACGTTTCTTGTCTTACACAGCGAAATTAGAATGAATGAAGTGGAGTGAATTTTTGATCTGACACGTGTAAACGACCGATAAGTTTCATATGAGAAATATTAAATTGTAGATACATTGGTCCTCAAAAGATAGAGTTAGAGTGAATTATCTCCCTGACAGGGGGATAATTATTAAAGGTGGGCTGCTCCCCCAAGCTTGAGTGTGCTCTAAATTTATTCAAAGAAAGTCGTTGTTTTTTCCGACATGTCTTTAAGCTATACTGTATGTATATCATGGTCCACAGATTTGCTTGTAAGTCAGCCCTCATTCCGGAAAATTTGAGTAAATATGTAAATAAATGGAAAAAAGTTCTATTTGTTTTTCTATATGTTCATCCGATTTGGGGACAGAGTCTATAAAACCTCATTTAGTAGGTATAAGAACTTACATTCCTGAAACCACCCGATGGATAAGGGATTTTAAATTTCAATAGCGATAAATGAATGAACGCAATAGAAGAGAAAGATTTAGTGTGGTTACTTGTTGGTGAAATGTTTCTTATATCAATTCTCAACTTTGCAATCTACGATTGGATATATTTGACTGTTGTACGTAAGCTTTGTGTGATTCAACTTTCTTTAAAATCAAATCTTATTTCAATAATTTCATACTAAATATTTTCCTCTTTATAGGCATACTTGTTAAGTATCTACCGCATTTTTCGTCGTTTAATCTTCAGATTACCTGTTTTAAGAAAGTTACGAATTCGGTTTCTGCGGATTATTAGCCACTTTAAAAAAATTGTTTTTGCGTACTTCGATTTTTTAAAAATCCGTCTCTTTATTGCCGGAAGAGCTCTTACTTATACTTTGAAAATTAAATAGAAATGCGTTTTAACAGAAAAACGTATCACAATACGAAGGTGGAGGTTCGCAAAAAACTGGAAAGATTTTTTTTCTTACGATAATTCTGAAAGATTGTACGTCGTAATTAAGACGAAATTATCTGCTCTCGCACGATCATGTGCTATTTAAAGCTCAGCTTCACACACGTTCGTGATTGCCACAGGTCTAACTATGGAACTGCATACTATGGAATTTAACAGCGGAATTATCATGCCTACGTAAGAAACTGTGGTAATACTGAAAACACTCTCGAAAAAGCATTTAAAAAAGACAGTCATTATTAGCACGTCTTTTCTAAAAAAGATCGTGCTTATGTTATCGGTTTGTCCGTCCGTCCGCCTGTACCCACGATATCTCTGCAACTATTAGTCCGATTTCAAAAATCTTTTTTGCATTCGAAAGTTTTAAATATGCGAATGATGATCCTTTGTTTCGATTTTTTTACGATGTACAATTTCGCCGATAGAGGGCGTAAATGCAGGTGATGTCGAATTCAAAAATAAGTTTTATTCCACATATTTGCTTCTGAACATCCGATTGAAAAAAATCTTTTATCTTTCGATTCCATTTATGTCGAAGAGTATTTTGGATATAGTTTCTTTTTCAAATTACTCATGGATTTTCCGCTAGGGTTCGTGAAATTAAATTGCATTTTTTCCGATAACTCTTCTTCTAAAACTTCGATTGGAAATATTTTTTTTGCAGCGGATACATCTCCTGATGCACAATCTTTTGCATGTAATTTCGAATTTTTGATAAAGAATACTTTGGCCACCAGGGGGCGTAATCGTTAATTTTAGCTTCTGATGTATTTGCCATATAATCTGAGCTTCTAAAATATCGATTGAAAAAATTATTTCGTGGACTGATGCCTCTTACATCGGTAAACCTCTCCGGAATATTTTATTCCTAAAATATTCCACAGTTTCTCCGCCGGGGGCGTACATGTAAATCTTATTTTTGTCAATATCTCGACTTCTGGGAGTCCGATTTGAAAAATTCCTTCTTTGTTGGATAGTGTTTTCCGTGTGACATGTTTTTCATATAGTTTCAAAATTTTCAAGTAATTCATAGACTTTCCGCTAGGGGGCGTAATGGTAAATTGCGTTTTCCCCTATATCTCTGCTTCTAAATCTCCGATCTGAAATTCTTTCTGCACCGGATACAGCTCCTGATGGGAAATCGTTCGCATATAATTTCTAATTTTTGTAAAAAAATGGTTTGGCCACCAGAGGGCGTAAACCTTAATTTCCGCTTCTGATGTATTTGCAGCAAAATATGAGCTTCTAAATTCTCGATGGAACGTAAATTTTTATCATATCGGATAAGTGTGAGGCGTCCTTGAGTAGAAAGAAATCCTTTCCGTGCAAATCGGTTGTCTATCGGCGGATATATATTTTTTATTCTTCTGGACGGACGGATGGAACGTAATTTTGTATTGTATCTGATAGGTGTGAGGCGTCGCTGAGTCGAAATAAATAATGTCCGTGCAAGTCAGTTCTGTATCGGCGGAGATATTTTTTTATTCGTCTGGACGGACGGACAGACTGCGGACGGATGGAACGTTATTTTTATCATATCTCATAAGTATGAGGCGTCCCTTAGTAGAAAAAAATAATTTCCGTGCGAATCGGTTTTTCCTCGGTGGGATTGTAGGCTTTTATTGTTAGGGACGGACGGAGAGACAGACTTCGGGCGAATGGAAAGAAAATGTTTATCATATCCGATAGGTGTGAGGCCTCCGTGAGTAGAAGGGAGTCATTTCCGTGCTAATCGGTTGTTTCTCGGTGGGGTTACGTGTTTCATACTTTCGGACGGACGGACAGACGGGTGGAATTAAATTTTCTATCATATCTGATAGGTGTGAGGCGTCCCTGAGTAAAAAAGGAATCATTTCCGTGCAAATCGGTTCTTTATCGGCAGATATTTTTTTTATTCATCTGGACGGACGGACGGATGAAACGTCATTTTTTATTATATCTTATTGGTGTGAGCCGTACCTGAGTAGAACGAATTAATTTCCTTGAAAATCGGGTGTTTCTCGGTCGAGATGTACTTTTATACTTCCGGGCGGACGGACTTGGGAAGAATGGAACGTAATTTTGTATTGTATCTGGTAGGTGTGAGGCGTCGCTGAGTCGAAAATAATTTCCGTGCAAATCGGTTGTTTATCGACGGAGATATTTTTTTTTATTCTTCGGGAAGGGCCGACAGACGGCGGACGGAAGGAACGTAATTCTGCAGCGTATCTCATCGGTAATTCGTTCCTGAGTAGAAAAAGACCGTTTGCGTGCTGTTGTTTCTCGGTCGAGTTATGTGTGTTTATGCTTCCGTACGGACGGACGGAAAGACAGACTTGTAACGGACGGGACGTAATTTTGCATTGTATCTGATAGGTGTGAGGCGTCGCTGAGTCGAAAGTAATAATTTCCGTGCAAATTGGTTGTTTATCGGCGGAGATATTTTTTTATCCTTCTGGAAGGACTGACAGACGACGGACGGATGGAACGTAATTCTGCATCGTAACTCTTGGGTAAATCTTTCCCGAGTAGAAAGAGACCATTTGCTTGCGAATCGGTTACGTGTTAAGATACATGGTTTTTCGTGTGGGTGTAATAAGTCATTTCTGGACGGGCAGACAGACAGACGGCGGACGGATGGAACGTAATTATGTATCGTATCTCATGGGTGATTCGTTCCTGAGTACAAAGAGACCGTTTGTGTGCAAATCTTTTGTTTCTCAGTCAAGTTATGTTTTTATGCTTCCGGACGGACGGAAAGACAGACTTGGGACGGACGGAACGTAATTTTGTATTGTATCTGATAGGTGTGGGGTGTCGCTGAGCCGAAAGTAATAATTTCCGTGCAAATCGGTTGTTTATCGGCGGAGATATTTTTTTTATTCTTTTGGAAGGACGGATAGACGGCGGACGGATGGAACTTAATTTTGCATCGTATCTCAAGGGTAATTTGTTCCTGAGTCGAAAGAGACCATTTGCGTGCAAATCTGTTGTTTCTCGGTCCAGTTATGTGTTTTTATGCTTCCTGACGGACGGACGGACGGACGGAAAGACAGACTTGGTACGGATGGAACGTTATTTTGTAATGTATCTGATAGGTGTCAGGCGTCCCTGAGTCGAAAGAAATAATTCCCGTGCAAATGGGTTGTTTATCGGCGGAGATATTTTTTTATTCTTTTGGACGGACGGACAGACGACGGCCGGATGGAACGTAATTCTGTTTCGTATCGCATGGGTAATTCGTTCCTGAGTAGAAAGAGATCATTTGCTTGGAAATCGGTTACTTACTTACACGCCGTCATCGGCAGTACGTCTGGCCGCAAAGCTGAGCTGCATCTGCCGGTGGATTTCAAAGGTGCCTGTATTAGGACATTACCATCAAAACGTCACTTCGTTTTTCTTTTCAAATTTTAATTAACAATAGGAAACACAAAAAAATCAGAACATGTGTGAAAACTTAATTTTGTATTAGCACATTTTTTGCAGAAATTTTGAACGTAGCTCATTACTGTACGCCGCCGTAAATGTTACCGCAGTTATCTAGTACTGTTGCCATAAAATATTCTCATTCAATGTTACTGGAATTTAAATTCTTTGAAGTCACAGCTTTCTTTACTTACGGGGGTATATTCAGAAAATGAGCTCCTCTTGTTAGAAAATGTTAGCAGCCTTTACCCTTGAACGTCTCGGAAAACGATTATCGTTTCTTAAAATATTATGTTCTGTATGCAAACAGCCAAAAGTTGCATAAACATGTTATAATTTTAGTCAAACTTCGGAGTAAAATAACTAGATTTCCTGAAGCAATCCTGGGGTGCATGCACGAAAAACTCTCGTATTCACGTTTAGAAAATAATAAACATCATAAAATAGGAGCCATACATCAAGAATAATTAACAGATTGGTTACACAATTTTAAATTGTGAAAGTGAGCTAAATTATTGGCAAAGGGCATAGCTAAAAGACCCCCAATTTTCCATTGCATTAAATGGTAAACATACATCCTAGGGGTCGCGAATCAGCGCCGATTCTGTGCAGGGGCAAGAATATGAACTTTTGCTTGTACATTAGCGATAGCGAACTGGCATAGCCTTGTATTACACGATTAATCGCACAAAGCCATGGTCACGCGTTGTGTGTGGATCCTATTAAAGTTTTATGACGTCATACTTTTGCGAGCAGATGGCCGCGATTCCCATCTGCTTCATTACGTCACGCGCTGTGGGCGTATGTCCGTCCGCACGATGACTCGCGTAACAATCGTTTGATTTCGATGAAATTTTAGTATCTGGTAGGGTATCACCTGGGAAGGAATCTTATTGAAAGTGAACGAAATGGGGTGAAAGGTCAGTACATAGGAGCGGAATCCATTCCACTGCTATTATGCGTCATAACTAACGTAAAAAACGTTCGATTTCGATGAAATTTTAGTATGTGGTAAGGGACTACCTGGCCACAAACCCTATTGAAAATGGGCGAAATGGGGTCGAAGGTCAGGACATAGGAGCGGAATCACTTCCATCGCCATTATGCGTCATACCTTACGTAAAAATGCTTCGATTGCGACAAAACTTTATCATGTTGTTTCGGAAGTATACCGAACCGGTTCTGTTGAATATCATCGATATGGGATCAAGGTAATGATTTCTGGTATGTTGGAAATCGTATTATAATTAATGCATTGCACGATTTTACAAACTTGTTTTTTAAGATGCAAACTTTAGCCGCTAGAGGGCGTAAATGCAGATGATATCGGATTCAAAACACATTCTAATACATATATTTGCTTCTAAACTTTGAATTCAAAAATTCTTTTACTTTTCGATTCCATTTAATTTGGAGATTATTTTAGGTATAGTCACTTTTCCAAGTTACGCATATATTCTCCTCTAAGGGGCGTAAAATTAAATTGCTTTTCCCCAGATACCTCTGCTTCTTAAACTCCAATTTGAAAATGTTTCCTTCAGCAGATACAGCTCGTGATGGAAAACATTTTGCGTATAATTTATGATTTTTGGTGTTAAATGGTTTGGCCACCAGGGAGCGTAAGTGTTGATTTCTGCTTCTAATGTTTTTGTAGCAAAATCTGAACTTCTAAAGTCTCGATTGAAAGAAAGACTTCGTTGACCAATAGTAATCACGTAGACAAACCTTTCCGGAATATATTCTTCTTAAAGTAATGCATGGTTTCTCCGCCAGGATGCGTAGATGTATTCTTGTTTTTGTCAATATCTCTGCTTCTTATGATCCAATTTGAAAAATTTCTTCTTTGCTGGGCAGAGTTTCCAGTGAGACATGTTTCTAAAATAATTTCAAAATTTTGAAAAAATTCATTGAATTTCCCCTAGGGGGACTAAAGGTAAAATGCTCTTTAACCGACATCACTGCTTCTAAAACTCCGATTTTAAAAATTCTTCCAGCAGCGGATACAGCTCCTAGTAGAATTTTTTTTTCTTTTGTAATTTCTAATTTTTTTAATAAAATATGTTTGGCCACCAGGGGGCGTAAGGGTTAAATTTGTGCTTCGTATGTATTTGCTGCAAAATCTCGGCTTCTAAAAGCCCGATTGAAAAAATTATTTCGTCGTCCGATACCGCGCCTGTCTGTAAGTATTTGAGAACATTTTTATCTTAAAATAATGCATGTTTCTCCACCAGAGGGCGTAGATGTCTGTCGTATATTTGTCAATATCTAAATGTCGGATTTGAAAAACTTCCTTCTTTGTTAGATACAGTATCCGGTGTAAAATGTTTCTGATGCAAGTTCAAATTTTTCAAGCGTTTTCCTCAATATCTCTACTTCAAAAACCCCGTTCTGAAAAATTCTTTCTGCACCGGATACAGCTTTTGATAGGAAGTTCTCAGCTTTTGATAGGAAGTTCTCAGCTTTTGATAGGAAGTTCTCATATAATTTCAAATATTTGATAAAGAATGGTTTGGCCACTAGGGTGAGTAAGAGTTAATTTTTGCGTCGGATATATTTACAGAAAAATCTGAACTTCTGAAAACTCGATTGAAAAAATTATTTCCTGGACCGGTACCGCTCACATTGAAAAACATTTTGAAAATATTTTCTTTTTAAAATAATGCGTTTTTTCCGCGGGGGCGTAGATGCATATCTTCTGGTAAGCTATATCTCATGGATAGTATCCATGAGGTATAGCTTACCAGAAGGTATATTCATGGACAATATCCATGAAATGTATCTACATATTCCACACCGGGTGATCGCTTGCATACAAACCAGAGGTGGAGCTACAACGTTACTGACTTGTTCCATTTGTGTAGCTGTTTTATCCGAATAAATGGCGAAACTGCTCTGGAATTACAATAGTTCCTTTCCCATAAATGTAAATTGCACATAGCAATTTTCATCTACATTAGATGATTCCTTCTGATCGCTTTTCTTTCTTTCTTTTTTTTTATGCAAGAGTGTATATCATCATGTCATGTTTTATAGAAAAATACATAGTGGGTGAAATACACTGGCGGAAAGTGAAAAAGGGACACCAAGAAGGAGACGTCTGATACCAACGAAATTTATACAGCATAATAACGGAATACAGAGGATAACGTGATCAAAACATTATGGCTAAATACAGCTGTATTATATAGCTGCTAAACTGAAAAACAACATTTCCATGTAATATGGTTAGTACGAGGTTGAACCGCCATGAACTGCGCTACACTGTGCAAATCTGGCATGCAGTCATTCGTACAGATGTTGGATGTAAGTTTGGGGTATTGAGTTCCAAGCATCCTCAAGCTGGACGCGTAAATCGGGGATGGTCGTGGCTGGCCGTGGAGACCGGATAAGTTGTTGTCCCATAAAATCTCACACGTGCTCAATGGGGGCAAATCCGGTGAACGTGCAGGCCATGGAAGTTGTCTCACACCCTGAAGTGCATGTTGCGTTGCACGTGCACTGTGTGGGCGTGCGTAATCTTTCTAGAAAACACCACGATGGACCAAGCTTACAAATGGCACAACAACGGGCTGAATGATGTTGTTGATGTAGGAGGTGCTGGTTAACGTACCCGGTGCAAACACTATTTGTGTACGGGAGCGATGGCTCCCGTACACAAATAGTGTCGGAGAAGGGGGGGGGGATGAGTAATACCAAAGGTGCAACATGTATAGAATTTATGGTCAGATCGGAAGTTTTTAGCGTTTATAGGAAGCCTGGGGGGGGTGTAATATGCCCTCAGACAATTTGTTGAGTTGTACGTTGTAAAGGCTGGAAATCTCGCGAACGGAGTAGAAATAGTTTTTATTTTAGGTATTAACCGCTCTCTCTCTCTCTCTCTCTCCTCCAGTTCCCGACAATTTGTCCTAATAGGCACCTTCCCTCAAAAATTGTCAAGTTGTAGCTTGTAATTGCTGAAAATCTCCCGATCGGACGAGAAATCCTTCATATTTTATACTTTTGGTATTATCCCCCCCGTCCCCCTTCAACAGGTTTGCTGAGTACGCACATGCCTTCAGATAATGTGTCGAGTTCTAGCTTGTAAATGCTGATAATCTTCCGACCAGACCGAAAATACTTTATATTTTGCAATTTTGGATCCCTCCCCCCCCCCCCTCGTTCCCGACAGGATTTCTGAGTCAGCAAATGCCCTCAGATAATTTGCAGACTTGTAGTTTGAGAACCCTGAAATCTTATGTTGCGCTGCAGATCAAAAACATTTTTTTATAAAGCATTACATTAATTATCGCAATTTAAAATAGTCAAAAACGCAATTTTTATACCACCCCTTAAACATTTTGTGGCCAGGTCTCCTGATGGCCACTTAATCCGATGGCCAGTTCTGCTACACCCGTCCAAATCAATACCTATTGATATTGTTTGCTATACATGCAATAAATATCTCGGAACTAACTTGAAATCTTATAAAAAGGCCCGCGGCCTTTTTATGCTATGCAAGAGCTGAGAAATTTTCCGTTGAGTGCCTTTGATTGGTTTTACAAATACGAATTATCAATATTGTAACACCAAATCCTCTAAAAGATTCTCGGCATAGGTGCCTTGTAAAACGGTGAGAAATAGCCTGTTCAGTGCCTATTATTATTTGGTATTATAAAGTGTTTAGAAGTACGAAATATCTACGCTGCCATTTAAAATCTTCTAAAAAGGCATGTACCATACGTATCTTGTCGATAACTCAAGATCAATTGGTTGAGTCCCCGTTGATTACCTTATATTGCATGTTAGGACATGCGAAATATTAAAATGATAACTCAAGATTTAATGAGTCGAAAAGCTTCTACATAAATCTTGTGTCATTATAATCTACATACGCATTTCCATATATGCCTAGGAAACAGACGATATCGCTCTCTCCAGCGGTGTGCGAACAACAATTTTACAGTTGCCATTATGAGTTGTTTACAAAATAACGTGGACAGAGCAATGACATCATATATTAACATTGTTTCGACATATTTGCAATACAGTATTTTCAGCATGTCTAGGAAAACTTTTAAATTTCGTTATGGTCAGCTAGGAAAACTCCCACACTTTGACATCATCTCGGAATGGAACGCAATGTGTGTACATCCCCTTGCATGATAAACTGTAGGAGTTTTTCGGTGTGGGAGCTTTCCGCCCTTTGCTGAGCAGTACTAGAAAGTGTGGGAAATTTCCTGGATCTAACTTGTGTTGATATGTCAACGTTATAAATATGAAATCGCTGGAATAAAAACTCTTAAAAAGGCCTAGGCCTAGGCCCTGTGAAATAATATTTAGTGCTTAAGTACAAACGCAATTAGTTGATACGTAAAGGTTGTGAATATGACATTGGTTGAGTAAAAACTATTAAAAAGGCCTAGCCTTGGGCCTGTGAATTAACAATTAGTGCTTAAGTAAAAGCGGAGTATTATTAACTAGAGTTGATACGTAATTATTATGAATGTGACATTGACAGAACAAAAACTATTAAAAAGGCCTAGGCCTAGGGCCTGTGAATTAACAATTAGTGCTTAAGTAAAAGCGGAGTATTATTAACTTGAGTTGATACGTAATTATTATGAATGTGACATCGATAGAACAAAACTATTAAAAAGTCCTAGCCCTAGGGCCTGTGAATTTACAATAAGTGCTTAAGTAAAAGCGGAATATTATTAACTTGAGTTGATTCGTAATTATTATGAATGTGACATCGATAGAACAAAAACTATTAAAAAGGCCTAGGCCTAGGGCCTGTGAATTAACAATTAGTGCTTAAGTAAAAGCGGAATATTATTAACTTGAGTTGATACGTAATTATTATGCATGTGACATCGATAGAACAAAAACTGTTTAAAAGGTCTAGTCCTAGGGCCTGTGAAATAATATTTAGTGCTTAAGTGAAAGAGCAATATTATTACCTTGACTTGATATGCAAAGGTTATGAACATAGCATCGGTAGAATAAAACTGTTTAAAAGGTCTAATGCCTATAAATTAATATTTAGTGCCAAAGTAAAAGCGTAATGCTACTAACTTGAGTTGATACGTAATATTTATGAATATGGCGTCGGTAGAAAAAATGATGGTCAAAAGTTCCTACGAATGAGGCATAGTAATTTAGTGCCTAAGTAAAAGTGCGGCGTTATTAAAAAAATCCCTCCTTGTTGTCTTTTTGCGAACATAGTATGAGTTCTGGTGTAATTGCTTTGTTTCGTTGAAACCTAAGAAATGTGCTATGTAATCACGAATATGATGTAATCCATAGTCATGATTATGTGCTATGTAAGGCACAAATAGCTGTTCCTCCGAGGAACACTTTGAATGAATGTGTGGCAGTTTTCCAAGGATCCTAACGACGGGAAGGAGTTCCTTTGTTTTTTTCATGCAAGTTCATATGATTATAGAGCAACTGGCCACAAAAGTTTAGGGAGGGGGGTATAAAGATTGCCTTTTCTTGGCCTATGTTATGAATTGAACTGGGAATTGCAAACAGATTTTCAGAAAACGTTCTATGTAGGCCAAGTAAAAAGTGCTGTGTTCAGAAAAGGACGATAAGGTGGGATTTTTATATAACGCTGCACTTTTACTTAGGCACAAATTATTTATATAACATGTCAAGTTTGTAATATTTTTCTTTTACTCAATTAATTCATAGGCCCTACACTTTGGCCTTTTCAACAGCTTTTTATTCGCCGACTTCGTATTCATAGTGTTTACGTATCAAATCAAGCCAATAGCATTTTTTTTGGGGGGGCTTAGGGCCTATGACTAAAACTTAGTGATTTTACTAAGGCACTAAGTATTTGTCATAGACCTTAAGCCTAGGCCTTTTTAACAGTTTTTATTCTACCATTGTCTTATTCACAACGTTTACACATCATATCAATTTAATGATATTGCGCTTTTACTTAGGCAAGAAATATTAATTCATAGGCCCTATGCCTAGGCCTTTTTGATAGTTTTTAATCCGCCGACTTCATTTGCCGATTGCTAAAGGAATCTTTTATTTTACCCCAGGTCTTCGCGAAATTTAGGGTATGGGTTCCTCTAGCAGTGTCAGTCATTTAGTTGCAGATTTGGGTCACGTAAGTGAGTTAGGTTAGTGACGTTTAATTATTCATGGCTAATTGTTATACAGTCCGTGTTGTTCATCGCATTTTCGCAAACTTTTACAACCTGGGTTCGTCAGAAAATTTTAAGTACATATTGACTGGTTCATCATCATCATTTTCAGTCCATCCTCAAGTTTCTTCCACAAACTTCTATCCTGAGCCACTTTTCTCCACGCAGTGGCGCCTTAACAGATGGGCCCAAACCTAAACAGGGACACCAAATTAGTGACAAAGTTTATTTTGTTTTATTTTTTGTGTGATTGTTTTTTATTTCGAAGTTTGAAGGTTAAAAATTAAGCAGTACATAACGCAGAACAGTTAGAACGCGTTAAAATTTAATAATTGAAAAAAATAAATTATTAAGTCAATTCGTTTTAACCCTTTAAGCGATCGGTGTACGTGAAAATATTTTTGCTAAAAATCCACGGAAGCTGCAGAGAATATTGTTCCAAATTCTCCCCTCTCCTTGAACCTGAAATGTTCCCATTTCGGTGAGCATTTAGCTTTCCTAGCAAACGAATTGCTGAACCCTTCTGACTCAGCAGGGTGCAACACACACCTGTCACAGGAGATTATCCCTCTCATAAGGTCCTTTATTTCTGTTCTATGACCTGAGGTGAGAAGAGAGCCCACCACACCCTTCTGCCTGAAGATCACAGGCCATTTTCTGAGTCATTCAGTGGACAAACGGGGAAAGTCCGTTAGGTGCAGTCCTCCGCCAATAAAAAACTTGTCCTTCATTGCTCAGATGAAGGAAACAATGACATCTTCAAAATCCTTTATTGCAGCAAACGGCGAAGTTGAAAAAAGTAAAATCTTTCAGAACACATTTTAACAATTTTAAGATTTATTTGAATTGGGAATGCCGTTCCTTCTGTATTTCTGTAAAAGACAGAAACGAGCTGTTTAATACGTGATATCGGTCAAAGAATGATTTTATTCCTCCTAGTTACTGCATTTAATACTAACTAGATGGCAATTGCAAATTTTCGTGTGGGTGGCTCTAGTTGGACCCAGAAGTGTTTGGGGTACCCAGAATTCTCTATTACTACCTATGCTTTTTATCCAGAAAAATGAAGGCCTCAGGGCTTGATTTTAAACAAAGCTTCAAGCGCAGTCTTTATCAGCAGCCCATTCTCCGAGCTCATGCATATATAATGAGCGTTCAATTTTCTGTAGTACAAATTAACAGTTTAATGAACCATAACGGAAATATTTTTTTTCAAATTTAGTACAAATAGAAAAAATAGATAGTAGAATAGAAATTTGGAAAAAAAAATGCTCCCCATTTGTATGACTCACTGAAAAGAAATCTGTAAATGTCTTTTCATATTTTAAGGAACCGGTGAATTACTTAATTTTTTAAGCTATCGGTGAATAACTTTTCTCTCAGAATGCACGTCATATTCTTTATTGTAAAAGCAAAGATTATTAATTAAGTGTTTTACAATACAATTCGTTCGAAAAGCTGTAGGCACACAACTTAATATAATTCAAAATTAATTCGTGAAAGTTGAGGTGAATTAAATCTTGTTTTTCATCGATGTTATATGTGTCTGATTTTTAGCTACGTAATAAACACTCTCTCTTTCCCTCACACACATACGCACAATCTGATTAAACAAAGCTGCAGGTGAAATCTTTACTTGTAGCCCATTCGACTACTTCTCGGGGGCGTATGGAGCATTGATGATCATAATTTCCTGTAGCACGAATTTTCAGTTCGAATAGCAATACTGGATTTTTTTTTCAGTTTAATAAAAGATAAGTGAATCGAAATTTGGGAAAAAATATGCCTCATTTTTGTGACTCCCTGAACAGCAAACAGTGATGTACTTCATTTTTAAGCGATCGGTGAATGTATTTTTTCTCAGAAGCATGTAATGTCCTTAGCTATAAAAACATAGGTTATTTAGATTTAGATTGATTTCATTCGTTCTGAAAGCTAGTTAGACAATGCAATAAATACGAATATAACATGTCGCACTTTGTTTGTTGGACCATCCCATTTAAGAAATTCTGTGCGCGCTATTGTGTGAACATTTGATCACATGCGAACGGGATTTGCTGGATGTCGTGAATGTGCAGTGCATGATCGAAGCTCTGAGCTTCCGCCCGCCTGCATTTTTTTTTTTTTTTTTTTTGGTTGGAGGTTTAACGACCACCGTGAGCAACTCAATGGGCTATAAGCAGTCGCCCGTCCCTAATTTAGGGTCACTGGATCCAGGGAAGGGAGAGAACCAGTGCCGTAAGACAAACACATCATCCATGCCTCACTGGGATTTGAACCCGGACCCCGTTCGAAAGAGTGATCAGAGGCCTACGCTTAGACCACTGCGCCCACGGGGCTGTCCGCCAGCATTGTACCCTCACTAATCCTCCTTATTTGTTGCAATTGCTCATGAAAACTGTAGATCCAAAGTTTCCCTCCCATTTTACATCACGGCATTCAATTATAATAGCTTCGCACTATGATGATCTCATCGTGAACCACAGTGCGTATGACACGGGACGCAGTGCTCATTTTCACTTTTTAATGAAAAATAATTCAAGACGCATATGATGAAAAGTAATTATTTAATAAAAAATAATTATAAGAATGTTTTTATGTCATAAAACGATACAAAATTATATCTGATGAAAAATATTTGTAAATATATGTGATATAAAAATAAATTGTCAACCAAAACATCTACATTACTTGAAATATTTGATTTAATCATAATAACTGCCTTCCCCCCAATTGTGGGGAAGTCTATATCAATAGATTTAGCTATATTCAATAGGAAACTTGTGCTGGATAAACAGAAAAGAAATGGTGTATATGTATTTTTTTGTTTTTTCGGTCTTCAAAACGCCTGAAAATATTTTTTTACATTCCGAATACTTTTACAGAAGTTTAAAAAATCGAGTGCCTTTAACTCATGATTTCCTTTTTTCTTCCCCCGGGGAGGGGGGAGACAGTAGAACAGCAAGTAGTGATTTTTATGATATAGCTTCATTCGACTTTGCATTCTGGAATAACGATACCAGTAATACTCTTCATTCATTTTAAATTTCCCAGGCATTTTACAATGCCTACATTGTGTGTCATTTTTTTCTGTGTCCAGTATATCATCCCAAAATAAAGCTGGCTTCGCCATACCGTTGTGTTCAAATGTGCATGCCTCGCGAATTTTCTGCTAGAGAGGGGAAAGTATTTCGAGTCTTTTAACAGGAGGTTTGAAAAAGACTATTTCTGTCATATCTAAAAATTCTAATTATTCTTCTCTTAACAGGACTTAAAAAGCTATTAATTTGGGAAGTATGCAATTTTTGTTCATTTCAGCTTTTTCCACTGATTCTCCGCTGAAGTTCGAAAACTAAAATGCTTTGTAAGGCAATTGTGATCGTTTACTCGTAACCCTGAAAAGACACAAAGAGTTTCAGCCGGCCGTGCAGTAAAATATTGAGAACAGGAGAACTCGTTCGCGCAAAATCCTGTGGAAAGAATTTGGGCTTGTTATTGGGTGCTCTCTCCCCAGCCAGACAAAGCAGTGAAACTATTAGTTCTACTTATATTCATAAACGGTAACCGACGTATGAGGTTAAATTGATTTGCAAGCCCTAATCCTCCGGCTTCTTGTTCTTCACGAACTTGTACCTAGTAGATATCCCGACCCTTTATTTTCGGAACTTAATAGTTCGTCATACCTGAGATAGACGTGAAGCAGTGGCGGCGGAACTGCCTGGGCCCGGCCAATAATTTTAGCCAAGATTTTTATTTGGCATATGTGCGATTTTTTTATTGTGGTGTGCCTTAGATAGTTGCTCTAGGTAACTGATCAGGTGGTCCTTATTCTAAAGAAATCTCCTAAGGCATTATTTTTCTTCTGTTTGTTCCGGAAAGTGGAAAGGGAGGGGTGCACCACAATTCGAAATTCCGGGCCCGGTCAACGAACTTCACTTTCCGCCGCTTCTGACAAATGTGCCTTCTCTTGGGAAACTAAATCTATAATACACATGGTTTGTAAACAGAAAGATGTGTCGTCTGCACTGTAGTCGTAGAGCTGAAAGGCGCCAGTGAGAAAATAAAAAAAATCACTCCTAAACCACCGCAGGTATAGTGCTAATCTAACGGCGGAGATCCCAGTGCATCGCAAAAATCTGCTCCGACCAACAGCCATAAATGTTTAAATTTTAGGATAGAGTTTTGTAGTGGGACCTACTGTTAAGTTTCATCTCTATTATTATAAATTTCTTAAGTTTCCAACTGACACACCTGCATAACTGAAAATGGCAAATACACACAAAAGCTTTCAACTGACACAAAAAAAAAGTTAAAAAAAAAACAAAATAAAAAACTGGCAGAAGCTTCTTTTCCTTCGTAATAAATTTTATCGGTTACGGACACAGCAACATTTTATTTTCAGGACGCACATTCCAACGACAGGATAAAATGTGGAGAACACAAGATAATAATTTCGTACAATCCGCGTTATTAGTCGAAGCGCTCAACTTCCTGATCCTACACAAAATAATAATAAAACTTTAACAAATTTGAACAGCGGATTGTTTTGTCAAAACGGATTTCTTCCGTCGTTTTAGCGAATTGTGTTTCAGCCATAAATGTGTAGTAAGTAAGATATTTTTGCAAAGTCTGAATTTCACGGCCTCCCTAGGCCGTTTCATAAACTTCTCTTTCTCGTAAATGCATTTCTATTTTCCATAAATACTTTAATACAGTAAAGTAGAGTAAAGGCGAAAAAATTGCACTTGGATATTTCAACGGGAATGCAAGTTTTATGGTCCTTCAAATGCAATTTGACAATTTTTGCGATTGTGTCTGTCTATCCTTCTGTACGTGAGTGCACGTGTGTGCGTGTGTGTGGGGGAGGGGTATGACCACCATAAAGCAAACTATTATAGATTCCAAGACGATGAGTCGATCAGGATTTCGTAGAAATCAGAGTACGGTCCCAAAACAGTTTTCGATTATTAATAATTCAAAATGTACAACTGTCAGAATGAAACAACAATGATATTTTATCAAAAAGCAACGGACTGATTAGATATTGGTTTGGAAGTGGATAGGTAGAAGAGTAGGTGTTATATTCCTTAGAATGTTGACCTGCACTTTCCATTTGCTCAGCTGTGCAGTGGCCCACTGCACCGCAGCAGAGGTGTAGTGGGACACAATTTGAAACAATGGCGGAATAGTGAAATACATTGAAATATTAATTAATAGGCCTTGAAAGTTCTTCCGGTTGCTAAAATACGAAATGGGTTTTCCGCTCTACTAATGTACGAAAAAGTCTAGTGGAGGCAAGTACAGAGATTTTTTTTTTTCGCTGTAATTTGTGGGGAGTCGAAGTAAACTTTCTGAAATAAGAGGAATTAAGTGTTAAACCGAACTATTTTGCACCGAAATTTTTTTAACAATTCCGAAATTGTCGAGAATAAATGATCTGTGTGCGGAAGCAGTTGCACTACTTTCAATGTTTCGGAGATTCGTTATGGTAGTTGATCTGTGTGCGACCCCACAGGGTGCTTTTTATGCTGTACTAATTACTAAGTGCTAAATAAACCTAGGTATATGCATATGACACCAGTACTAAGGTTAATTTTATAGTTAATGGTCTCTGCCCCAAAGTCATCAGCTTATCGAGGCACATGAACCTCGACGCAGTTGAACTCGAACGCAGCAGGTACGGAGGTAAGAACACTGACCGCTGTGCCACCGCAGAGTCTGTATACTGAAACATATTTAATATTCCAATAGAACAGTGTTCAACAAGCATGTAATAGCTAAAAAGTTACCGCATTTTTTCAAACCACAAAAAAGCAAAACTTCGGTATCATGATTTCTGATTTTTTCGAAATTCATTATTATATTATTGTGTTTTCAAATTGGAAATTGCAAGATTTTGAATTTTTTTCCAGACAATAGTATAACGAGTTACTATTATAATGCTACTGTAAGTTCTATATTTATGTAGGAAGTGACTACCAGATAAACGCTGATATTTCACTTAAGTGGATAATAGTAAGTGGACTTCAAAATGTCCCATGTTTTTCTGTATTCCCTATCTGCGTAGATGAAGCAAGAAAGGGATACAACTGTGAAACGTTGTTATTCTGAGCATAATCATTCTAAAATCAGCCCAGTACATATCAATGCTTTTGAGCCAATTTTTCGAACTCTTGAACACGTACCAAGCATAGAGGTAGAACATTTACTTTCTTCCCTACGAAGCCGCCCCAGTGGCACAGTGGGCTACGAGATGACTCCTGATCGTTCATCTGAAAAGGGCCCGGGTTCGAATTCCGGTGAGCCATGGATGTTGTGTTTGTCTTACGGCGGTGGCTCTCTCCCCGCACTGGAACCAGTGGCCCTAAATTAGGTAGGGATGGGCTATAAGTAGTCGCCCTTCCCTACCTAATAATAAGGTAGGGAAGGGCGACTACTTATAGCCCATCGAGTTGCTCACGGTGGTCGTTAAACCTTAAATCAAAGAAAGAAAGATCAGATTTCTTGTTCTTCTTTTCCTTTGTACTTTACACTTTTGGGACAAACCGCATAGTAATAACACAGGAAAATGAACTAAGGAAGAATTCCACAACACTATAATGCACTAAATATCTCAATCAAAAGGAACACAAATTTATGAGAGACGTTATGAGTCATAACGCGGAGCAGTCAAATGGACGATTATTATACGTTCCCTTAATTTTTTTGTCCAGTTCTCTGAGTGACCAGTTCTCCGTTGATCAGCTCTTCGGGTGGCCAATTCTCCGGTGGACACTTCTCCTACACCCATGCCATCATTGTCAACCGTTATCAATAGACTGCTGGATGAAAGTCTCCCAACGTTTCACCCACAACGATCTGTCTCGAATAACACAGGAAAAAGAACTAAGAATCCCACAACACTATAGTGCACTAAATATCTCAATCAAAAGGAACACAAATTTATGAGAGACGTTATGAGTCATAACTCGGAATGTTTACTCGGAGCAGTCAAATGGACGATTATCATACGGTCCCTTAATTTTTTGTTCAGTTCTCTGTGTGACCAGTTCTCCGTTGGTCAGCTCTTCGGGTGGCCAGTTCTCCGTTGGACACTTCTCCTACACCCATGCCATCATTGTCAACCGTTATCAATCCTCTGCTGGATGAAAGTCTTCCTACGTTTCACCCACAACGATCTGTCTCGAACAACACAGGAAAAAGAACTAAGAATCCCACAACACTGTAGTGCACTAAATATCTCAATCAAAAGGAACACAAATTTATGAGAGACGTTATGAGTTATAACTCGGAATGTTTACTCGGAGCAGTCAAATGGACGATTATCATACGTTCCCTTAATTTTTTTGTCCAGTTCTCTGGGTGATCAGTTCTCCGTTGGTCAGCTCTTCGGGTGGCCAGTTCTCGGGTGGACACTTCTCCTACACCCATGCCATCATTGTCAACCGTTATCAATCCTCTGCTGAATGAAAGTCTCCCTACGTTTCTTCCACAACTATCTGTCTCGAGCCAGTCTTCTCCATGTCCCTCCCGCATGCTTTCGAATTTCGTTTATCCATCTCCCATGCGGTCTTCTTCGGGGCATTTTCCTGTATCTCGGAATCCAGTCTAAAATTTCGATTCTGCATCGATGGTACGTCCCTCTGGAAATATATCCAGCCCATTGCCATTTCTTGGATTTTACCCTGATCATGCCGCCTTCCACTCATGTCATTTTCCATATTCATGAGATCCACTTCTTTTCTTTCCTGGTTATATCAAGCTTCTTTTCAGTTGCTGTATTTTTTGTATGCCTTTTTTCGTTAAGGTCCACGTCGCCTATCCATCTGCAAACACTGTAAGGATGTATTAATTAAACACTTTTATTTTAAAACATAACAGCATATTGTTCTCAAAAAATGCACTGTTTCCTCCGAAAGCACTCCAATCAAGTTTTATACGCAGATTAATTTGTTCATCAATGGGACCTTCGCTTTATATCTACTGTCCAAGGTGAATATAGGTATTGGTGAATGTAGATATCCAGCTTCTCCCTATCAATCAGTAAATCTGCATTTCTTGTAAAAGCATTGTACATCATGAATGGAATACAGGATTACAACATATTTAGAATACAAATTTGGAAGACGTGAATTCGTTTTTTGGTGTAAATATGCCATGGATGGTAAATCAGATAATATCCTAAAACTTGCAAATTTCGTCCTCCGGCAGCGGGAATCGAAACTGCGTCTCCCTCCGGGTGACGCGGGTTCGATTCCCGCTGCAGGACGACGAAATTTGCAAGTTTTTTGGATATTTTCGGACTGACCATCCATGTCATATTTACGCCAAAGAACGGATTCATATCTTCAAAATTCGCATTGGACATAAGTGTTTTTTCTTCTGCAAGTTCATTTTTAATTCCATTTCTTCACTCTTGTCAGCAAGTTCTTGGAACATAACCTGCAGTTCTGAAGAGCCAGTTGCAAAAATGACTACGTCTACAGAAAAACGAAGGTGGGTTAGATAATCTCCACTAATCTTTATCCCTTTGTTTCCCCAGTTCAGTGAATGAAGAACATTTGCAATGTGGCATTGAATAGTTTGGGAGATACAAACACCTGATGACTGATATATTGCTTCAAACATCCGAACATTGATATATTGATAGCTATTTATCACCTTTCCTTATTTATTTAAACATATCAAATATTATGATTGTAACAAAAATGTTGCTGAAGAAGCCCAGGGGCTTTGCACGAGTTTCATGTGTAGCATAATTTTTTTATTGGTAATTATCATTCGTATACATAAATGAAATATCAAGCATTTAACGGAAAGCGTCGTAAAAAGGCCTTAGGCCTTTTTGTTGATGCAAGCATCTAAAGGTTGATGTACTGTTTCTCCTATACAAATTTTAGAATGTATATTTGAACACACCTCACCTTAAAACCCCGCTGTAAAAGTTAAATTTTGTTAAAAAGTCCAAGGCATCGGAATTTTGTAAGCGTTTTAGGTTCAGTGCGTTACTGCTTCTTGATAATATTTGATATCAAGTTCACACATACGAGATATTAAAATTGCTGCGTTTCTTCGAACAAGGCTGTTGTGAAATGATATATAAATGTATAGGCACCTCAAAGCGCCATGGAGAGATGCATGCTTGGTTTAACCACGAGAGATAAGAAGAGAAACTCGTGGATCAGAAAAATGACAAGAGTGGAAGACATCATGATCAGAGTAAAATCCCTGAAAAGCAATGGGCTGGACATATTGCCAGAAGGACAGACCATCGATGGACAGCCGAAATTTTAGATTGGATTCCAAGAGACAGGAAAAGACCCAGAAGAAGACCACATAAAAGCTGGAGATTACAGACCGGTACGTGTCTGTACTCTCCAGCT
Organism: Macrothele yani; assembly: GCA_039090855.1. Lineage (NCBI taxonomy): Eukaryota > Metazoa > Arthropoda > Arachnida > Araneae > Macrothelidae > Macrothele > Macrothele yani. The sequence continues at coordinate 103,905,859 of CM076999.1, read as the reverse complement.
TTTCTCCAGCAATCGATAAATCTTCATTTCTTGTAAAAGCATTGATCACCACTTTTGTCTTCTGAAAGTTCATTTTTAATCCCACTTCTTTACTCTTGTCAGCAAGTTCCTGGATCATACTCTGCAGCTCTGATGGGGTAGTTGCAAAAATGACTACGTCATCAGCAAAACGAAGTTGGGTTAGATAATCTCCATTAATCTTTATCCCTTTGTTTTCCCAGTTCAGTGATTGAAAGACATTTTCCAATGTCGGCATTAAAGAGCTTCGGAGATATGGTGTCACCTTGTCTCACTCCTTTTCCAATTTTTATGTGTGTTGTATTTTCAAACAGCCGAATCTTTGCACTTGCATTTTCATAGGTGTTATTAATAATATTAATGTACACATCTTCAAGAGCCATTGTAACTGCTGATGGTTTCACCGAATCAAAGGCTTTTTCATAATCGATAAAAGCCATGCACAATGGAAGTTCATATTCCCTCGCTCTTTCAATTAGTTCTCTCAGTACGTGAATATGATCTATTGAGCTGTAGCCACTCCTGAATACAGCTTGTTCTCTCGGTTGAGCCATGTCCAGTGTCACCTTCAAGCGGTGTGAAAGAACTTTAGTGAAGATTTTATAAACAACTGATAGGAGGCTAATAGGTCTGTAGTTCCTGAGATCCTCAATGTCACCTTTTTTATGTAGCAGGATCATTGTAGCGTTGTTCCAATCCTCAGGAATCTTCCCTTCATTAAGACATCGAGTGAAAATTTGGGCGAGTACTGTTTCGATTTCTCCACTTGCTTCTTGTATGATGTCTACAGTAATTCCATCTTCTCCTGCAGATTTTCCCCGCTTCATGTTCTTGATTGCATGTGCAACTTCTGCCGGGAGGACTGGAAGAACTCTGGTACTGGTACCTTTCATGATGTCCGGAGTACATGTATCATCCCTTTCATATAATTTGGAGTAGAAATCTTTCACTCTTGTCAAAATTTCGCCTCTATTTCTTGTTACAGAACCACCTTCTTTTCTCAGTGCCATAATCTGTTTTCTTCCCTTACTGAGATGTTCTTTTGCTATCTTTAGGCTTTGGTTGTTTTCAATTGCTTTCCTTATTAGTTCACAGTTGAATTTCCTTACGTCTTCAGTGATACTTTTTCGTACTGTCTTGCATAGCTCTATATATTCCACTTTGGAAGTCACATCTTCTTTAGTTGTTCTCATCTCTCTTCTTTTTTGCATCAACATTTTGGTTTTTCCTGATAATTTGTTCACATGCAACTTGTTCTTGGACCCAGCTAATTTTGTTGCTGTTTCCATAAGAGCTTTGGTTACTTTTCTGTTAACTTCAGAAATATCTACTTCTTCCGATGTTAGGCCTTCTAAAGCAGAGAATCTGTTCTTCAGTTCCAACTTGAAGGTATTATGGTGTTTTTTAAGGTTGGGTATGCCAATACATTTTGTTTGTCTTATGAGCTTGCCACGTTCGAGTTTAGTGTTGAGGTTATAACGAAGTCAATTTCTCCGTCATTTTTGGTCTACACCGGGATTCGAACCCGAGGCCGCTTATTCCGGAACAAGTCGCTCTACCAACTGAGCTACGCAGACGTTTTATTCTGATTCCTATCTGCCTTTATGTCGTGTGCGTCCTGCTGGCAGGTACGTCACAAGGTGCATCTTACATCTCATCAATCTATGGTCACTACCTGTGTTGAACTTGTTTAGCACACTGCAGTCTTTTATGACGATTTTTTGCTACACATAATAAAATCAATTTCACTTGTCGTCCCATTTGGATGTCTCCATGTCCATTTCCTGTGTGGCTTTTTCTTGAAAAAGGAGTTCAAGATGAAAAACCCTTCTGACTCTGCAAACTCTACGAGAGTATTTAAACGCTGGTTTCTGTTGCCGTGACCGAATTTACCTTCTGAAGTTTCATTTTGTTGCCGTTGCCCTATTTTTGCATTGAAATCTCCCATAATTATCTTCAAGTGCTGCTTACCTTTATTATTTAGATGACTAATTTCCTCATAAAATTCTTCAATTTCTTCAGGATGACTTGTGGTGGGTGCATAAGTTTGAATAATCTGAGCCTTATATCTTCTCGAGAGTTGGATAACGAGTCGTGCAGCTCTGTCAGAGGAACTTTCAACTTCTACAACTTTATCCTTTAGTTTCTTGTTTATTATAAATCCGACACCACTAGTTCTGCCAGTTCTTGTGATATATCTATATATATAAAATAAAATCCGAGTACTCTACTTATCTTTTAATTGCATAGATCTGTTAAGAAAAAAGGGGCTGCAGACGCAGAATAAACTCTCGGAAAAAGGGAAATAAATAGACTAGAAATGTTAATTATGTTTATGGAAGAAACTGGAGAGAAGAAAAGAGGGAAATTTTTCTGCAACTGTCTTCGTACAATGCATGCTGTTCGACAACCGACCTACTATTTCCTCCTGTTAAATTAAAGAAATTCGCCTTTGTGTGTTTCATCTACTTTTCATTCCGCACACATGTCTGACTATCTGTTCTCACTAATAGTTCAAATCGCTGCTGTTTTCATTTAAAATAGCAAAGCACTTTTGAAAAGTCCTAAAATAAAATAATTTTCAAAATTAAATTTTTGTTTTCAGTACAACCTAATGAGAAATTTCATGTAAAAAAATTTATGTCATATCCTTTAAATTCTTTTTAGGTCGCTGTTGCAAACCAAAATATCAGTTTCACAGTAGATTTCCCATTTCTTTGACCAAAATCGCATTAATTAAATATTTTAAAATTAAAAATTGTGTTGCCGGAAGTAATGTTTTTTCTTGCCAAGTTGATTACAGAAAGAATTACTGAAATACTCTAAAGTTTTCTTTTAGTTTTAATCGACGCATTTCGTGAATTCATGTTTCCAAGACAAAATTGTAGAAATTGCGATGACATCCAAACATCTCTGGTTCAATGCCATTGTCCGAACCCTTTTAGCAGGTAATCACTCAGAAAGGATTAGTGTCAACAATCCCCTTAAACAAGCAGTTTGAATAACAAAGCAAAGGGGGAATGCAACGTTCACTGTTGTCCGGAGTTCGAGGTCACTCTTTCGAGCTGGGTAATGCAAAGATTTTTCCCCCGCGTTATTTCGTTCCACCCGCTACGAGCCACAAAAACATACCCCGAGTTACTTCGGGCGAGCCGTTCCAGTCCAGGAAAAATACCCCGATTTATTTCGTTCGAGCCGCTTAAAGGGTTAAACAATTGAACTCTACCCCACTATCTACCAGTATATTGGCTTGGAGCCCAGCCTCTGTAGTTACCATCATTTGTTCTCCTATCGGTATTTCTAAGTTTTTAATCTCTCCCTGGTTAGACAGGAAAACTCTTCCAATCTTTGCGCTCATCTTTCTAACATCCTGTACTACTTTTACTCCGGTCTCCTTTCTAGGTTTCTCTACTTCATGATTATTCTCCACGGCTACCCTTCCTACTCCCCCCCCCCCCCGTCGTTCCACCAATAATAGGAATTTCTCCTGTTTTACGCTACCCTTCTGGGGACATAATGATTGCCGATGACCCGGCTTCCTACAAGAAAAACAAATTATGCCTCGATCTAAACTAGGGCTACCCTGACTTCCCACAGGTCATACTCCTAGTTTACTCCCGACCTTCCTATCTGGGGCTTGTAATTTTCCCTTCTGAACCGTCACGAATTGTTCAATTCTGCAATATTTCTGATCAACATTCTCTCCGAGAACTTTTTACGACCACAAACTACAGTCTCCAGTTGAGTATACTCTAGTCCAACTAATGCTCCTTTTATTCAAAAATCAGTTGCCTTATGGCAACCCTAATATCAGAGTCGTCCCGACTCTACGCTTTCACCCGAATCACTCGGCTTCACATTATATCAGGCACTTCGTTCCTCGGAGCCTAAACTCCCCACGCCTACCCGCCTTCCAAGCTCACCTCTAAATCCTCTCTCTCTTCAAGAAGCTCTCCTCTTATCCACCGCGCTTCGGAGAATCCCTCCTTTTGTCTACCCCCCCCCCCCGCCACGAGGGGCTGACCTTCAAACTTCTCAGATTCCGGAGCGAACCTAACCTTTGCCCGCAGGTCAACTTGCTTCGTATCAGTAACGCAGCAGGTCCTACTTCTTGGAACTGGCCCCTACTTATTGTCTTCTGTGTCTGGCGACCGCATGTTTGACATTCCTTCTAACGGACTTCTGCGCGTGGAAACCAGACTCTATACAGACAGAACAAAACATACAATAATACTGGCATTCTTTCACATAAAGGACGTATTCAGAGCTCCCGGACAAGCTGGCGCCCTTCTACCATTGGGCATTGTCTGCGTTTGCGTAGGTATTCTCTTGGACCAGAATTTCTGTGACCGGCAATGTACAACGAAACAATGCCTTTCCACAGCTTTGGATTAGCTACATACCTCCTGACGTCGTCAACGTACGCCAGGCATTTTGCATTGTATATGCACACAGTTAATGAAATAAAGTTATTTCCTGAGTAAAACAAACATTCCTCACGGGCGACATTTCGTCGTTCCCCTGCACGTGACATATCCCCTTTTTTTCTGTTTTTATATACATAAATTAACACTTGATCATATCTTAATTGATATGATCAAGTGTTCATTATTATTTTTCGCCCTTACAATCCTAGTGAGACAAATTATGGTCAAAATTATTTTTGATCAGTGTGCTTAGTGACGGATTAATATGTAGGAAAAACAGACTATTAGACGCATCTGGTAGCCACGTCAGGTGGCTCGAAGGCACAGTGTTCTAAGCTTTACCTTCTAAATATTCTCGGTAGTAAATCTGAGTTAGATTCGCATATCATACGTGGGGTAGTACGTCATTAATCTTTAGCAGTGGCTCTAAACCAGGGATGGGGGGGGGAGAGAGCCTGCTTATAGTTCTTCCCGTTTCTTGACATCCTTCTCCACCCCTTAAAAGAAAGGCCACAATTCTGAAGGTCAAACGTTATTCTTAGAAAGCAGCTGGTTCTTTGCTAATCCGGGATTAGAAAAATACGCAGCTAATACTGTATATCACAGACAATTGCAGAAGTTAAGCGGTTCTCAGAGTTTAGCTCATCCATCACAGGGTAGGTGCAAAAGACTGAGCTTTAGTAGATTGGTATGACAGTTTATTTCCTTTGTGCAGTTGTAGAGAAAGGTGTTCTCCGTTTATTTCTAAATAATAGCGATTTTGTACCACTATCTTGTATGATAGGTTGTTTATCGGCGGTTTAAAGATACTGAATTATAACAGGTAAGTCTCATTTAACAAAAAAGTTTTAATGTTGCATTATATTAACTGTTGTAAGTGCTTCATATTATCATAAAAATGTACGAAACACATTTGAAGGAAAATAATCCACTGTAGGGTAGGGGTAGTGCCTGTCGTTTTGTATTGGCAATCAATATCTGTTTTATATCCGAGAATATTAGGAATTATTAATTTCAATCAGAACAATGTTTTAGTGAATAATGAAGCTATTCTCAGGAAATATCTGAGCTCATATTGTATATTTGGTACGGAACGCATATCGTTATGGTAAGAAGGGCTATGTACGTTTCTTGTCTTACACAGCGAAATTAGAATGAATGAAGTGGAGTGAATTTTTGATCTGACACGTGTAAACGACTGATAAGTTTCATATGAGAAATATTAAATTGTAGATACATTGGTCCTCAAAAGATAGAGTTAGAGTGAATTATCTCCCTGACAGGGGGATAATTATTAAAGGTGGGCTGCTCCCCCAAGCTTGAGTGTGCTCTAAATTTATTCAAAGAAAGTCGTTGTTTTTTCCGACATGTCTTTAAGCTATACTGTATGTATATCATGGTCCACAGATTTGCTTGTAAGTTAGCCCTCATTCCGGAAAATTTGAGTAAATATGTAAATAAATGGAAAAAAGTTCTATTTGTTTTTCTATATGTTCATCCGATTTGGGGACAGAGTCTATAAAACCTCATTTAGTAGGTATAAGAACTTACATTCCTGAAACCACCCGATGGATAAGGGATTTTAAATTTCAATAGCGATAAATGAATGAACGCAATAGAAGAGAAAGATTTAGTGTGGTTACTTGTTGGTGAAATGTTTCTTATATCAATTCTCAACTTTGCAATCTACGATTGGATATATTTGACTGTTGTACGTAAGCTTTGTGTGATTCAACTTTCTTTAAAATCAAATCTTATTTCAATAATTTCATACTAAATATTTTCCTCTTTATAGACATACTCGTTAAGTATGTACCGCATTTTTCGTCGTTTAATCTTCAGATTATCTGTTTTAAGAAAGTTACGAATTCGGATTCTGCGGATTATTAGCCACTTTAAAAAAATTGTTTTTGCGTACTTCGATTTTTTAAAAATCCGTCTCTTTATTGTCGGAAGAGCTCTTACTTATACTTTGAAAATTAACCAGAAATGCGTTTTAGCAGAAAAACGTATCACAATACGAAGGTGGAGGTTCGCAAAGAACTGGAAAGATTTTTTTTTCTTACGAGAATTCTGAAAGATTGTACGTCGTAATTAAGACGAAATTATCTGCTCTCGCACGATCATGTGCTATTTAAAGCTCAGCTTCACACACGTTCGTGATTGCCACAGGTCTAACTATGGAACTGCATACTATGGAATTTAACAGCGGAATTATCATGCCTACGTAAGAAACTGTGGTAATACTGAAAACACTCTCGAAAAAGCATTTAAAAAAGACAGTCATTATTAGCACGTCTTTTCTAAAAAAAGATCGTGCTTATGTTATCGGTTTGTCCGTCCGTCCGCCTGTACCCACGATATCTCTGCAACTATTAGTCCGATTTCAAAAATCTTTTTGCATTCGAAAGTTTTAAATATGCGAATGATGATCCTTTATATCGCGTTTTTTTATTACGATTTACAATTTCTCCGATAGAGGGCGTAAATGCAGGTGATGTCGAATTCAAAAATAAGTTTTATACCACATATTTGCTTCTGAACATCCGAATGAAAAAAATCTTTTATCTTTCGATTCCATTTATGTCGAAGAGTATTTTGGATATAGTTTCTTTTTCAAATTACGCATAGATTTTCCGCTAGGGGTCGTAAAATTAAATAGCATTTTTTTACGATAACTCTTCTTCTAAAACTCCGAGTGGAATTTTTTTTTGCAGCGGATACATCTCCTGATGCACAATCTTTTGCATGTAATTTCGAATTTTCGGTAAAGAATATTTTGGCCACCAGTGGGCGTAATAATTAATTTTCGCTTCTGATGTATTTGCCATAAAATCTGAGCTTCTAAAATATCGATTGAAAAAATTCTTTCGTGGACTGATGCCTCTTACATCGGTAAACCTTTCCGGAATATTTTCTTCCTAAAATATTCCACAGTTTCTCCAACAGGGAGATGTAAATCTTATTTTTGTCAATATCTCGACTTCTGAGTCCGATTTGAAAAATTCCTTCTTTGTTGGATAGTGTTTTCTGTGTCACACGTTTTTCATATAGTTTCAAAATTTTCAGGTAATTCATAGACTTTCTGCTAGGGGGCGTAATGGTAAATTGCGTTTCCCCTATATCTCTGCTTCTAAATATCCGATCTGAAAAATTCTTTCTGCACCGAATACAGCTCCTGATGGGAAATCGTTTGCACATTATTTCTAGTTTTTTTAATAAAATGGTTTGGCCACCAGGGGGCGTAAACCTTAATTTCCGCTTCTGATGTATTTGCAGCAAAATATGTGCTTCTAAATTCTCGATTGAAAATAACGTCGTTTGTAGACCGATACCAGTCATGCCGCGAAACTTTTTAGAAACATTTTCTTCTTATAATAGTGCACGGTTTCTCCGCCAGGGGGCGTAGATGTATATCTTATTTTTGTCAATATCTCGACTTCTAGGAGTCCGAGTTGAAAAATTCCTTCTTTGTTGGATAGTGCTTTCCGTGTCGCATGTTTTCATATAACTTCCAAATTTTCACGTAATTCATAGAGTTTCAGCTAGGTGGCGTAAAGGTAAATTGCGTTTCCCCCTATATCTCTGCTTTTAAATCTCCGATCTGAAATTCTTTCTGCACCGGATACAGCTCCTGATGGGAAATCGTTCGCATATAATTTCTAATTTTTGTAAAAAAATGGTTTGGCCACCAGGGGGCGTAAACCTCAATTTCCGCTTCTGATGTATTTGCAGCAAAATATGAGCTTCTAAATTCTCAATGGAACGTAAAATTTTATCATATCGGATAAGTGTGAGGCGTCCTGGAGTAGAAAGAAATCCTTTCCGTGCAAATCGGTTGTCTATCGGCGGATATATATTTTTTATTCTTCTGGACGGACGGATGGAACGAAATTTTGTATTGTATCTGATAGGTGTGAGGCGTCCCTGAGTCGAAATAAAAAATCTCCGTGCAAGTCAGTTCTGTATCGGCGGAGATATTTTTTTATTCGTCTGGACGGACGGACAGACTGCGGACGGATGGAACGTTATTTTTAGCATATCTCATAAGTATGAGGCGTCCCTTAGTAGAAAAAAATAATTTCCGTGCGAATCGGTTTTTCCCCGGTTTGATTGTAGGCTTTTATTGTTAGGGACGGACGGACAGACAGACTTCGGACGAATGGAAAGAAAATTTTTATCATATCCGATAGGTGTGAGGCCTCCGTGAGTAGAAGGGAGTCATTTCCGTGCTAATCGGTTGTTTCTCGGTGGGGTTACGTGTTTCATACTTTCGGACGGACGGACAGACGGATGGAATTAAATTTTCTATCATATCTGATAGGTGTGAGGCGTCCCTGAGTAAAAAAGGAATCATTTCCGTGCAAATCGGTTCTTTATCGGCAGATATTTTTTATTCATCTGGACGGATGGAACGTCATTTTTTATTATATCTTATTGGTGTGAGCCGTACCTGAGTAGAACGAATTAATTTCCTTGAAAATCGGGTGTTTCTCGGTCGAGATGTACTTTTATACTTCCGGGCGGACGGACGGAAAGACGGACTTGGGAAGAATGGAACGTAATTTTGTATTGTATCTGGTAGGTGTGAGGCGTCGCTGAGTCGAAAGTAATTTCCGTGCAAATCGGTTGTTTATCGACGGAGATATTTTTTTTATTCTTCTGGAAGGACCGACAGACGGCGGACGGAAGGAACGTAATTCTGCAGCGTATCTCATGGGTAATTCGTTCCTGAGTAGAAAGAGACCGTTTGCGTGCTGTTGTTTCTCGGTCGAGTTATGTGTGTTTATGCTTCCGGACGGACGGACGGAAAGACAGACTTGGGACGGACGGAACGTAATTTTGCATCGTATCTCTTGGGTAAATCTTTCCCGAGTAGAAAGAGACCATTTGCTTGCGAATCGGTTACTTGTTAAGATACAGGGTTTTTCGTGTATACGTAATAAGTTATTTCTGGACGGGCAGACAGACAGACGGCGGACGGATGGAACGTAATTATGTATCGTATCTCATGGGTGATTCGTTGCTGAGTAGAAAGAGACAATTTCCGTGCAAACCGGTTGTTTCTCGGTCGAGTTACGTGTTTTTATGCTTCTGGACGGACGGACGGAAAGACAGACTGGGGACGGACAAAACGTAATTTTGTATTGTATCTGATAGGTGTGAGGCGTCGCTGAGTCGAAAGTAATAATTTCCGCGCAAATTGGTTGTTTATCGGCGGAGATATTTTTTTATTCTTGTGGAAGGACGGACAGACGGTGGACGGATGGAATGTAATTCTGCATCGTATCTCATGGGTAATTCGTTCCTGAGTAGAAAGAGACCGTTTGTGTGCAAATCTTTTGTTTCTCGGTCAAGTTATGTTTTTATGCTTCCGGACGGACGGAACGTAATTTTGTATTGTATCTGATAGGTGTGAGGTGTCGCTGAGCCGAAAGTAATAATTTCCGTGCAAATCGGTTGTTTAACGGCGGAGATATTTTTTTTATTCTTCTGGAAGGACGGACAGACGGCGGACGGATGGAACGTAATTTTGCATCGTATCTCAAGGGTAATTCGTTCGTGAGTCGAAAGAGACCATTTGCATGCAAATCTGTTGTTTCTCGGTCCAGTTATGTCTTTTTATGCTTCCTGACGGGCGGACGGACGGACGGACAGACTTGGGACGGATGGAACGTAATTTTGTAATGTATCTGATAGGTGTCAGGCGTCCCTGAGTCAAAAGAAATAATTCCCGTGCAAATGATTTGTTTATCGGTGAAGATTTTTTTATTCTTTTGGATCGGGCAGACTTGGGACGGATGGAACGTAATTTTGTAATGTATCTGATAGGTGTCAGGCGTCCCTGAGTCAAAAGAAATAATTCCCGTGCAAATGATTTGTTTATCGGTGAAGATTTTTTTATTCTTTTGGATCGGGCAGACTTGGGACGGATGGAACGTCATTTTGTAATGTATCTGATAGGTGTCAGGCGTCCCTGAGTCAAAAGAAATAATTCCCGTGCAAATGATTTGTTTATCGGTGAAGATTTTTTTTTATTCTTTTGGACGGACGGACAGACTTGGGACGGATGGAACGTAATTTTGTAATGTATCTGATAGGTGTCAGGCGTCCCTGAGTCAAAAGAAATAATTCCCGTGCAAATGATTTGTTTATCGGTGAAGATTTTTTTATTCTTTTGGATCGGGCAGACTTGGGACGGATGGAACGTAATTTTGTAATGTATCTGATAGGTGTCAGGCGTCCCTGAGTCAAAAGAAATAATTCCCGTGCAAATGATTTGTTTATCGGTGAAGATTTTTTTTATTCTTTTGGATCGGGCAGACTTGGGACGGATGGAACGTAATTTTGTAATGTATCTGATAGGTGTCAGGCGTCCCTGAGTCAAAAGAAATAATTCCCGTGCAAATGATTTGTTTATCGGTGAAGATTTTTTTTATTCTTTTGGATCGGGCAGACTTGGGACGGATGGAACGTAATTTTGTAATGTATCTGATAGGTGTCAGGCGTCCCTGAGTCAAAAGAAATAATTCCCGTGCAAATGATTTGTTTATCGGTGAAGATTTTTTTTTATTCTTTTGGATCGGGCAGACTTGGGACGGATGGAACGTAATTTTGTAATGTATCTGATAGGTGTCAGGCGTCCCTGAGTCAAAAGAAATAATTCCCGTGCAAATGATTTGTTTATCGGTGAAGATTTTTTTTTATTCTTTTGGATCGGGCAGACTTGGGACGGATGGAACGTAATTTTGTAATGTATCTGATAGGTGTCAGGCGTCCCTGAGTCAAAAGAAATAATTCCCGTGCAAATGATTTGTTTATCGGTGAAGATTTTTTTTATTCTTTTGGATCGGGCAGAGTTGGGACGGATGGAACGTAATTTTGTAATGTATCTGATAGGTGTCAGGCGTCCCTGAGTCAAAAGAAATAATTCCCGTGCAAATGATTTGTTTATCGGTGAAGATTTTTTTATTCTTTTGGATCGGGCAGACTTGGGACGGATGGAACGTAATTTTGTAATGTATCTGATAGGTGTCAGGCGTCCCTGAGTCAAAAGAAATAATTCCCGTGCAAATGATTTGTTTATCGGTGAAGATTTTTTTATTCTTTTGGATCGGGCAGACTTGGGACGGATGGAACGTAATTTTGTAATGTATCTGATAGGTGTCAGGCGTCCCTGAGTCAAAAGAAATAATTCCCGTGCAAATGATTTGTTTATCGGTGAAGATTTTTTTATTCTTTTGGATCGGGCAGACTTGGGACGGATGGAACGTAATTTTGTAATGTATCTGATAGGTGTCAGGCGTCCCTGAGTCAAAAGAAATAATTCCCGTGCAAATGATTTGTTTATCGGTGAAGATTTTTTTATTCTTTTGGATCGGGCAGACTTGGGACGGATGGAACGTAATTTTGTAATGTATCTGATAGGTGTCAGGCGTCCCTGAGTCAAAAGAAATAATTCCCGTGCAAATGATTTGTTTATCGGTGAAGATTTTTTTTTATTCTTTTGGATCGGGCAGACTTGGGACGGATGGAACGTCATTTTGTAATGTATCTGATAGGTGTCAGGCGTCCCTGAGTCAAAAGAAATAATTCCCGTGCAAATGATTTGTTTATCGGTGAAGATTTTTTTATTCTTTTGGATCGGGCAGACTTGGGACGGATGGAACGTCATTTTGTAATGTATCTGATAGGTGTCAGGCGTCCCTGAGTCAAAAGAAATAATTCCCGTGCAAATGATTTGTTTATCGGTGAAGATTTTTTTTTATTCTTTTGGATCGGGCAGACTTGGGACGGATGGAACGTAATTTTGTAATGTATCTGATAGGTGTCAGGCGTCCCTGAGTCAAAAGAAATAATTCCCGTGCAAATGATTTGTTTATCGGTGAAGATTTTTTTTATTCTTTTGGATCGGGCAGACTTGGGACGGATGGAACGTAATTTTGTAATGTATCTGATAGGTGTCAGGCGTCCCTGAGTCAAAAGAAATAATTCCCGTGCAAATGATTTGTTTATCGGTGAAGATTTTTTTTATTCTTTTGGATCGGGCAGACTTGGGACGGATGGAACGTCATTTTGTAATGTATCTGATAGGTGTCAGGCGTCCCTGAGTCAAAAGAAATAATTCCCGTGCAAATGATTTGTTTATCGGTGAAGATTTTTTTTATTCTTTTGGATCGGGCAGACTTGGGACGGATGGAACGTAATTTTGTAATGTATCTGATAGGTGTCAGGCGTCCCTGAGTCAAAAGAAATAATTCCCGTGCAAATGATTTGTTTATCGGTGAAGATTTTTTTATTCTTTTGGATCGGGCAGACTTGGGACGGATGGGACGTCATTTTGTAATGTATCTGATAGGTGTCAGGCGTCCCTGAGTCAAAAGAAATAATTCCCGTGCAAATGATTTGTTTATCGGTGAAGATTTTTTTTTATTCTTTTGGATCGGCAGACTTGGGACGGATGGAACGTAAATTTTGTAATGTATCTGATAGGTGTCAGGCGTCCCTGAGTCAAAAGAAATAATTCCCGTGCAAATGATTTGTTTATCGGTGAAGATTTTTTTATTCTTTTGGATCGGGCAGACTTGGGACGGATGGAACGTCATTTTGTAATGTATCTGATAGGTGTCAGGCGTCCCTGAGTCAAAAGAAATAATTCCCGTGCAAATGATTTGTTTATCGGTGAAGATTTTTTTATTCTTTTGGATCGGGCAGACTTGGGACGGATGGAACGTAATTTTGTAATGTATCTGATAGGTGTCAGGCGTCCCTGAGTCAAAAGAAATAATTCCCGTGCAAATGATTTGTTTATCGGTGAAGATTTTTTTATTCTTTTGGATCGGGCAGACTTGGGACGGATGGAACGTAATTTTGTAATGTATCTGATAGGTGTCAGGCGTCCCTGAGTCAAAAGAAATAATTCCCGTGCAAATGATTTGTTTATCGGTGAAGATTTTTTTATTCTTTTGGATCGGGCAGACTTGGGACGGATGGAACGTAATTTTGTAATGTATCTGATAGGTGTCAGGCGTCCCTGAGTCAAAAGAAATAATTCCCGTGCAAATGATTTGTTTATCGGTGAAGATTTTTTTATTCTTTTGGATCGGGCAGACTTGGGACGGATGGAACGTAATTTTGTAATGTATCTGATAGGTGTCAGGCGTCCCTGAGTCAAAAGAAATAATTCCCGTGCAAATGATTTGTTTATCGGTGAAGATTTTTTTATTCTTTTGGATCGGGCAGACTTGGGACGGATGGAACGTAATTTTGTAATGTATCTGATAGGTGTCAGGCGTCCCTGAGTCAAAAGAAATAATTCCCGTGCAAATGATTTGTTTATCGGTGAAGATTTTTTTTTATTCTTTTGGATCGGGCAGACTTGGGACGGATGGAACGTAATTTTGTAATGTATCTGATAGGTGTCAGGCGTCCCTGAGTCAAAAGAAATAATTCCCGTGCAAATGATTTGTTTATCGGTGAAGATTTTTTTATTCTTTTGGATCGGGCAGACTTGGGACGGATGGAACGTAATTTTGTAATGTATCTGATAGGTGTCAGGCGTCCCTGAGTCAAAAGAAATAATTCCCGTGCAAATGATTTGTTTATCGGTGAAGATTTTTTTTTATTCTTTTGGATCGGGCAGACTTGGGACGGATGGAACGTAATTTTGTAATGTATCTGATAGGTGTCAGGCGTCCCTGAGTCAAAAGAAATAATTCCCGTGCAAATGATTTGTTTATCGGTGAAGATTTTTTTATTCTTTTGGATCGGGCAGACTTGGGACGGATGGAACGTAATTTTGTAATGTATCTGATAGGTGTCAGGCGTCCCTGAGTCAAAAGAAATAATTCCCGTGCAAATGATTTGTTTATCGGTGAAGATTTTTTTATTCTTTTGGATCGGGCAGACTTGGGACGGATGGAACGTAATTTTGTAATGTATCTGATAGGTGTCAGGCGTCCCTGAGTCAAAAGAAATAATTCCCGTGCAAATGATTTGTTTATCGGTGAAGATTTTTTTTATTCTTTTGGATCGGGCAGACTTGGGACGGATGGAACGTCATTTTGTAATGTATCTGATAGGTGTCAGGCGTCCCTGAGTCAAAAGAAATAATTCCCGTGCAAATGATTTGTTTATCGGTGAAGATTTTTTTATTCTTTTGGATCGGGCAGACTTGGGACGGATGGAACGTAATTTTGTAATGTATCTGATAGGTGTCAGGCGTCCCTGAGTCAAAAGAAATAATTCCCGTGCAAATGATTTGTTTATCGGTGAAGATTTTTTTATTCTTTTGGATCGGGCAGACTTGGGACGGATGGAACGTAATTTTGTAATGTATCTGATAGGTGTCAGGCGTCCCTGAGTCAAAAGAAATAATTCCCGTGCAAATGATTTGTTTATCGGTGAAGATTTTTTTTATTCTTTTGGATCGGGCAGACTTGGGACGGATGGAACGTAATTTTGTAATGTATCTGATAGGTGTCAGGCGTCCCTGAGTCAAAAGAAATAATTCCCGTGCAAATGATTTGTTTATCGGTGAAGATTTTTTTTATTCTTTTGGATCGGGCAGACTTGGGACGGATGGAACGTAATTTTGTAATGTATCTGATAGGTGTCAGGCGTCCCTGAGTCAAAAGAAATAATTCCCGTGCAAATGATTTGTTTATCGGTGAAGATTTTTTTATTCTTTTGGATCGGGCAGACTTGGGACGGATGGAACGTAATTTTGTAATGTATCTGATAGGTGTCAGGCGTCCCTGAGTCAAAAGAAATAATTCCCGTGCAAATGATTTGTTTATCGGTGAAGATTTTTTTTTATTCTTTTGGATCGGGCAGACTTGGGACGGATGGAACGTCATTTTGTAATGTATCTGATAGGTGTCAGGCGTCCCTGAGTCAAAAGAAATAATTCCCGTGCAAATGATTTGTTTATCGGTGAAGATTTTTTTATTCTTTTGGATCGGGCAGACTTGGGACGGATGGAACGTAATTTTGTAATGTATCTGATAGGTGTCAGGCGTCCCTGAGTCAAAAGAAATAATTCCCGTGCAAATGATTTGTTTATCGGTGAAGATTTTTTTTATTCTTTTGGATCGGGCAGACTTGGGACGGATGGAACGTAATTTTGTAATGTATCTGATAGGTGTCAGGCGTCCCTGAGTCAAAAGAAATAATTCCCGTGCAAATGATTTGTTTATCGGTGAAGATTTTTTTTTATTCTTTTGGATCGGGCAGACTTGGGACGGATGGAACGTAATTTTGTAATGTATCTGATAGGTGTCAGGCGTCCCTGAGTCAAAAGAAATAATTCCCGTGCAAATGATTTGTTTATCGGTGAAGATTTTTTTATTCTTTTGGATCGGGCAGACTTGGGACGGATGGAACGTAATTTTGTAATGTATCTGATAGGTGTCAGGCGTCCCTGAGTCAAAAGAAATAATTCCCGTGCAAATGATTTGTTTATCGGTGAAGATTTTTTTTTATTCTTTTGGATCGGGCAGACTTGGGACGGATGGAACGTAATTTTGTAATGTATCTGATAGGTGTCAGGCGTCCCTGAGTCAAAAGAAATAATTCCCGTGCAAATGATTTGTTTATCGGTGAAGATTTTTTTATTCTTTTGGATCGGGCAGACTTGGGACGGATGGAACGTAATTTTGTAATGTATCTGATAGGTGTCAGGCGTCCCTGAGTCAAAAGAAATAATTCCCGTGCAAATGATTTGTTTATCGGTGAAGATTTTTTTATTCTTTTGGATCGGGCAGACTTGGGACGGATGGAACGTCATTTTGTAATGTATCTGATAGGTGTCAGGCGTCCCTGAGTCAAAAGAAATAATTCCCGTGCAAATGATTTGTTTATCGGTGAAGATTTTTTTTTATTCTTTTGGATCGGGCAGACTTGGGACGGATGGAACGTCATTTTGTAATGTATCTGATAGGTGTCAGGCGTCCCTGAGTCAAAAGAAATAATTCCCGTGCAAATGATTTGTTTATCGGTGAAGATTTTTTTTTATTCTTTTGGATCGGGCAGACTTGGGACGGATGGAACGTAATTTTGTAATGTATCTGATAGGTGTCAGGCGTCCCTGAGTCAAAAGAAATAATTCCCGTGCAAATGATTTGTTTATCGGTGAAGATTTTTTTATTCTTTTGGATCGGGCAGACTTGGGACGGATGGAACGTAATTTTGTAATGTATCTGATAGGTGTCAGGCGTCCCTGAGTCAAAAGAAATAATTCCCGTGCAAATGATTTGTTTATCGGTGAAGATTTTTTTATTCTTTTGGATCGGGCAGACTTGGGACGGATGGAACGTCATTTTGTAATGTATCTGATAGGTGTCAGGCGTCCCTGAGTCAAAAGAAATAATTCCCGTGCAAATGATTTGTTTATCGGTGAAGATTTTTTTTATTCTTTTGGATCGGGCAGACTTGGGACGGATGGAACGTAATTTTGTAATGTATCTGATAGGTGTCAGGCGTCCCTGAGTCAAAAGAAATAATTCCCGTGCAAATGATTTGTTTATCGGTGAAGATTTTTTTTATTCTTTTGGATCGGGCAGACTTGGGACGGATGGAACGTCATTTTGTAATGTATCTGATAGGTGTCAGGCGTCCCTGAGTCAAAAGAAATAATTCCCGTGCAAATGATTTGTTTATCGGTGAAGATTTTTTTTTATTCTTTTGGATCGGGCAGACTTGGGACGGATGGAACGTAATTTTGTAATGTATCTGATAGGTGTCAGGCGTCCCTGAGTCAAAAGAAATAATTCCCGTGCAAATGATTTGTTTATCGGTGAAGATTTTTTTTATTCTTTTGGATCGGGCAGACTTGGGACGGATGGAACGTCATTTTGTAATGTATCTGATAGGTGTCAGGCGTCCCTGAGTCAAAAGAAATAATTCCCGTGCAAATGATTTGTTTATCGGTGAAGATTTTTTTTATTCTTTTGGATCGGGCAGACTTGGGACGGATGGAACGTAATTTTGTAATGTATCTGATAGGTGTCAGGCGTCCCTGAGTCAAAAGAAATAATTCCCGTGCAAATGATTTGTTTATCGGTGAAGATTTTTTTATTCTTTTGGATCGGGCAGACTTGGGACGGATGGAACGTAATTTTGTAATGTATCTGATAGGTGTCAGGCGTCCCTGAGTCAAAAGAAATAATTCCCGTGCAAATGATTTGTTTATCGGTGAAGATTTTTTTATTCTTTTGGATCGGGCAGACTTGGGACGGATGGAACGTAATTTTGTAATGTATCTGATAGGTGTCAGGCGTCCCTGAGTCAAAAGAAATAATTCCCGTGCAAATGATTTGTTTATCGGTGAAGATTTTTTTATTCTTTTGGATCGGGCAGACTTGGGACGGATGGAACGTAATTTTGTAATGTATCTGATAGGTGTCAGGCGTCCCTGAGTCAAAAGAAATAATTCCCGTGCAAATGATTTGTTTATCGGTGAAGATTTTTTTATTCTTTTGGATCGGGCAGACTTGGGACGGATGGAACGTAATTTTGTAATGTATCTGATAGGTGTCAGGCGTCCCTGAGTCAAAAGAAATAATTCCCGTGCAAATGATTTGTTTATCGGTGAAGATTTTTTTTTATTCTTTTGGATCGGGCAGACTTGGGACGGATGGAACGTAATTTTGTAATGTATCTGATAGGTGTCAGGCGTCCCTGAGTCAAAAGAAATAATTCCCGTGCAAATGATTTGTTTATCGGTGAAGATTTTTTTATTCTTTTGGATCGGGCAGACTTGGGACGGATGGAACGTCATTTTGTAATGTATCTGATAGGTGTCAGGCGTCCCTGAGTCAAAAGAAATAATTCCCGTGCAAATGATTTGTTTATCGGTGAAGATTTTTTTTTATTCTTTTGGATCGGGCAGACTTGGGACGGATGGAACGTAATTTTGTAATGTATCTGATAGGTGTCAGGCGTCCCTGAGTCAAAAGAAATAATTCCCGTGCAAATGATTTGTTTATCGGTGAAGATTTTTTTATTCTTTTGGATCGGGCAGACTTGGGACGGATGGAACGTAATTTTGTAATGTATCTGATAGGTGTCAGGCGTCCCTGAGTCAAAAGAAATAATTCCCGTGCAAATGATTTGTTTATCGGTGAAGATTTTTTTATTCTTTTGGATCGGGCAGACTTGGGACGGATGGAACGTAATTTTGTAATGTATCTGATAGGTGTCAGGCGTCCCTGAGTCAAAAGAAATAATTCCCGTGCAAATGATTTGTTTATCGGTGAAGATTTTTTTATTCTTTTGGATCGGGCAGACTTGGGACGGATGGAACGTAATTTTGTAATGTATCTGATAGGTGTCAGGCGTCCCTGAGTCAAAAGAAATAATTCCCGTGCAAATGATTTGTTTATCGGTGAAGATTTTTTTTTATTCTTTTGGATCGGGCAGACTTGGGACGGATGGAACGTAATTTTGTAATGTATCTGATAGGTGTCAGGCGTCCCTGAGTCAAAAGAAATAATTCCCGTGCAAATGATTTGTTTATCGGTGAAGATTTTTTTTTATTCTTTTGGATCGGGCAGACTTGGGACGGATGGAACGTAATTTTGTAATGTATCTGATAGGTGTCAGGCGTCCCTGAGTCAAAAGAAATAATTCCCGTGCAAATGATTTGTTTATCGGTGAAGATTTTTTTATTCTTTTGGATCGGGCAGACTTGGGACGGATGGAACGTAATTTTGTAATGTATCTGATAGGTGTCAGGCGTCCCTGAGTCAAAAGAAATAATTCCCGTGCAAATGATTTGTTTATCGGTGAAGATTTTTTTATTCTTTTGGATCGGGCAGACTTGGGACGGATGGAACGTAATTTTGTAATGTATCTGATAGGTGTCAGGCGTCCCTGAGTCAAAAGAAATAATTCCCGTGCAAATGATTTGTTTATCGGTGAAGATTTTTTATTCTTTTGGATCGGGCAGACTTGGGACGGATGGAACGTAATTTTGTAATGTATCTGATAGGTGTCAGGCGTCCCTGAGTCAAAAGAAATAATTCCCGTGCAAATGATTTGTTTATCGGTGAAGATTTTTTTATTCTTTTGGATCGGGCAGACTTGGGACGGATGGAACGTCATTTTGTAATGTATCTGATAGGTGTCAGGCGTCCCTGAGTCAAAAGAAATAATTCCCGTGCAAATGATTTGTTTATCGGTGAAGATTTTTTTTATTCTTTTGGATCGGGCAGACTTGGGACGGATGGAACGTCATTTTGTAATGTATCTGATAGGTGTCAGGCGTCCCTGAGTCAAAAGAAATAATTCCCGTGCAAATGATTTGTTTATCGGTGAAGATTTTTTTATTCTTTTGGATCGGGCAGACTTGGGACGGATGGAACGTAATTTTGTAATGTATCTGATAGGTGTCAGGCGTCCCTGAGTCAAAAGAAATAATTCCCGTGCAAATGATTTGTTTATCGGTGAAGATTTTTTTTATTCTTTTGGATCGGGCAGACTTGGGACGGATGGAACGTAATTTTGTAATGTATCTGATAGGTGTCAGGCGTCCCTGAGTCAAAAGAAATAATTCCCGTGCAAATGATTTGTTTATCGGTGAAGATTTTTTTATTCTTTTGGATCGGGCAGACTTGGGACGGATGGAACGTAATTTTGTAATGTATCTGATAGGTGTCAGGCGTCCCTGAGTCAAAAGAAATAATTCCCGTGCAAATGATTTGTTTATCGGTGAAGATTTTTTTTTATTCTTTTGGATCGGGCAGACTTGGGACGGATGGAACGTAATTTTGTAATGTATCTGATAGGTGTCAGGCGTCCCTGAGTCAAAAGAAATAATTCCCGTGCAAATGATTTGTTTATCGGTGAAGATTTTTTTATTCTTTTGGATCGGGCAGACTTGGGACGGATGGAACGTAATTTTGTAATGTATCTGATAGGTGTCAGGCGTCCCTGAGTCAAAAGAAATAATTCCCGTGCAAATGATTTGTTTATCGGTGAAGATTTTTTTATTCTTTTGGATCGGGCAGACTTGGGACGGATGGAACGTAATTTTGTAATGTATCTGATAGGTGTCAGGCGTCCCTGAGTCAAAAGAAATAATTCCCGTGCAAATGATTTGTTTATCGGTGAAGATTTTTTTATTCTTTTGGATCGGGCAGACTTGGGACGGATGGAACGTCATTTTGTAATGTATCTGATAGGTGTCAGGCGTCCCTGAGTCAAAAGAAATAATTCCCGTGCAAATGATTTGTTTATCGGTGAAGATTTTTTTTAATTCTTTTGGATCGGGCAGACTTGGGACGGATGGAACGTCATTTTGTAATGTATCTGATAGGTGTCAGGCGTCCCTGAGTCAAAAGAAATAATTCCCGTGCAAATGATTTGTTTATCGGTGAAGATTTTTTTATTCTTTTGGATCGGGCAGACTTCGGGACGGATGGAACGTAATTTTGTAATGTATCTGATAGGTGTCAGGCGTCCCTGAGTCAAAAGAAATAATTCCCGTGCAAATGATTTGTTTATCGGTGAAGATTTTTTTTTATTCTTTTGGACTGACGGACAGACTTGGGACGGATGGAACGTCATTTTGTAATGTATTTGATAGGTGTCAGGCGTCCCTGAGTCAAAAGAAATAATTCCCGTGCAAATGATTTGTTTATCGGTGAAGATTTTTTTATTCTTTTGGATCGGGCAGACTTGGGACGGATGGAACGTAATTTTGTAATGTATCTGATAGGTGTCAGGCGTCCCTGAGTCAAAAGAAATAATTCCCGTGCAAATGATTTGTTTATCGGTGAAGATTTTTTTATTCTTTTGGATCGGGCAGAGTTGGGACGGATGGAACGTAATTTTGTAATGTATCTGATAGGTGTCAGGCGTCCCTGAGTCAAAAGAAATAATTCCCGTGCAAATGATTTGTTTATCGGTGAAGATTTTTTTATTCTTTTGGATCGGGCAGACTTGGGACGGATGGAACGTAATTTTGTAATGTATCTGATAGGTGTCAGGCGTCCCTGAGTCAAAAGAAATAATTCCCGTGCAAATGATTTGTTTATCGGTGAAGATTTTTTTATTCTTTTGGATCGGGCAGACTTGGGACGGATGGAACGTAATTTTGTAATGTATCTGATAGGTGTCAGGCGTCCCTGAGTCAAAAGAAATAATTCCCGTGCAAATGATTTGTTTATCGGTGAAGATTTTTTTTTATTCTTTTGGATCGGGCAGACTTGGGACGGATGGAACGTAATTTTGTAATGTATCTGATAGGTGTCAGGCGTCCCTGAGTCAAAAGAAATAATTCCCGTGCAAATGATTTGTTTATCGGTGAAGATTTTTTTATTCTTTTGGATCGGGCAGACTTGGGACGGATGGAACGTAATTTTGTAATGTATCTGATAGGTGTCAGGCGTCCCTGAGTCAAAAGAAATAATTCCCGTGCAAATGATTTGTTTATCGGTGAAGATTTTTTTTATTCTTTTGGATCGGGCAGACTTGGGACGGATGGAACGTCATTTTGTAATGTATCTGATAGGTGTCAGGCGTCCCTGAGTCAAAAGAAATAATTCCCGTGCAAATGATTTGTTTATCGGTGAAGATTTTTTTAAATCTTTTGGATCGGGCAGACTTGGGACGGATGGAACGTCATTTTGTAATGTATCTGATAGGTGTCAGGCGTCCCTGAGTCAAAAGAAATAATTCCCGTGCAAATGATTTGTTTATCGGTGAAGATTTTTTTATTCTTTTGGATCGGGCAGACTTGGGACGGATGGAACGTAATTTTGTAATGTATCTGATAGGTGTCAGGCGTCCCTGAGTCAAAAGAAATAATTCCCGTGCAAATGATTTGTTTATCGGTGAAGATTTTTTTATTCTTTTGGATCGGGCAGACTTGGGACGGATGGAACGTAATTTTGTAATGTATCTGATAGGTGTCAGGCGTCCCTGAGTCAAAAGAAATAATTCCCGTGCAAATGATTTGTTTATCGGTGAAGATTTTTTTTATTCTTTTGGATCGGGCAGACTTGGGACGGATGGAACGTCATTTTGTAATGTATCTGATAGGTGTCAGGCGTCCCTGAGTCAAAAGAAATAATTCCCGTGCAAATGATTTGTTTATCGGTGAAGATTTTTTTATTCTTTTGGATCGGGCAGACTTGGGACGGATGAAACGTAATTTTGTAATGTATCTGATAGGTGTCAGGCGTCCCTGAGTCAAAAGAAATAATTCCCGTGCAAATGATTTGTTTATCGGTGAAGATTTTTTTTATTCTTTTGGATCGGGCAGACTTGGGACGGATGGAACGTCATTTTGTAATGTATCTGATAGGTGTCAGGCGTCCCTGAGTCAAAAGAAATAATTCCCGTGCAAATGATTTGTTTATCGGTGAAGATTTTTTTATTCTTTTGGATCGGCAGACTTGGGACGGATGGAACGTAAATTTGTAATGTAATGTATCTGATTAGGTGTCAGGCGTCCCTTGAGTCAAAAGAAATAATTCCCGTGCAAATGATTTGTTTATCAGTGAAGATTTTTTTATTCTTTTGGATCGGGCAGACTTGGGACGGATGGAACGTCATTTTGTAATGTATCTGATAGGTGTCAGGCGTCCCTGAGTCAAAGAAATAATTCCCGTGCAAATGATTTGTTTATCGGTGAAGATTTTTTTATTCTTTTGGATCGGGCAGACTTGGGACGGATGGAACGTAATTTTGTAATGTATCTGATAGGTGTCAGGCGTCCCTGAGTCAAAAGAAATAATTCCCGTGCAAATGATTTGTTTATCGGTGAAGATTTTTTTATTCTTTTGGATCGGGCAGACTTGGGACGGATGGAACGTAATTTTGTAATGTATCTGATAGGTGTCAGGCGTCCCTGAGTCAAAAGAAATAATTCCCGTGCAAATGATTTGTTTATCGGTGAAGATTTTTTTTATTCTTTTGGATCGGGCAGACTTCGGACGGATGGAACGTAATTTTGTAATGTATCTGATAGGTGTCAGGCGTCCCTGAGTCAAAAGAAATAATTCCCGTGCAAATGATTTGTTTATCGGTGAAGATTTTTTTATTCTTTTGGACGGACGGACAGACTTGGGACGGATGGAACGTCATTTTGTAATGTATTTGATAGGTGTCAGGCGTCCCTGAGTCAAAAGAAATAATTCCCGTGCAAATGATTTGTTTATCGGTGAAGATTTTTTTATTCTTTTGGATCGGGCAGACTTGGGACGGATGGAACGTAATTTTGTAATGTATCTGATAGGTGTCAGGCGTCCCTGAGTCAAAAGAAATAATTCCCGTGCAAATGATTTGTTTATCGGTGAAGATTTTTTTATTCTTTTGGATCGGGCAGAGTTGGGACGGATGGAACGTAATTTTGTAATGTATCTGATAGGTGTCAGGCGTCCCTGAGTCAAAAGAAATAATTCCCGTGCAAATGATTTGTTTATCGGTGAAGATTTTTTTTTATTCTTTTGGATCGGGCAGACTTGGGACGGATGGAACGTAATTTTGTAATGTATCTGATAGGTGTCAGGCGTCCCTGAGTCAAAAGAAATAATTCCCGTGCAAATGATTTGTTTATCGGTGAAGATTTTTTTATTCTTTTGGATCGGGCAGACTTGGGACGGATGGAACGTAATTTTGTAATGTATCTGATAGGTGTCAGGCGTCCCTGAGTCAAAAGAAATAATTCCCGTGCAAATGATTTGTTTATCGGTGAAGATTTTTTTTTATTCTTTTGGATCGGGCAGACTTGGGACGGATGGAACGTAATTTTGTAATGTATCTGATAGGTGTCAGGCGTCCCTGAGTCAAAAGAAATAATTCCCGTGCAAATGATTTGTTTATCGGTGAAGATTTTTTTATTCTTTTGGATCGGGCAGACTTGGGACGGATGGAACGTAATTTTGTAATGTATCTGATAGGTGTCAGGCGTCCCTGAGTCAAAAGAAATAATTCCCGTGCAAATGATTTGTTTATCGGTGAAGATTTTTTTATTCTTTTGGATCGGGCAGACTTGGGACGGATGGAACGTCATTTTGTAATGTATCTGATAGGTGTCAGGCGTCCCTGAGTCAAAAGAAATAATTCCCGTGCAAATGATTTGTTTATCGGTGAAGATTTTTTTATTCTTTTGGATCGGGCAGACTTGGGACGGATGGAACGTCATTTTGTAATGTATCTGATAGGTGTCAGGCGTCCCTGAGTCAAAAGAAATAATTCCCGTGCAAATGATTTGTTTATCGGTGAAGATTTTTTTTATTCTTTTGGATCGGGCAGACTTGGGACGGATGGAACGTAATTTTGTAATGTATCTGATAGGTGTCAGGCGTCCCTGAGTCAAAAGAAATAATTCCCGTGCAAATGATTTGTTTATCGGTGAAGATTTTTTTATTCTTTTGGATCGGGCAGACTTGGGACGGATGGAACGTAATTTTGTAATGTATCTGATAGGTGTCAGGCGTCCCTGAGTCAAAAGAAATAATTCCCGTGCAAATGATTTGTTTATCGGTGAAGATTTTTTTATTCTTTTGGATCGGGCAGACTTGGGACGGATGGAACGTCATTTTGTAATGTATCTGATAGGTGTCAGGCGTCCCTGAGTCAAAAGAAATAATTCCCGTGCAAATGATTTGTTTATCGGTGAAGATTTTTTTATTCTTTTGGATCGGGCAGACTTGGGACGGATGGAACGTAATTTTGTAATGTATCTGATAGGTGTCAGGCGTCCCTGAGTCAAAAGAAATAATTCCCGTGCAAATGATTTGTTTATCGGTGAAGATTTTTTTTTATTCTTTTGGATCGGGCAGACTTGGGACGGATGGAACGTCATTTTGTAATGTATCTGATAGGTGTCAGGCGTCCCTGAGTCAAAAGAAATAATTCCCGTGCAAATGATTTGTTTATCGGTGAAGATTTTTTTTTATTCTTTTGGATCGGGCAGACTTGGGACGGATGGAACGTCATTTTGTAATGTATCTGATAGGTGTCAGGCGTCCCTGAGTCAAAGAAATAATTCCCGTGCAAATGATTTGTTTATCGGTGAAGATTTTTTTTTTATTCTTTTGGATCGGGCAGACTTGGGACGGATGGAACGTAATTTTGTAATGTATCTGATAGGTGTCAGGCGTCCCTGAGTCAAAAGAAATAATTCCCGTGCAAATGATTTGTTTATCGGTGAAGATTTTTTTTTATTCTTTTGGATCGGGCAGACTTGGGACGGATGGAACGTAATTTTGTAATGTATCTGATAGGTGTCAGGCGTCCCTGAGTCAAAAGAAATAATTCCCGTGCAAATGATTTGTTTATCGGTGAAGATTTTTTTTTATTCTTTTGGATCGGGCAGACTTGGGACGGATGGAACGTAATTTTGTAATGTATCTGATAGGTGTCAGGCGTCCCTGAGTCAAAAGAAATAATTCCCGTGCAAATGATTTGTTTATCGGTGAAGATTTTTTTATTCTTTTGGACGGACGGACAGACTTGGGACGGATGGAACGTAATTTTGTAATGTATCTGATAGGTGTCAGGCGTCCCTGAGTCAAAAGAAATAATTCCCGTGCAAATGATTTGTTTATCGGTGAAGATTTTTTTTTATTCTTTTGGATCGGGCAGACTTGGGACGGATGGAACGTAATTTTGTAATGTATCTGATAGGTGTCAGGCGTCCCTGAGTCAAAAGAAATAATTCCCGTGCAAATGATTTGTTTATCGGTGAAGATTTTTTTTTATTCTTTTGGATCGGGCAGACTTGGGACGGATGGAACGTAATTTTGTAATGTATCTGATAGGTGTCAGGCGTCCCTGAGTCAAAAGAAATAATTCCCGTGCAAATGATTTGTTTATCGGTGAAGATTTTTTTTTATTCTTTTGGATCGGGCAGACTTGGGACGGATGGAACGTAATTTTGTAATGTATCTGATAGGTGTCAGGCGTCCCTGAGTCAAAAGAAATAATTCCCGTGCAAATGATTTGTTTATCGGTGAAGATTTTTTTTTATTCTTTTGGATCGGGCAGACTTGGGACGGATGGAACGTAATTTTGTAATGTATCTGATAGGTGTCAGGCGTCCCTGAGTCAAAAGAAATAATTCCCGTGCAAATGATTTGTTTATCGGTGAAGATTTTTTTATTCTTTTGGATCGGGCAGACTTGGGACGGATGGAACGTAATTTTGTAATGTATCTGATAGGTGTCAGGCGTCCCTGAGTCAAAAGAAATAATTCCCGTGCAAATGATTTGTTTATCGGTGAAGATTTTTTTATTCTTTTGGATCGGGCAGACTTGGGACGGATGGAACGTAATTTTGTAATGTATCTGATAGGTGTCAGGCGTCCCTGAGTCAAAAGAAATAATTCCCGTGCAAATGATTTGTTTATCGGTGAAGATTTTTTTATTCTTTTGGATCGGGCAGACTTGGGACGGATGGAACGTCATTTTGTAATGTATCTGATAGGTGTCAGGCGTCCCTGAGTCAAAAGAAATAATTCCCGTGCAAATGATTTGTTTATCGGTGAAGATTTTTTATTCTTTTGGATCGGGCAGACTTGGGACGGATGGAACGTAATTTTGTAATGTATCTGATAGGTGTCAGGCGTCCCTGAGTCAAAAGAAATAATTCCCGTGCAAATGATTTGTTTATCGGTGAAGATTTTTTTATTCTTTTGGATCGGGCAGACTTGGGACGGATGGAACGTAATTTTGTAATGTATCTGATAGGTGTCAGGCGTCCCTGAGTCAAAAGAAATAATTCCCGTGCAAATGATTTGTTTATCGGTGAAGATTTTTTTATTCTTTTGGATCGGGCAGACTTGGGACGGATGGAACGTAATTTTGTAATGTATCTGATAGGTGTCAGGCGTCCCTGAGTCAAAAGAAATAATTCCCGTGCAAATGATTTGTTTATCGGTGAAGATTTTTTTTATTCTTTTGGATCGGGCAGACTTGGGACGGATGGAACGTAATTTTGTAATGTATCTGATAGGTGTCAGGCGTCCCTGAGTCAAAAGAAATAATTCCCGTGCAAATGATTTGTTTATCGGTGAAGATTTTTTTATTCTTTTGGATCGGGCAGACTTGGGACGGATGGAACGTAATTTTGTAATGTATCTGATAGGTGTCAGGCGTCCCTGAGTCAAAAGAAATAATTCCCGTGCAAATGATTTGTTTATCGGTGAAGATTTTTTTATTCTTTTGGATCGGGCAGACTTGGGACGGATGGAACGTAATTTTGTAATGTATCTGATAGGTGTCAGGCGTCCCTGAGTCAAAAGAAATAATTCCCGTGCAAATGATTTGTTTATCGGTGAAGATTTTTTTTATTCTTTTGGATCGGGCAGACTTGGGACGGATGGAACGTAATTTTGTAATGTATCTGATAGGTGTCAGGCGTCCCTGAGTCAAAAGAAATAATTCCCGTGCAAATGATTTGTTTATCGGTGAAGATTTTTTTATTCTTTTGGATCGGGCAGACTTGGGACGGATGGAACGTAATTTTGTAATGTATCTGATAGGTGTCAGGCGTCCCTGAGTCAAAAGAAATAATTCCCGTGCAAATGATTTGTTTATCGGTGAAGATTTTTTTTTATTCTTTTGGATCGGGCAGACTTGGGACGGATGGAACGTAATTTTGTAATGTATCTGATAGGTGTCAGGCGTCCCTGAGTCAAAAGAAATAATTCCCGTGCAAATGATTTGTTTATCGGTGAAGATTTTTTTTTATTCTTTTGGATCGGGCAGACTTGGGACGGATGGAACGTAATTTTGTAATGTATCTGATAGGTGTCAGGCGTCCCTGAGTCAAAAGAAATAATTCCCGTGCAAATGATTTGTTTATCGGTGAAGATTTTTTTATTCTTTTGGATCGGGCAGACTTGGGACGGATGGAACGTAATTTTGTAATGTATCTGATAGGTGTCAGGCGTCCCTGAGTCAAAAGAAATAATTCCCGTGCAAATGATTTGTTTATCGGTGAAGATTTTTTTATTCTTTTGGATCGGGCAGACTTGGGACGGATGGAACGTAATTTTGTAATGTATCTGATAGGTGTCAGGCGTCCCTGAGTCAAAAGAAATAATTCCCGTGCAAATGATTTGTTTATCGGTGAAGATTTTTTTATTCTTTTGGATCGGGCAGACTTGGGACGGATGGAACGTAATTTTGTAATGTATCTGATAGGTGTCAGGCGTCCCTGAGTCAAAAGAAATAATTCCCGTGCAAATGATTTGTTTATCGGTGAAGATTTTTTTTTATTCTTTTGGATCGGGCAGACTTGGGACGGATGGAACGTCATTTTGTAATGTATCTGATAGGTGTCAGGCGTCCCTGAGTCAAAAGAAATAATTCCCGTGCAAATGATTTGTTTATCGGTGAAGATTTTTTTATTCTTTTGGATCGGGCAGACTTGGGACGGATGGAACGTAATTTTGTAATGTATCTGATAGGTGTCAGGCGTCCCTGAGTCAAAAGAAATAATTCCCGTGCAAATGATTTGTTTATCGGTGAAGATTTTTTTTATTCTTTTGGATCGGGCAGACTTGGGACGGATGGAACGTCATTTTGTAATGTATCTGATAGGTGTCAGGCGTCCCTGAGTCAAAAGAAATAATTCCCGTGCAAATGATTTGTTTATCGGTGAAGATTTTTTTATTCTTTTGGATCGGGCAGACTTGGGACGGATGGAACGTAATTTTGTAATGTATCTGATAGGTGTCAGGCGTCCCTGAGTCAAAAGAAATAATTCCCGTGCAAATGATTTGTTTATCGGTGAAGATTTTTTTTTATTCTTTTGGATCGGGCAGACTTGGGACGGATGGAACGTAATTTTGTAATGTATCTGATAGGTGTCAGGCGTCCCTGAGTCAAAAGAAATAATTCCCGTGCAAATGATTTGTTTATCGGTGAAGATTTTTTTTTATTCTTTTGGATCGGGCAGACTTGGGACGGATGGAACGTAATTTTGTAATGTATCTGATAGGTGTCAGGCGTCCCTGAGTCAAAAGAAATAATTCCCGTGCAAATGATTTGTTTATCGGTGAAGATTTTTTTTATTCTTTTGGATCGGGCAGACTTGGGACGGATGGAACGTAATTTTGTAATGTATCTGATAGGTGTCAGGCGTCCCTGAGTCAAAAGAAATAATTCCCGTGCAAATGATTTGTTTATCGGTGAAGATTTTTTTATTCTTTTGGATCGGGCAGACTTGGGACGGATGGAACGTAATTTTGTAATGTATCTGATAGGTGTCAGGCGTCCCTGAGTCAAAAGAAATAATTCCCGTGCAAATGATTTGTTTATCGGTGAAGATTTTTTTTATTCTTTTGGATCGGGCAGACTTGGGACGGATGGAACGTAATTTTGTAATGTATCTGATAGGTGTCAGGCGTCCCTGAGTCAAAAGAAATAATTCCCGTGCAAATGATTTGTTTATCGGTGAAGATTTTTTTATTCTTTTGGATCGGGCAGACTTGGGACGGATGGAACGTAATTTTGTAATGTATCTGATAGGTGTCAGGCGTCCCTGAGTCAAAAGAAATAATTCCCGTGCAAATGATTTGTTTATCGGTGAAGATTTTTTTATTCTTTTGGATCGGGCAGACTTGGGACGGATGGAACGTAATTTTGTAATGTATCTGATAGGTGTCAGGCGTCCCTGAGTCAAAAGAAATAATTCCCGTGCAAATGATTTGTTTATCGGTGAAGATTTTTTTATTCTTTTGGATCGGGCAGACTTGGGACGGATGGAACGTAATTTTGTAATGTATCTGATAGGTGTCAGGCGTCCCTGAGTCAAAAGAAATAATTCCCGTGCAAATGATTTGTTTATCGGTGAAGATTTTTTTTATTCTTTTGGATCGGGCAGACTTGGGACGGATGGAACGTAATTTTGTAATGTATCTGATAGGTGTCAGGCGTCCCTGAGTCAAAAGAAATAATTCCCGTGCAAATGATTTGTTTATCGGTGAAGATTTTTTTTTATTCTTTTGGATCGGGCAGACTTGGGACGGATGGAACGTAATTTTGTAATGTATCTGATAGGTGTCAGGCGTCCCTGAGTCAAAAGAAATAATTCCCGTGCAAATGATTTGTTTATCGGTGAAGATTTTTTTTATTCTTTTGGATCGGGCAGACTTGGGACGGATGGAACGTAATTTTGTAATGTATCTGATAGGTGTCAGGCGTCCCTGAGTCAAAAGAAATAATTCCCGTGCAAATGATTTGTTTATCGGTGAAGATTTTTTTATTCTTTTGGATCGGGCAGACTTGGGACGGATGGAACGTAATTTTGTAATGTATCTGATAGGTGTCAGGCGTCCCTGAGTCAAAAGAAATAATTCCCGTGCAAATGATTTGTTTATCGGTGAAGATTTTTTTATTCTTTTGGATCGGGCAGACTTGGGACGGATGGAACGTAATTTTGTAATGTATCTGATAGGTGTCAGGCGTCCCTGAGTCAAAAGAAATAATTCCCGTGCAAATGATTTGTTTATCGGTGAAGATTTTTTTATTCTTTTGGATCGGGCAGACTTGGGACGGATGGAACGTAATTTTGTAATGTATCTGATAGGTGTCAGGCGTCCCTGAGTCAAAAGAAATAATTCCCGTGCAAATGATTTGTTTATCGGTGAAGATTTTTTTTATTCTTTTGGATCGGGCAGACTTGGGACGGATGGAACGTCATTTTGTAATGTATCTGATAGGTGTCAGGCGTCCCTGAGTCAAAAGAAATAATTCCCGTGCAAATGATTTGTTTATCGGTGAAGATTTTTTTTATTCTTTTGGATCGGGCAGACTTGGGACGGATGGAACGTAATTTTGTAATGTATCTGATAGGTGTCAGGCGTCCCTGAGTCAAAAGAAATAATTCCCGTGCAAATGATTTGTTTATCGGTGAAGATTTTTTTTATTCTTTTGGATCGGGCAGACTTGGGACGGATGGAACGTAATTTTGTAATGTATCTGATAGGTGTCAGGCGTCCCTGAGTCAAAAGAAATAATTCCCGTGCAAATGATTTGTTTATCGGTGAAGATTTTTTTTATTCTTTTGGATCGGGCAGACTTGGGACGGATGGAACGTAATTTTGTAATGTATCTGATAGGTGTCAGGCGTCCCTGAGTCAAAAGAAATAATTCCCGTGCAAATGATTTGTTTATCGGTGAAGATTTTTTTATTCTTTTGGATCGGGCAGACTTGGGACGGATGGAACGTAATTTTGTAATGTATCTGATAGGTGTCAGGCGTCCCTGAGTCAAAAGAAATAATTCCCGTGCAAATGATTTGTTTATCGGTGAAGATTTTTTTTTATTCTTTTGGATCGGGCAGACTTGGGACGGATGGAACGTAATTTTGTAATGTATCTGATAGGTGTCAGGCGTCCCTGAGTCAAAAGAAATAATTCCCGTGCAAATGATTTGTTTATCGGTGAAGATTTTTTTATTCTTTTGGATCGGGCAGACTTGGGACGGATGGAACGTAATTTTGTAATGTATCTGATAGGTGTCAGGCGTCCCTGAGTCAAAAGAAATAATTCCCGTGCAAATGATTTGTTTATCGGTGAAGATTTTTTTATTCTTTTGGATCGGGCAGACTTGGGACGGATGGAACGTAATTTTGTAATGTATCTGATAGGTGTCAGGCGTCCCTGAGTCAAAAGAAATAATTCCCGTGCAAATGATTTGTTTATCGGTGAAGATTTTTTTATTCTTTTGGATCGGGCAGACTTGGGACGGATGGAACGTAATTTTGTAATGTATCTGATAGGTGTCAGGCGTCCCTGAGTCAAAAGAAATAATTCCCGTGCAAATGATTTGTTTATCGGTGAAGATTTTTTTATTCTTTTGGATCGGGCAGACTTGGGACGGATGGAACGTAATTTTGTAATGTATCTGATAGGTGTCAGGCGTCCCTGAGTCAAAAGAAATAATTCCCGTGCAAATGATTTGTTTATCGGTGAAGATTTTTTTATTCTTTTGGATCGGGCAGACTTGGGACGGATGGAACGTAATTTTGTAATGTATCTGATAGGTGTCAGGCGTCCCTGAGTCAAAAGAAATAATTCCCGTGCAAATGATTTGTTTATCGGTGAAGATTTTTTTATTCTTTTGGATCGGGCAGACTTGGGACGGATGGAACGTAATTTTGTAATGTATCTGATAGGTGTCAGGCGTCCCTGAGTCAAAAGAAATAATTCCCGTGCAAATGATTTGTTTATCGGTGAAGATTTTTTATTCTTTTGGATCGGGCAGACTTGGGACGGATGGAACGTAATTTTGTAATGTATCTGATAGGTGTCAGGCGTC
The DNA here is from genome assembly GCA_039090855.1 of Macrothele yani. Classification (NCBI taxonomy): domain Eukaryota; kingdom Metazoa; phylum Arthropoda; class Arachnida; order Araneae; family Macrothelidae; genus Macrothele; species Macrothele yani. The sequence goes on along the minus strand of CM076999.1, from coordinate 103,873,134 downwards.
CCTGAGTCAAAAGAAATAATTCCCGTGCAAATGATTTGTTTATCGGTGAAGATTTTTTTTATTCTTTTGGATCGGGCAGACTTGGGACGGATGGAACGTAATTTTGTAATGTATCTGATAGGTGTCAGGCGTCCCTGAGTCAAAAGAAATAATTCCCGTGCAAATGATTTGTTTATCGGTGAAGATTTTTTTTATTCTTTTGGATCGGGCAGACTTGGGACGGATGGAACGTAATTTTGTAATGTATCTGATAGGTGTCAGGCGTCCCTGAGTCAAAAGAAATAATTCCCGTGCAAATGATTTGTTTATCGGTGAAGATTTTTTTATTCTTTTGGATCGGGCAGACTTGGGACGGATGGAACGTAATTTTGTAATGTATCTGATAGGTGTCAGGCGTCCCTGAGTCAAAAGAAATAATTCCCGTGCAAATGATTTGTTTATCGGTGAAGATTTTTTTTTATTCTTTTGGATCGGGCAGACTTGGGACGGATGGAACGTAATTTTGTAATGTATCTGATAGGTGTCAGGCGTCCCTGAGTCAAAAGAAATAATTCCCGTGCAAATGATTTGTTTATCGGTGAAGATTTTTTTATTCTTTTGGATCGGGCAGACTTGGGACGGATGGAACGTAATTTTGTAATGTATCTGATAGGTGTCAGGCGTCCCTGAGTCAAAAGAAATAATTCCCGTGCAAATGATTTGTTTATCGGTGAAGATTTTTTTTATTCTTTTGGATCGGGCAGACTTGGGACGGATGGAACGTAATTTTGTAATGTATCTGATAGGTGTCAGGCGTCCCTGAGTCAAAAGAAATAATTCCCGTGCAAATGATTTGTTTATCGGTGAAGATTTTTTTATTCTTTTGGATCGGGCAGACTTGGGACGGATGGAACGTAATTTTGTAATGTATCTGATAGGTGTCAGGCGTCCCTGAGTCAAAAGAAATAATTCCCGTGCAAATGATTTGTTTATCGGTGAAGATTTTTTTATTCTTTTGGATCGGGCAGACTTGGGACGGATGGAACGTAATTTTGTAATGTATCTGATAGGTGTCAGGCGTCCCTGAGTCAAAAGAAATAATTCCCGTGCAAATGATTTGTTTATCGGTGAAGATTTTTTTATTCTTTTGGATCGGGCAGACTTGGGACGGATGGAACGTAATTTTGTAATGTATCTGATAGGTGTCAGGCGTCCCTGAGTCAAAAGAAATAATTCCCGTGCAAATGATTTGTTTATCGGTGAAGATTTTTTTATTCTTTTGGATCGGGCAGACTTGGGACGGATGGAACGTAATTTTGTAATGTATCTGATAGGTGTCAGGCGTCCCTGAGTCAAAAGAAATAATTCCCGTGCAAATGATTTGTTTATCGGTGAAGATTTTTTTTTATTCTTTTGGATCGGGCAGACTTGGGACGGATGGAACGTCATTTTGTAATGTATCTGATAGGTGTCAGGCGTCCCTGAGTCAAAAGAAATAATTCCCGTGCAAATGATTTGTTTATCGGTGAAGATTTTTTTATTCTTTTGGATCGGGCAGACTTGGGACGGATGGAACGTAATTTTGTAATGTATCTGATAGGTGTCAGGCGTCCCTGAGTCAAAAGAAATAATTCCCGTGCAAATGATTTGTTTATCGGTGAAGATTTTTTTATTCTTTTGGATCGGGCAGACTTGGGACGGATGGAACGTCATTTTGTAATGTATCTGATAGGTGTCAGGCGTCCCTGAGTCAAAAGAAATAATTCCCGTGCAAATGATTTGTTTATCGGTGAAGATTTTTTTATTCTTTTGGATCGGGCAGACTTGGGACGGATGGAACGTAATTTTGTAATGTATCTGATAGGTGTCAGGCGTCCCTGAGTCAAAAGAAATAATTCCCGTGCAAATGATTTGTTTATCGGTGAAGATTTTTTTATTCTTTTGGATCGGGCAGACTTGGGACGGATGGAACGTCATTTTGTAATGTATCTGATAGGTGTCAGGCGTCCCTGAGTCAAAAGAAATAATTCCCGTGCAAATGATTTGTTTATCGGTGAAGATTTTTTTATTCTTTTGGATCGGGCAGACTTGGGACGGATGGAACGTAATTTTGTAATGTATCTGATAGGTGTCAGGCGTCCCTGAGTCAAAAGAAATAATTCCCGTGCAAATGATTTGTTTATCGGTGAAGATTTTTTTTATTCTTTTGGATCGGGCAGACTTGGGACGGATGGAACGTAATTTTGTAATGTATCTGATAGGTGTCAGGCGTCCCTGAGTCAAAAGAAATAATTCCCGTGCAAATGATTTGTTTATCGGTGAAGATTTTTTTATTCTTTTGGATCGGGCAGACTTGGGACGGATGGAACGTAATTTTGTAATGTATCTGATAGGTGTCAGGCGTCCCTGAGTCAAAAGAAATAATTCCCGTGCAAATGATTTGTTTATCGGTGAAGATTTTTTTATTCTTTTGGATCGGGCAGACTTGGGACGGATGGAACGTAATTTTGTAATGTATCTGATAGGTGTCAGGCGTCCCTGAGTCAAAAGAAATAATTCCCGTGCAAATGATTTGTTTATCGGTGAAGATTTTTTTTTATTCTTTTGGATCGGGCAGACTTGGGACGGATGGAACGTAATTTTGTAATGTATCTGATAGGTGTCAGGCGTCCCTGAGTCAAAAGAAATAATTCCCGTGCAAATGATTTGTTTATCGGTGAAGATTTTTTTATTCTTTTGGATCGGGCAGACTTGGGACGGATGGAACGTAATTTTGTAATGTATCTGATAGGTGTCAGGCGTCCCTGAGTCAAAAGAAATAATTCCCGTGCAAATGATTTGTTTATCGGTGAAGATTTTTTTATTCTTTTGGATCGGGCAGACTTGGGACGGATGGAACGTAATTTTGTAATGTATCTGATAGGTGTCAGGCGTCCCTGAGTCAAAAGAAATAATTCCCGTGCAAATGATTTGTTTATCGGTGAAGATTTTTTTTTATTCTTTTGGATCGGGCAGACTTGGGACGGATGGAACGTAATTTTGTAATGTATCTGATAGGTGTCAGGCGTCCCTGAGTCAAAAGAAATAATTCCCGTGCAAATGATTTGTTTATCGGTGAAGATTTTTTTATTCTTTTGGATCGGGCAGACTTGGGACGGATGGAACGTAATTTTGTAATGTATCTGATAGGTGTCAGGCGTCCCTGAGTCAAAAGAAATAATTCCCGTGCAAATGATTTGTTTATCGGTGAAGATTTTTTTATTCTTTTGGATCGGGCAGACTTGGGACGGATGGAACGTAATTTTGTAATGTATCTGATAGGTGTCAGGCGTCCCTGAGTCAAAAGAAATAATTCCCGTGCAAATGATTTGTTTATCGGTGAAGATTTTTTTATTCTTTTGGATCGGGCAGACTTGGGACGGATGGAACGTAATTTTGTAATGTATCTGATAGGTGTCAGGCGTCCCTGAGTCAAAAGAAATAATTCCCGTGCAAATGATTTGTTTATCGGTGAAGATTTTTTTATTCTTTTGGATCGGGCAGACTTGGGACGGATGGAACGTAATTTTGTAATGTATCTGATAGGTGTCAGGCGTCCCTGAGTCAAAAGAAATAATTCCCGTGCAAATGATTTGTTTATCGGTGAAGATTTTTTTATTCTTTTGGATCGGGCAGACTTGGGACGGATGGAACGTAATTTTGTAATGTATCTGATAGGTGTCAGGCGTCCCTGAGTCAAAAGAAATAATTCCCGTGCAAATGATTTGTTTATCGGTGAAGATTTTTTTTATTCTTTTGGATCGGGCAGACTTGGGACGGATGGAACGTAATTTTGTAATGTATCTGATAGGTGTCAGGCGTCCCTGAGTCAAAAGAAATAATTCCCGTGCAAATGATTTGTTTATCGGTGAAGATTTTTTTATTCTTTTGGATCGGGCAGACTTGGGACGGATGGAACGTAATTTTGTAATGTATCTGATAGGTGTCAGGCGTCCCTGAGTCAAAAGAAATAATTCCCGTGCAAATGATTTGTTTATCGGTGAAGATTTTTTTTATTCTTTTGGATCGGGCAGACTTGGGACGGATGGAACGTAATTTTGTAATGTATCTGATAGGTGTCAGGCGTCCCTGAGTCAAAAGAAATAATTCCCGTGCAAATGATTTGTTTATCGGTGAAGATTTTTTTTATTCTTTTGGATCGGGCAGACTTGGGACGGATGGAACGTCATTTTGTAATGTATCTGATAGGTGTCAGGCGTCCCTGAGTCAAAAGAAATAATTCCCGTGCAAATGATTTGTTTATCGGTGAAGATTTTTTTATTCTTTTGGATCGGGCAGACTTGGGACGGATGGAACGTAATTTTGTAATGTATCTGATAGGTGTCAGGCGTCCCTGAGTCAAAAGAAATAATTCCCGTGCAAATGATTTGTTTATCGGTGAAGATTTTTTTATTCTTTTGGATCGGGCAGACTTGGGACGGATGGAACGTCATTTTGTAATGTATCTGATAGGTGTCAGGCGTCCCTGAGTCAAAAGAAATAATTCCCGTGCAAATGATTTGTTTATCGGTGAAGATTTTTTTATTCTTTTGGATCGGGCAGACTTGGGACGGATGGAACGTAATTTTGTAATGTATCTGATAGGTGTCAGGCGTCCCTGAGTCAAAAGAAATAATTCCCGTGCAAATGATTTGTTTATCGGTGAAGATTTTTTTATTCTTTTGGATCGGGCAGACTTGGGACGGATGGAACGTAATTTTGTAATGTATCTGATAGGTGTCAGGCGTCCCTGAGTCAAAAGAAATAATTCCCGTGCAAATGATTTGTTTATCGGTGAAGATTTTTTTTTATTCTTTTGGATCGGGCAGACTTGGGACGGATGGAACGTAATTTTGTAATGTATCTGATAGGTGTCAGGCGTCCCTGAGTCAAAAGAAATAATTCCCGTGCAAATGATTTGTTTATCGGTGAAGATTTTTTTATTCTTTTGGATCGGGCAGACTTGGGACGGATGGAACGTAATTTTGTAATGTATCTGATAGGTGTCAGGCGTCCCTGAGTCAAAAGAAATAATTCCCGTGCAAATGATTTGTTTATCGGTGAAGATTTTTTTTATTCTTTTGGATCGGGCAGACTTGGGACGGATGGAACGTAATTTTGTAATGTATCTGATAGGTGTCAGGCGTCCCTGAGTCAAAAGAAATAATTCCCGTGCAAATGATTTGTTTATCGGTGAAGATTTTTTTTTATTCTTTTGGATCGGGCAGACTTGGGACGGATGGAACGTAATTTTGTAATGTATCTGATAGGTGTCAGGCGTCCCTGAGTCAAAAGAAATAATTCCCGTGCAAATGATTTGTTTATCGGTGAAGATTTTTTTATTCTTTTGGATCGGGCAGACTTGGGACGGATGGAACGTAATTTTGTAATGTATCTGATAGGTGTCAGGCGTCCCTGAGTCAAAAGAAATAATTCCCGTGCAAATGATTTGTTTATCGGTGAAGATTTTTTTTTATTCTTTTGGATCGGGCAGACTTGGGACGGATGGAACGTAATTTTGTAATGTATCTGATAGGTGTCAGGCGTCCCTGAGTCAAAAGAAATAATTCCCGTGCAAATGATTTGTTTATCGGTGAAGATTTTTTTATTCTTTTGGATCGGGCAGACTTGGGACGGATGGAACGTAATTTTGTAATGTATCTGATAGGTGTCAGGCGTCCCTGAGTCAAAAGAAATAATTCCCGTGCAAATGATTTGTTTATCGGTGAAGATTTTTTTATTCTTTTGGATCGGGCAGACTTGGGACGGATGGAACGTAATTTTGTAATGTATCTGATAGGTGTCAGGCGTCCCTGAGTCAAAAGAAATAATTCCCGTGCAAATGATTTGTTTATCGGTGAAGATTTTTTTATTCTTTTGGATCGGGCAGACTTGGGACGGATGGAACGTAATTTTGTAATGTATCTGATAGGTGTCAGGCGTCCCTGAGTCAAAAGAAATAATTCCCGTGCAAATGATTTGTTTATCGGTGAAGATTTTTTTATTCTTTTGGATCGGGCAGACTTGGGACGGATGGAACGTAATTTTGTAATGTATCTGATAGGTGTCAGGCGTCCCTGAGTCAAAAGAAATAATTCCCGTGCAAATGATTTGTTTATCGGTGAAGATTTTTTTATTCTTTTGGATCGGGCAGACTTGGGACGGATGGAACGTAATTTTGTAATGTATCTGATAGGTGTCAGGCGTCCCTGAGTCAAAAGAAATAATTCCCGTGCAAATGATTTGTTTATCGGTGAAGATTTTTTTATTCTTTTGGATCGGGCAGACTTGGGACGGATGGAACGTAATTTTGTAATGTATCTGATAGGTGTCAGGCGTCCCTGAGTCAAAAGAAATAATTCCCGTGCAAATGATTTGTTTATCGGTGAAGATTTTTTTATTCTTTTGGATCGGGCAGACTTGGGACGGATGGAACGTAATTTTGTAATGTATCTGATAGGTGTCAGGCGTCCCTGAGTCAAAAGAAATAATTCCCGTGCAAATGATTTGTTTATCGGTGAAGATTTTTTTATTCTTTTGGATCGGGCAGACTTGGGACGGATGGAACGTAATTTTGTAATGTATCTGATAGGTGTCAGGCGTCCCTGAGTCAAAAGAAATAATTCCCGTGCAAATGATTTGTTTATCGGTGAAGATTTTTTTATTCTTTTGGATCGGGCAGACTTGGGACGGATGGAACGTAATTTTGTAATGTATCTGATAGGTGTCAGGCGTCCCTGAGTCAAAAGAAATAATTCCCGTGCAAATGATTTGTTTATCGGTGAAGATTTTTTTATTCTTTTGGATCGGGCAGACTTGGGACGGATGGAACGTAATTTTGTAATGTATCTGATAGGTGTCAGGCGTCCCTGAGTCAAAAGAAATAATTCCCGTGCAAATGATTTGTTTATCGGTGAAGATTTTTTTATTCTTTTGGATCGGGCAGACTTGGGACGGATGGAACGTAATTTTGTAATGTATCTGATAGGTGTCAGGCGTCCCTGAGTCAAAAGAAATAATTCCCGTGCAAATGATTTGTTTATCGGTGAAGATTTTTTTATTCTTTTGGATCGGGCAGACTTGGGACGGATGGAACGTAATTTTGTAATGTATCTGATAGGTGTCAGGCGTCCCTGAGTCAAAAGAAATAATTCCCGTGCAAATGATTTGTTTATCGGTGAAGATTTTTTTATTCTTTTGGATCGGGCAGACTTGGGACGGATGGAACGTCATTTTGTAATGTATCTGATAGGTGTCAGGCGTCCCTGAGTCAAAAGAAATAATTCCCGTGCAAATGATTTGTTTATCGGTGAAGATTTTTTTTTATTCTTTTGGATCGGGCAGACTTGGGACGGATGGAACGTAATTTTGTAATGTATCTGATAGGTGTCAGGCGTCCCTGAGTCAAAAGAAATAATTCCCGTGCAAATGATTTGTTTATCGGTGAAGATTTTTTTATTCTTTTGGATCGGGCAGACTTGGGACGGATGGAACGTCATTTTGTAATGTATCTGATAGGTGTCAGGCGTCCCTGAGTCAAAAGAAATAATTCCCGTGCAAATGATTTGTTTATCGGTGAAGATTTTTTTATTCTTTTGGATCGGGCAGACTTGGGACGGATGGAACGTAATTTTGTAATGTATCTGATAGGTGTCAGGCGTCCCTGAGTCAAAAGAAATAATTCCCGTGCAAATGATTTGTTTATCGGTGAAGATTTTTTTATTCTTTTGGATCGGGCAGACTTGGGACGGATGGAACGTAATTTTGTAATGTATCTGATAGGTGTCAGGCGTCCCTGAGTCAAAAGAAATAATTCCCGTGCAAATGATTTGTTTATCGGTGAAGATTTTTTTATTCTTTTGGATCGGGCAGACTTGGGACGGATGGAACGTAATTTTGTAATGTATCTGATAGGTGTCAGGCGTCCCTGAGTCAAAAGAAATAATTCCCGTGCAAATGATTTGTTTATCGGTGAAGATTTTTTTATTCTTTTGGATCGGGCAGACTTGGGACGGATGGAACGTAATTTTGTAATGTATCTGATAGGTGTCAGGCGTCCCTGAGTCAAAAGAAATAATTCCCGTGCAAATGATTTGTTTATCGGTGAAGATTTTTTTATTCTTTTGGATCGGGCAGACTTGGGACGGATGGAACGTCATTTTGTAATGTATCTGATAGGTGTCAGGCGTCCCTGAGTCAAAAGAAATAATTCCCGTGCAAATGATTTGTTTATCGGTGAAGATTTTTTTATTCTTTTGGATCGGGCAGACTTGGGACGGATGGAACGTAATTTTGTAATGTATCTGATAGGTGTCAGGCGTCCCTGAGTCAAAAGAAATAATTCCCGTGCAAATGATTTGTTTATCGGTGAAGATTTTTTTTATTCTTTTGGATCGGGCAGACTTGGGACGGATGGAACGTCATTTTGTAATGTATCTGATAGGTGTCAGGCGTCCCTGAGTCAAAAGAAATAATTCCCGTGCAAATGATTTGTTTATCGGTGAAGATTTTTTTTTATTCTTTTGGATCGGGCAGACTTGGGACGGATGGAACGTAATTTTGTAATGTATCTGATAGGTGTCAGGCGTCCCTGAGTCAAAAGAAATAATTCCCGTGCAAATGATTTGTTTATCGGTGAAGATTTTTTTTTATTCTTTTGGATCGGGCAGACTTGGGACGGATGGAACGTAATTTTGTAATGTATCTGATAGGTGTCAGGCGTCCCTGAGTCAAAAGAAATAATTCCCGTGCAAATGATTTGTTTATCGGTGAAGATTTTTTTATTCTTTTGGATCGGGCAGACTTGGGACGGATGGAACGTAATTTTGTAATGTATCTGATAGGTGTCAGGCGTCCCTGAGTCAAAAGAAATAATTCCCGTGCAAATGATTTGTTTATCGGTGAAGATTTTTTTTTATTCTTTTGGATCGGGCAGACTTGGGACGGATGGAACGTAATTTTGTAATGTATCTGATAGGTGTCAGGCGTCCCTGAGTCAAAAGAAATAATTCCCGTGCAAATGATTTGTTTATCGGTGAAGATTTTTTTATTCTTTTGGATCGGGCAGACTTGGGACGGATGGAACGTAATTTTGTAATGTATCTGATAGGTGTCAGGCGTCCCTGAGTCAAAAGAAATAATTCCCGTGCAAATGATTTGTTTATCGGTGAAGATTTTTTTATTCTTTTGGATCGGGCAGACTTGGGACGGATGGAACGTAATTTTGTAATGTATCTGATAGGTGTCAGGCGTCCCTGAGTCAAAAGAAATAATTCCCGTGCAAATGATTTGTTTATCGGTGAAGATTTTTTTTTATTCTTTTGGATCGGGCAGACTTGGGACGGATGGAACGTAATTTTGTAATGTATCTGATAGGTGTCAGGCGTCCCTGAGTCAAAAGAAATAATTCCCGTGCAAATGATTTGTTTATCGGTGAAGATTTTTTTATTCTTTTGGATCGGGCAGACTTGGGACGGATGGAACGTCATTTTGTAATGTATCTGATAGGTGTCAGGCGTCCCTGAGTCAAAAGAAATAATTCCCGTGCAAATGATTTGTTTATCGGTGAAGATTTTTTTTATTCTTTTGGATCGGGCAGACTTGAGACGGATGGAACGTAATTTTGTAATGTATCTGATAGGTGTCAGGCGTCCCTGAGTCAAAAGAAATAATTCCCGTGCAAATGATATTTGTTTATCGGTGAAGATTTTTTTATTCTTTTGGATCGGGCAGACTTGGGACGGATGGAACGTAATTTTGTAATGTATCTGATAGGTGTCAGGCGTCCCTGAGTCAAAAGAAATAATTCCCGTGCAAATGATTTGTTTATCGGTGAAGATTTTTTTTATTCTTTTGGATCGGGCAGACTTGGGACGGATGGAACGTCATTTTGTAATGTATCTGATAGGTGTCAGGCGTCCCTGAGTCAAAAGAAATAATTCCCGTGCAAATGATTTGTTTATCGCTGAAGATTTTTTTTTATTCTTTTGGATCGGGCAGACTTGGGACGGATGGAACGTAATTTTGTAATGTATCTGATAGGTGTCAGGCGTTCCTGAGTCAAAAGAAATAATTCCCGTGCAAATGATTTGTTTATCGGTGAAGATTTTTTTATTCTTTTGGATCGGGCAGACTTGGGACGGATGGAACGTAATTTTGTAATGTATCTGATAGGTGTCAGGCGTCCCTGAGTCAAAAGAAATAATTCCCGTGCAAATGATTTGTTTATCGGTGAAGATTTTTTTATTCTTTTGGATCGGGCAGACTTGGGACGGATGGAACGTAATTTTGTAATGTATCTGATAGGTGTCAGGCGTCCCTGAGTCAAAAGAAATAATTCCCGTGCAAATGATTTGTTTATCGGTGAAGATTTTTTTTTATTCTTTTGGATCGGGCAGACTTGAGACGGATGGAACGTAATTTTGTAATGTATCTGATAGGTGTCAGGCGTCCCTGAGTCAAAAGAAATAATTCCCGTGCAAATGATTTGTTTATCGGTGAAGATTTTTTTTTATTCTTTTGGATCGGGCAGACTTGGGACGGATGGAACGTAATTTTGTAATGTATCTGATAGGTGTCAGGCGTCCCTGAGTCAAAAGAAATAATTCCCGTGCAAATGATTTGTTTATCGGTGAAGATTTTTTTTTATTCTTTTGGATCGGGCAGACTTGGGACGGATGGAACGTAATTTTGTAATGTATCTGATAGGTGTCAGGCGTCCCTGAGTCAAAAGAAATAATTCCCGTGCAAATGATTTGTTTATCGGTGAAGATTTTTTTTATTCTTTTGGACGGACGGACAGACTTGGGACGGATGGAACGTAATTTTGTAATGTATCTGATAGGTGTCAGGCGTCCCTGAGTCAAAAGAAATAATTCCCGTGCAAATGATTTGTTTATCGGTGAAGATTTTTTTTTATTCTTTTGGATCGGGCAGACTTGGGACGGATGGAACGTAATTTTGTAATGTATCTGATAGGTGTCAGGCGTCCCTGAGTCAAAAGAAATAATTCCCGTGCAAATGATTTGTTTATCGGTGAAGATTTTTTTTTATTCTTTTGGATCGGGCAGACTTGGGACGGATGGAACGTAATTTTGTAATGTATCTGATAGGTGTCAGGCGTCCCTGAGTCAAAAGAAATAATTCCCGTGCAAATGATTTGTTTATCGGTGAAGATTTTTTTATTCTTTTGGACGGATGGACAGACTTGGGACGGATGGAACGTCATTTTGTAATGTATCTGATAGGTGTCAGGCGTCCCTGAGTCAAAAGAAATAATTCCCGTGCAAATGATTTGTTTATCGGTGAAGATTTTTTTATTCTTTTGGATCGGGCAGACTTGGGACGGATGGAACGTAATTTTGTAATGTATCTGATAGGTGTCAGGCGTCCCTGAGTCAAAAGAAATAATTCCCGTGCAAATGATTTGTTTATCGGTGAAGATTTTTTTATTCTTTTGGATCGGGCAGACTTGGGACGGATGGAACGTAATTTTGTAATGTATCTGATAGGTGTCAGGCGTCCCTGAGTCGAAAGAAATAATTCCCGTGCAAATGATTTGTTTATCGGTGAAGATTTTTTTATTCTTTTGGATCGGGCAGACTTGGGACGGATGGAACGTCATTTTGTAATGTATCTGATAGGTGTCAACCGTCCCTGAGTCGAAAGAAATAATTCCCGTGCAAATGGGTTGTTTATCGGTGAAGATTTTTTTTTATTCTTTTGGACGGACGGACAGACTTGGGACGGATGGAACGTCATTTTGTAATGTATCTGATAGGTGTGAGGCGTCTTTGTGTCGAAAAACATAATTTCCGTGCAAATCGGTTGTTTATCGGCGGATAATTTTTTCCTTCTTTTGGATGGACGGACAGACGACGGCCGGATGGAACGTAATTCTGTTTCGTATCGCATGGGTAATTCGTTCCTGAGTAGAAAGAGATCATTTGCTTGGAAATCGGTTACTTACTTACACGAAGTCATCGGCAGTACGTCTGGCCGCAAAGCTGAGCTGCATCTGCCGGTGGATTTCAAAGGTGCCTGTATTAGGACATTACCATCAAAACGTCACTTCGTTTTTCTTTTCAAATTTTAATTAACAATAGGAAACACAAAAAAATCAGAACATGTGTGAAAACTTAATTTTGTATTAGCACATTTTTTGCAGAAATTTTGAACGTAGCTCATTACTGTACGCCGCCGTAAATGTTACCGCAGTTATCTAGTACTGTTGCCATAAAATATTCTCATTCAATGTTACTGGAATTTAAATTCTTTGAAGTCACAGCTTTCTTTACTTACGGGGGTATATTCAGAAAATGAGCTCCTCTTGTTAGAAAATGTTAGCAGCCTTTACCCTTGAACATCTCGGAAAACGATTATCGTTTCTTAAAATATTATGTTCTGTATGCAAACAGCCAAAAGTTGCATAAACATGTTATAATTTTAGTCAAACTTCGGAGTAAAATAACTAGATTTCCTGAAGCAATCCTGGGGTGCATGCACGAAAAACTCTCGTATTCACGTTTAGAAAATAATAAACATCATAAAATAGGAGCCATACATCAAGAATAATTAACAGATTGGCTACACAATTTTAAATTGTGAAAGTGAGCTAAATTATTGGCAAAGGGCATAGCTAAAAGACCCCCAATTTTCCATTGCATTAAATGGTAAACATACATCCTAGGGGTCGCGAATCAGCGCCGATTCTGTGCAGGGGCAAGAATATGAACTTTTGCTTGTACATTAGCGATAGCGAACTGACATAGCCTTGTATTACACGATTAATCGCACAAAGCCATGGTCACGCGTTGTGTGTGGATCCTATTAAAGTTTTATTCCCATCTGCTTCATTACGTCACGCGCTGTGGGCGTATGTCCGTAACAATCGTTCGATTTCGATGAAATTTTAGTATCTGGTAGGGTATCGCCTGGGAAGGAACCTTATTTAAAGTGAACGAAATGGGGTAAAAGGTCAGTACATAGGAGCGGGATCCATTCCACTGCTATTATGCGTCATAACTAACGTAAAAAAGGTTCGATTTCGATGAAATTTTGGTATGTGGTAAGGGACTACCTGGCCACAAACCCTATTGAAAATGGGCGAAATGGGGTCGAAGGTCAGGACATAGGAGCGGAATCACTTCCATCGCCATTATGCGCCATAACTTACGTAAAAAGGCTTCGATTTGGATGAAATGTTAATATGTTGTAGGGGACTGCCTGGGGACGAATTCTACTGAAAATGGGCGAAATGGGGTCAAAGGTTAGGACACAGGAGCGGGATCTATTCCATAGCCCTTGTGCATTATAACTTACGTGAAAATGCTTCGATTGCGACAAAACTTTATCATGATATTTCGGAGGTATAACGAACCGGTTCTGTTGAATATCATCAATATGGGATCAAGGCTCAGGGCACAGGGCCGAAATTTATTCCACAGCCATTATTCTCATAACTTGAGTGATAACTTGAGTAATGATTTCTGGTATGTTGGAAAGCGTATTATAATCAATGCATTGCACGATTTTACAAACTTGTTTTTCACGATGCAAACTTTCGCCGCTAGAGGGCGTAAATGCAGATGATATCGGATTCAAAACACATTCTAATACATATTTTTGCTTCTAAACTTTCAATTCAAAAATTCTTTTACTTTTCGATTTCATTTAATTTGGAGATTATTTTAGGTATAGTCACTTTTCCAAGTTACACATATATTCTCCCCTAGGGGGCGTAAAATTAAATTGCTTTTCCCCAGATACCTCTGCTTCTTAAACTCCAATTTGAAAAATGTTTCCTTCAGCAGATACAGCTCGTGATGGGAAACATTTTGGATATAATTTATAATCTTTAGTATTAAATGGTTTATCCACCAGGGGGCGTAAGCGTTGATTTCTGCTTCCAATGTTTTTGCAGCAAAATCTGAACTTCTAAAGTCTCGATTGAAAGAAAGACTTCGTTGAAAAATACTACTCACGTAGACAAACCTTTCCGGAATATATTCTTCTTAAAGTAATGCATGGTTTCTCCGCCAGGGAGCATAGATGTATATCTTGTTTTTGTAAATATCTCTGCATCTTCTGATCCAATTTGAAAAATTTCTTCTTTGCTGGGCAGAGTTTCCAGTGAGACATGTTTCTAAAATAATTTCAAAATTTTGAAAAAATTCATTGACTTTCCGCTAGGGAGAGTAAAGGTAAAATGCTCTTTCCCAGACATCACTGCTTCTAAAACTCCGATTTGAAACATTCTTCCAGCAGCGGATACAGCTCCTAGTGGGAATTTTTTTTTCTTTTGTAATTTCTAATTTTTTTTTTATGAAATATGGTTTGGCCACCAGGGGCGTAAGCGTTAAATTTCCGCTTCGTAGGTATTTGCAGCAAAATCTCGGCTTCTAAAAACCCGATTGAAAAAATTATTTCGTCGTCCGATACCGCGCCTGTCGGTAAGTATTTGAGAACATTTTCATCTTAAAATAATGCATGTTTCTCCACCAGAAGGCGCAGATGTCTGTCGTATATTTGTCAATCTCTAAATGTCGGATTTGAAAAAATTCCTTCTTTGTTAGATAGCGTATCCGGTGTAAAATGTTTCTGATACAAGTTCAAATTTTTCAAGTAATGCATAGACTTTCCACTAGGGGACGTAAAGGTAAATTGCGTTTTCTCAATGTCTCTACTTCTAAAACCCCGTTCTGAAAAATTCTTTCTGTACCGGATACAACTCCTGATAGGAAGTTCTCAGCATATAATTTCAAATATTTGATAAAGAATGGTTTGGCCACTAGGGTGAGTAAGAGTTAATTTTTGCGTCGGATGTATTTACAGTAAAATGTGAACTTCTGAAGACTCGATTGAAAAAATTATTTCTTGGACCGGTACCTCTCACATTGAAAAACATTTTGAAAATACTTTTTTTTTAAATAATGTTTTTTTCCGCGGGGGCGTAGATGCATATCTTATGTTTGTCGATATCTCTGCTTCTAAGAGCCCGATTTGAAAAATTCTTTCTTTGTTGGAGAGCGTTTCCACTGCGAAATGTTTCTCAAATAAATTCTAATTTTTCTTAACGCACAAGTCTCCTTCCAAAGGGCGTAAGTTGACGTTTCCGTTTATAGCAATATCTGCAGGATTAAAACCCCGATTTCAAAAATTTTTTTCTTCGGTCATATACTACTGTTTTCCATACTGGTTCCATTAATTTTGAATAGCTTTGTTAAATTTAATTCGCATCAGAACGTATTCAAAACGTATGCTCATTACACCCGAAAATTCGGTGTCATCTTTCTTGTTTTCCTACGCCCATCCCGGAATGTCGGCGAACTTGCCTGAATTTCGACACCTTCTGGTAAGCTATACCTCATGGACAGTATCCATCAGGTATAGCTTAGCCGAAGGTATATTCATGGACAGTATCCATGAAATGCATCTACCTATTCCACACCGGGTGATCGCTTGTATACAAGCCAGAGGTGGAGCTACAACGCTACTGACTTGTTCCATTTGTGTAGCTGTTTTATCCGAATAAATGGCGAAATTGCTCTGGAATTACAATAGTTCCTTTCCCATAAATGTAAATTGCACATAGCAATTTTCATCTACATTAGATGACTCCTTCTGATCGCTTTTCTTTCTTTCTTTTTTTTTTTTTTTATGCAAAAGTGTATATCCTCATGTCATGTTTTATAGAAAAATACATAGTAGGTGAAATAAACTGGCAGAAAGTGAAAAAGGAACACCAAGAAGGAGACGTCAGATACCAACGAAAATTTATACAGCATAATAACGGAACACAGAGGATAACGTGATCAAAACATTATGGCTAAATACAGCTGTATTAGCTGGTAAACTGAAAAAGAACATTTCCATGTAACATGGTTAGTACGAGGTTGAACCGCCATGAACTGCGTTACACTGTGCAATTCTGGCATGCAATCTGTCGTACAGATGTTGGATGTAAGTTTGGGGTATTAAGTTCCAAGCATCCTCAACCTGGACGCGTAAATCGGGGATGGTCGTGGCTGGCCGTGGAGACAGGATAAGTCGTTGTCCCATAAAATCCCACACTTGCTCAATGGGGGACAAATCCGGTGAACGTGCAGGCCATGGAAGTTGTCTCACACCCTGAAGTGCATGTTGCGTTGCACGTGCACTGTGTGGGCGTGCGTAATCTTTCTGGAAAACACTACGCTAAACCAAGCTTACAAATGGCACAACAACGGGCTGAATGATGTTGTTGATGTAGGAGGTGCTATTTAACGTACCCGGTGCAAACACTAGTTGTGTACGGGACCGATAGCTGATCGCTCCCCACACCAGGAGGCTAGGTGTAGGCCCTGTGTGTCGCTGGCTGATGCAAGAAGGGTGGAGACGCTCCCCTGTGCGTCTGCGAACACGCATACGGCCATTAGAGGCTCCCAAGCAGAATATGCTTTCATCGCTGAACACGACAGATCGCCATTACGTTCTCCAGTGCAGACGTTGGCGACACCACTGCAGCCGTTCCTGACGGTAGGCTGGAGTTAGAGGTACATATGCCAGAAGCACATGAGCGCGTAGTCCTGCATCCAGTAGACGGTTGTGGATTGTTCGCACAGTCACCTCAGGTGCAACGGCAGCTCGGATTTGCGTCGCAGTGGATGTTCTGCTTGACAACGCCGCTCTTCTTATGCGTCGATCGGTCCGCTCATCAGTCCGTCTGTGACTCCCGGTTCCACGTCTTCTCGTGTGGGAATGTTCCGCGGACCATTTACGCCACCATCGTACCACCACCGATACTTCCCGTCAAATTCGCTCCGCAATACGACGATACGACCACTCGGCCTCGCGGAGTCCGACTAGACGACCTCGCTCAAAGTCCGATAACTGCTGAAATCGTACACATCTTCCATGTCCAGACATTGCAGCGTCTTCAGGGTCTACGCACGTGTCCGTACGCCGACGACTGATTACACTCACTTCGCCGTACTCCTTAAATACCACCGACGATAATTTGCATATTATGCCGTGCTGTAACGTAAGCGCTCACCAGTTGGGCCCGAAATTAACATCACACCTACGTAAACTTGACCCCATTAACATATGTAAATTTCATGATCGTCCGCCAATTCCTTCTTGGTGTTCTCTTTTCACTTTCCGGCAGTGTATTAACATCAGATTTCGGAGAAATTAAATTTACGAGAACCTGGGGATATCAAATAGAAGTCATCGCCCTTTCCACGTTTATAAGTGAATCTCGGAAAAATTCTCACCGACGGCCACCGGGAATCGAACCCAGGGTCTTTTGGTGTAGCGCCGGATATGCTTCCACTGCACCACAGCGGCCTGGAAATTCTCCAGACTCACGAACGATAAACTGCAAAACCACAGTCTGGAGAATTTCGAGGCCGCCGTGTGTGGTGCAGTGGAAGCATATCCGGAGCGTAACTGGAAGACCATGGTTTCGATTCCTGGTGGCGGCCAACGAGAAGTTTTAGGTGACTCACTTATAAACGTGGAAAGAGCGATGACTTCTATTTGATGTTCTGGTTCACGTCAACTGTGTATTTATCATTCATTCGCCTTCCAGTTATTTGTTCAGTTGCTGTTGTTCATCTGTGGTGAATCCCCAGCATGGTGCGTTGCTCCAAAGAAGAAACATTGATACGTGATTTGGCAGTTTGCTGTTTGTGATCCTGAAAAATTTCGAGGCCGCTGTGGTACAGTGGAAGCATATCCGGCGCGTAACTGGAAGACCCTGTGTTCGATTCCAGTTGGCGGCCAATGACAATTTTTCCGTGACTCACTTATAAACGTAGAAAATGCGATGACTTCTGTTTGATGTTCCTGGCGATAAATGAAATATGATCTTCACAACGTCGTTATCCGTTGTGAAAATAGTCTTTGAACCAACATAGCGATATTGCCAAATCACCAAGAAAATTGCTCTGTTGGTAAACTTGCAGGGTCAATCGCAAATGTCTTGTTTTTTAAATTTTTCGTTTTCTTATATTAGCCCACGAAATTCGAAACAACTTAGGAGGTCTCCATTTTAATTTAGCAATGTTAGTATATATGTTTCAAGAGAGGCAATATTTGGTGTAGACCATGATCATCAAGTTTATAAATATATGAAGTTGGAATAAGTGTTCTACCCCATTAATTTTGATGCACAAGAATTCGAACATGTTAGATGTTCGAATTCTGTTACCATATGTCAGATGTTCGAATCTTAAATGTTAGATGAAGTAGGAAAAAATGGAGAAACAAATAAAAACGTCAAAATCTTCCTGACATCTGCGAAGGAGGGTAAAGCAATTAATTGCCATTAGAAATTTTAAGGAATAAACACTTTGCACGATAGAATTCGTTCTTACTCGACACTGTTAACAACACAGAGGAGGAAATGTTATTTGCATTCCAGCTAGTTAAGCCAAAAATTAAAGGGTTCTTTATTACGAAAAAAGGTAGGTGTGGAGAGAAAATCAATAGTAACATCAGGCGTTTTTCACTTGTGCGCATAGAAAATATTTTTAGCTACATATTTGATGATCGGAAAGCAATCTTTCTGTTTAAGAAATAACTTATTTGGTAACACACCTATAAGTTTTCTCTCCAAACACTATTTTATTTCGGTGCGACTTGTTTTAATGTTACTTTCCAAATTTATTTGTCTTTACTAAATTCCTTTTAACGGAAAAAATGACCTCACAAAGGCCCGCGTGGTCATTTTCGCAGCTGCGTTCAAACTAATTAGAGACAAAAGTCCCTGTGCACCTGACGTACTGAGAAGAAATAATAATAAGAAATCAATAAAAATCTGTCGCAATGGAGTGAGGAGGTTAATTGAAAAGTTTGGTAAAACCGGATCAGTGAGGGATTCTCCGTGAAGCGGTAGGACCCGTGTGTTTACAGAGTAAACGGTGGAGAATGCTCCGTGAAGCGGTAGGACCCGAGTGTTAACAGAGTAAACGGTTGGAGAATGTTTCCGTTCGCATCGCTAAAAGTCCAAAGAAATCAGCTCGAAAATCGGCACAAAGAGCAGGTTCTCCGCTCAATACAAGGTTTGTCCGGAAAGTAATGAGACTACTTTTCCTGGGCCAATCAAAAGGGCCGGAGGGCGATTCTCCGGACGTGACGGGTTGCGGGGTATGTTAGGTAAACGATCGATGTCTCGTCAGTTGGCTCTGAGCTTTTACAGAGTGAGGATCGCTTGCAAAGTGGACAGCTGTATGAGCGTCGCGTAACGGTCAAAATGCAGAAGAGTGTCAAACAGCGATACGCGGTAAAGTTTTGTGTTAAACTTGAGAAATCCGCGGCCGAGACGCTTGTAATAATACAGAAAGCCTGCGGTAAGGATATTTTATCGAAAGCACAAGTGTTTTGGTTGCACAAAACATTCAGAGAGGGAAGAGAGTGCGTCGAGGATGAGCAACGCCCAGGGCGCCTTTCAACGTCTCACACTTCGGACAATGTGGAAAAGGTGAAAGCGGTTTTGGACTCTGACCGACGTCTGAGTATTAGATTGGTAGCAGAGCGAGTGGGGAAATCCATTGTGCATGAAATCATCACGCAAGAATTGCAGACCGATGAACAGAGGAACAACCGTGGGTCGATTTCTCGTGAGCTTGTGAACCGTGTGAGGAGTTAACCTGGTTTATTGGAGAAAGTTATAACAGGTGATGAAATGGGGGTCTTTGAGTACGATCCGGAGACGAAAAGACAGAGCTCAGAATGGCACACTCCCGAGTCTCTTCGGCAGATGAAGGTTCGAATGTGCAAATGGAAGATGAAATCGATGCTCTTTGTCTTTTTGACTGTAAAGGTGTTGTCCATAAGGAGTCCGTACCACCCGGACATACCGTCAACGCTGCATTTTAGGTGGAAGTGCTTCAACGGCTGAAGAACAGAGTTGCGCGCGTCCACTCGGAGATCATCAACACTTGGTTTCTTCACCACGATAATGCGCCGAGCCATGCGTCGTTGAGAGTGAGAGAGTTTCCGGCGAAACACAACGTGGCAACGCTACCCCAACCTCCCTACAGCCCGGTCTTGGCCCCGGCTGACTTCTTTTTGTTTCCCCGGCTCAAATCCAGCCTGAAAGGACACCGTTTTGGGACTGTTACAAACGTGCAAACTGCCGCGACGACTGCTTTGAAAGCGATCCCTGTTCCCGACTTCCAGGGAAGCTACGCGGCATGGCAGAACCGCTGGTAGCGGTGTATTGATGTTCAAGGATGTTATTTCGAGGATTTTTAATGTTATGTAAACATAACTTTAATTAAACATCTGTTATTGAATGAGCCTCATTACTTTCCGGGCATACCTGGAATGGCTGAAGTGGGATTTTTTGCTGAAGTCGTCCCCTAGCACATCTACGTAGTTCTTTACGGGTAACGCGAAAGGAAGACCCGGTAGAGTGGTTAGAGGCGTTGGCTTCTGGCTAACGGCTGCAGCTAATCCCGGACCCGAGACCAGGATACAGCAGCTCTGAGGCTCTCCCTTTCTTGGGACCAGTGGTCGCAAATCAGTGACGAGTGACTGCCTATGGCCCTGGATACTCATAGTGTCCCTTAACCCCCCCCTTCATCCCCCCTCCATCACACACACAAAAGATAACAATTTTTATGTTTTTGGTTATGTGTTTAACGAACACTGTGATCAACTCGATGGGCTATAAGCAGTCGCTCTTCTTTAATTTAGAGCGACTGGCAACGGGGAAAGAAGAGAATCAGTGCCGTAAGACAAAAACAACATCCATGTATAACGAAGTAAAAATTTCTCCGTCGTTTTTGGTCCACGCTGGGAATCGAACCCGAGTTCACTTATTCCGGAACAAGTCGCTCTACCAACTGAGCTACGCAGACGTTCGTTCCCGCTGCTATCTGCCTTTATGTCGTGTACACCCTGCGGGGCAGGCACGTCACACATGCCTCACCGGGATTCGAACTCGAAAGAGTGGTCAGAAGCCATCAGTTAGACTACAACGCCACCGGGGAGGCAGATATCCATTACTTCCTCCCTTAATTCATAGGACAAGCTGATAAGCCAAATCAATGAAAAACCACTAAATATTTTTTAGAATCACGTTTATCAGCGAAATCACTTTCTTTCTTAAAGAAATAAAAAAGATAGTTACATTCTTGGCATGTGACTCACACGTAGAATTCATTCTTTTGTTTTAAATTGCCTAAACCAAGAAGTTTTAACAAAAATGAATAAAATCATGAATAATAAAATTTAATTAAAAATTATGAATGATTAAAACAAATCAGACTTTAAAAAATCCTTTATAAATCTTCTTTCCGGTTTTTTTTGCCTAATCCTTTCACCGCTAAGGCAGTTTTTTATTTAGAACTACAGCACTGTAGGGCACTGAAGACGCGACGGCAGCTCTACTCGTACAAAAGAACTTTAATACGAATCGGCAAAACACAGACTACGATACTGTAAGCGTGTGAAATATTGCAGATGGTTAAAGGACTTCATTCATGAAAACAGAAACTCTGCTTACAAGAACAATTTCGGTTCCCTAACCGAACTACAGGAAGCAACATTTGTACGTTGGACCTGTGAAGTGTCTTTCAGAACATGTTGAGACGCGTGGATGCATATCTACACACAGGAGTGGACCATTTCCAGCATTTATTGTAGCACGCTTGTGGTTGTTGCACGTGTATTGTGTTGCCAGGTGCACTGTAACTTTTCGCAACAGTTGTATCTTACGAAGTATGACTTCAGTTCAGTTTTAATCAAACAAAGATCTTCGCTCTTTCCGCGTTTATAACTGAGTCACGGAAAAATTCTCATTGGCTGCCACCGGGAGTCGAACCCGTGGTCTTCCAGTTACGCGCCGGATATGCTTCCGCTACACCACAGCGGCCTCGAATTCCTCTAGACTCACACACGCTAACTGCCAAGCCTGGGTTCGACTCCCGGTGGCGGCCAATGAGAATTTTTCCGTGACTCACTTATAAACGTGGAAAGAGCAAAAATCTTTGTTTGATGTTCCTGGCCCACATCAAATGTCTGTATTAATCAGTTTTCATGATTTTTTGTGGTTCTATTACCCGATTTCAAACATTTGGTAACGTTTTTTTTTTTTTTAAATCTGCAGTTCCGTTAGTACCAATTGTACAAAACAAGAAGTTAATGGTAGAAACAATACATTCTCATTCGGTAGCATTGTTTCAAGATATTTCTGGAAAAGGATAATTTGAAAGAGATTGCAGTTTATCTATAATATATATAAATCCTATAAGTTTTTTTCTGTGAGTCCTGTTTTGAGAGAACGGCTAAATGTAAAGATATGGTTGAGGTATCAAAATACCATGTAGATGTGCCAGTCGAAGAAAAAATCTGATCGGCGCAACGGCTCGGGCGTGGTGTGCCGGCGAAGTTCGCATGTAAAGTCTATGGGAGAAGCGTGCGGTTGACATTCGATCGCCTGCTGTTGACTCACGCGCTGTTGAAAGCGGCACATGGATGGACTGAGATAGTCCAAAGTCCGAAGTCTCTTTTCTGAGCGAACCTTTGCGCAAAGCAACGCTACTAGGCATTCGTATTAAAGTTCTTCTCATCGAAACAGCGAACACACTCGAAGACCTGATTGCATTATACCGTTGGACTGTGTGATGTATATATACAATTTAATATTCATTTGATCCAGTTTATTCACGTTGGTAAGACGTTTCCCATTATGTAAAGATGTAAATAAACATTCCGTTGACCACTGTTAGTGAAAATATTACGGACGACTGCTTATAGCCCATTGAGTTGCCCCCGGTGGTCGTTAAACCTCCAGTCAATAAAAAAATCGCGAACCTGGAGTATTGTCTTTACTGAAGTAATTGAATGAATTTGTCACTCAACCGAAGTTTACATTTGTTGTTTCATATGAGTTTATTCTTTAAAAACAAAACAAAAAAACTAACGGCCGATTCCGATGGGTTTCGTCTAGTTTTAATTTATTTGTTAGAAGGAACAGTGCTATTCTCTTCTTTTTCTTTCTATCGTGTTTTATTACATTTATTCACTATGACCAAAGGTTTTTTATGTTGCACGTAATAAACGCAAAGATATAGAGAAAATTGATTTGTGTTTGACGAATATCAAGAATACAAATTTAGGAAAACCAACCAAGAAAATAAACTATCATCGGTGAATAACCATGCCAGCCGTCCGGGAAGTAGCGTAGTCAGAGGTGTAAGATGCTGTCTTGTCGTCGGACATGGGCCCGGTACCGTGTACCAGGTGAGATATGTATAGCACGCTTATACAACGGCACTTGTATATGAGAATCACCACTTTTATATGAAAATCACTACTCTGTCACTACAAAGTTTGGAAGAAGTGATAAATTCCTTCTTCCTTATTTCAGGGCCCAAATACGAAGCAGAATAAAGAATAATTTTTTATGCATTTTTTTCTTACTTCAAGGATCCAATGTGAAAAAAAAATGTTTCGTTTTTCTGAAATCCAAAATTGAATTGAAGTACCAGGCAATTTCAAGAAAAATATTGAAATTCAAACAAATTATTATTTATGGTTTCTCATTTACATAAATCATGATTTATGGTTTCTATTTTTTTCTGTTTCTGCAAAACAAGTGTTTATTTTATTTTGTTCTCATTTCAGGGTTCAAGTCTACTCTTGATAATTAATACAGATTCCCGGTGAAGGTTTTCAGTGACTCACGTATAAAACGTGTAAGAGCGAAGAGCTTTGTTTGATACCCTTGACAGTTCTACTATTGACCATGAAGAACGCTTGTAGTTTTTCCGTAGGACTAGTTGTTATAACCAAGGAAAAACATGTAGTACTCATAAAGAGAGTTATACCGTATTGTGTGGAGAATTACATGTTTCAAATGAAGAAAAAAATGACTGAAGAAAACATAAGGGATATTAAAAAACTGTTTGAAAATGGGTCAGTGCCCTTAAAAAAGCACGATGCTGAAGATTTTGCAAACTTTGTGACTAATGGGGAATGCGAAGATTTGTACGATTACCCACATGGGCAGGTCAGGAAAAAATACAAAAAACTAAATTTACACAACATAGAACAATTCCGAGTAATCTTATATAGAGAGGCATACCGTGAGTTTGTGGAAGAAAGTGGTTATAACTTCAACCTCAAATATTCTGAAATTTTCAAACTTCCGATGCGAAAGATATGTTTCTTTGGCAACGATGGATTCCTTTATAATCAGATTTTTTCATCGTAGAAAATGTATCTCTAGAGCGAGGGAAACAAATCGATCCCCAATATGTAACCTGTGTGATACCGGTAAGTTGCGCTCGAAATATCTTCGAAAAGTCGCAGAAAAAAGCAGGACGAGAAGCATACGCTACTACCTATCACCAATGAATAACGAGGGATTAACGTTGTCAACCACTCTCCATCATCATTGTCCACCATTATCCATGTACTGCTGGATGAAGGTCTACCCAAGTTTCTTCCGGACCATACTTGACAAACTGTTTGTTTGTAATTGTAATTGAAGGTTTAACGACCACCGTGAGCAACTCAATGAGCTATAAGCAGTCGCCCGTCCCTAATTTAGGGTCACTGGTTCCAGGGAAGGGAGAGAGCCAGTGCCGTAAGACAAACACAACATCCATGCCTCACCGGGATTCGAACCCGGACCCCTTTCGGACGAATGATCAGAGGCCATCGCTTAGACCACTGCGCCACCGGGGCGGCCTTGACAAACTGTCATAAGGTAAATGTGCTAGTTTTACTTTATAATACATGTAAGAGCGAAAAGTAATAATGAGATGCATATCATTTAAGATGTGATCTAGTGCTAATTTATGTACATAAAAACAAAGAAATAACTTTATTTCATTAACTGTGTGCATATACAATGTCCAAGATTAGAAGGGCGCCAGCCTGTCTGGGAAGACTGAATACGTCCTTTGTGTAAAAGAATGTCAGTATTGTTGTATGTTTTGTTCTGTTTGTATAGAGTCTCGTTTCCACGTGCAGAAGTTCGTCAGGTGGAATTTGTGGTATGTCGTCGAGCACGGAGACAATAAGCGAGGGAGAGCGATTTCCCCAGAAGCAGGAGCGGCTGGGGTGCAGATTCGAAGAAAGGGTGCCTGCGGACAAAGGTCAGGTTCGCTCCAGGACCTGACAAGGTCAGCGCCTTGTAAGAGGTCAGCGCCTCGTGGTAGAGGGGGCCGAAAAAAGAAAGGAGGGGTCTTCTAGAGCAAGGGGGGTAAGAGATAGCCTCGGAGAGAGAAGAAAGATAATGCGAAGCCGCTTGAAAGGCGAATAGACGTCGGGAGCTTGACTCCGAGGAATGCGGTTCCTGGTTTTTGCGTGAAGCCGTGTGCTTTGGGAGAGAGAAGGAGGATTGCGAGGTGCGCTTGAACGGCGGGTAGACGTGCGGCGTCTATGCTCCGAGGAACGCAGTTCCTGTTATTTGCGGGAAGCTAGAGGCTTCGGGAGAAAGCGTAAAATATTGCAACGAGCGTCTGGAAGACGGATAGACGTGTGGCGTCTATGCACCAAGGAACGCAGTTCCTGTTATTTGCGTGAAGCGGGAGGCTTCGGGAGAAAGTGAAAAGGATTTGCAACGAGTGTCTGGAAGACGGATAGACTGTGGAGATTTTATGCTCCGAGGAACGCAGTTCCTGGTTTTTAGCGTGAAACCGAGTGTTTCGAATTACAGAGTGGAGTCAGAACGACTCGGATCATTAGAGTGGCGATAGGGCAACGGATTTAATATTGAACACTTCGTGACGGACGACCCATGCCACAAATTCGTCGACGCGGACATTGGAACCGGAACCAGACTCTCACTAGTACTTTGATTCATTAAATTTATTATCTTTCTTATTCACGAAGTATTTATTGAAGTTGATATTGCCTTACAGTAGCCATTCCCTCCCTTCCTTGATTCGCGGATAATTACACAAAAAGGCGGAGGAAGAGGGGCCTGGATGATAAATTTATTATTAATAAATTACCAAAGTGAGAACCTCAGATTATTTGCTGTAGGGGGAAGTTGTTAAATTAACCCACGGACGCCTATCGGAAAGAAGGCGGGACTTAGCACGAAAGTCTATGTCTCACCCCTACAATACAAGTCGTATAAAAGGACCGATCCGGCGTCAAGGATCGGTATCCTTCTAGGAGAAGGATACCGAACTCATTTACCCCCATTCGTGGCATAATATCACGAAGAATTAAAACCATTTTGAATACGATTTGGGAACCGGTCAGTTTAAGACGGGAAGAATCTCTTCAGGTCATTACGAGTCTATAGCGGACATTGTTAAATCCATGAGCAATCACTTTGCCAATAAAATCTTTTTGAATTATAAAAAAGCTCCTCAAAAGGTCAAGTAAACTCTTCTTAAAGGTACACGCTTGGTTTTGTCCCCAGGGATTGCGGAAATCTTAGGATACCTACCCATGAAACTTTCAGCTGTGAGTGGAGCTCTCTCGGTAAATGGTGAATTTATCGCAGATCTAAACGGTCGGTTTTCTCTGTTCTATGTGTACAGCGATATTGTGGAACCGCAACCGGTAGGAGACATGGTTGCTGCCCTCCTTCGCATCTTTAAAGTGAGTGGTGTGGAGGTGGAGATGGTGAGCGCTTTGTTCGATCGGCCTCATTATTTTTCTCTTGCAAGAAAAATTTCCAAACCGTCGAAATCGTTTTAAGGAATCACATAGGTCAATTAGTGCCATTTGAACGTGGAACAGCGATCGTGAAACTTCATTTTCGTCTCATGCGTCTCTAATCATGTACGAACCAAACCGCTGCTGTACGAAATCCTTCGAGGATTATTACGTCAGTCAAACTGGAAAAGAAATAGTTTACTGTCAAGGAGTGCCACTACAAAAAGTTTATGGACTTGGAGGACTTTTTCGTTCATTATTTAGAGCGGCGGTACCATTATTTAAACAAGGTGCTAAAACGCTCAGAAAACAAGTCTTACGAACGAGTATGGATCTCGCTAATGACGTCATTCTCGGTAAAGATGTAAAAACGGCTGCCAAACAACGAGCTAAAGAAGCAGGACAAATTCTCACTGATAAAGCAGCTTCTAAAGTAAAGAAATTGTTGGGGGGATCAAAACAGACTGCTGCTCAATTTAGTGGATATGAAAATCAAACTGGTTCAAAGTAAACCTGATTTCTGGCTTGCTTCCTCCTCCGGGACCCCCAATTATAGAGTTCTCATCGAACACGCATCCATTTTTGTGAGAAAAGTGAAAGTCAACCATGGAGTTGCCATCGGTCATGCAAAAGCTTTAGAAAAATCTCCTGCCAAGTATCCCATTGATCGAGTTTTATGCAAAATGTATTCCGTCTCTCAAGGAAGTATGTCCTTCGTGCAAGGCAACGTATTCCTCGGACAAATGCCCAAAAGACTGATTATTGGATGTGTAGACAACGACGCTTTTAATGGTACATATAAATCCAACCCATCTGAATTCAAGCATTATGATGTCAACTTTATCGCCGCGTACGTTGACGGACAGCCAGTTCCTCATAAATCTCTAGAATCTAATTTTGAAAAGGGAAGCACAATTCGTTCCTTCCACAGTCTATTTCAAGGCACCGAGAAACTGGGTCAGGACCGTGGGATATTTATCGATCGTGCGGAATTTTCTAAGAGGTACACTCTTTATGCATTCGATCTCAGTCCGGACCTATGCGATGGAGGACATTTGAACCTGATCCTCAAGGAAATTTAAGAGTGGAAATCAAATTTGGAAAAGCTTTGGTAAAAACCCTTTCTGTACTAATCTACGCAGAGTTCCAGAACATTATTGAAATTTCCAAGTCCAGAAATATTCTTTGTGATTTCTTCAATTGAAGAAATGAATAGTATACAAATAACCAAATCCTTAAAGCAAGATCACGTGACCCGACGTTCCTTCCTTGGAGTGTTTGCCTGTGACCGCCTTCCCAAGAGAACTGTCAAGTTCCCAGCATGCCTTGTTGTGAATACGGACCGACATGAAAATCCTGGAAAACACTGGTTGGCTATGTGTATATCAAACCCCAAAACAATGGAATTTTTTGATTCTTTCGGACATTCTCCAGAATATTTTCAAGGACCTATTGCTCAATTTGTCTCCAAGTTTGAAACTGTAAATTTTAATGACGTGCCTCTTGAAAGTTCGTCTACGACCGTGTGCGGTCAATTTTGTATTTTTTACCTTTATTCTAGATGTCGCGGAAAAAGCTTGTACTCCATTGTAAGAAATGTTCGATGGAAATCGGAAACAAACGACGTGTGTGTCTATCATTTTGTTCGAAATAAATTTGGAATTGTAGCAAAATTTAGAATTTAAAATAAAAATTGATTTTAACTCTATTTTATGTGTCTTTAAATTATTTTGTAAGTTCTTGAATGACCTCAGTTGACAACATGGAAGTGCCCAGACTGCAACATGCTTTCACAGCTCTGATAGCAAGTCCTAAGGGATGTGGAAAGACCCAGTTTGTAAAACGCTTACTTTAGTGTCAAGGGGAAGTCATCTCTCCCCCTCCCGAACACGTGGTGTGGTTCTATGGGGTTCACCAAACATTGTGTGATGAAATAGGAAACGTGATATTTGTGGAAGGCATCCCCTCTAATTTCCGTGACTATGTGAAAGGAAGAACGCTGTTTGTCATTGACGATCTCATGACTGAATGCGGAAGTGATAAAAAATTAACTCACTTGTTCACTAGAGGGAGTCATCATTTCAATGTGTCCGTGATATTCATTACTCAAAATATTTTTCATAAAGTTAAAGAAATGCGAGAAATTTCCGTGAATGCTCATTACTTGTTTCTGTTTGAATCACGAAGAGATGTGAATCAAATCACTCATTTAGGCAGACAGTTGTACCCTCGCAAACTTAAATGTTTTCAAGAAGTGTATATGGATGCCACAAAATCCCCTTACAGCTATTTATTGATTGATCTAAAACCTGAGACAAAGGAAGAATTAAGATTACGCTCCCATATACTTCTGGGAGACATTCAAGTAATATATCAACCTCGGTGAAATGAAATAAGTCTCAGTTTTCCATATGACGCTGTCCAAGCAACTCGTCCAACTTTTACGCATGATTCAACACTGTCCAAAAAAAGTATTAAAAGACCTAATATCGAAGTGTAGAAAAAATGGAATTAAAGCACTATGCGAAGTTTGTATGAATACGTTAAAAGGAAATGTTCCGCTTACTCCCACCCAGAAACATTCATTGCAACGGCATAAGCACACCTTGCGAGCGAGCTCTCGAAAAAAGACACCTCTGTATAAAAAGAAGAAACTCCTTATTCAAAAAGGGGGATTTTTAGGTGTGTTGATTCCCGCTGCTCTCAGTGTATTAACGACTCTGCTTAGGAAATAATGGAATTTGCCAAGAAAATGGTTCGGATTCCCGAAGAACAGATTTCCCGTCATATCCCAACAGACGAAACGCTAACGTTTCGTCTATTGGCATATGTCTAAATATCCCGTTAAAATCTTTGATTTATTTTACAAATACGAATTATCAATCTTGTAACTCCAAATCCTCTAAAAACATTCTCGGCTGAGGTGCCTTGTAAAACGGTGAGAAATAGCCTGTTGAGTGCCTTTTATTTGGTTTTATAAAGTGTTTAGAAGTACGAAATATCTACGCTGCCATTTAAAATCTTATAAAAAGGCCTGTACCATATGTATCTTGTCGATAACTCAAGATCAATTGGTTGAGTCCCCATTGATTACCTTATATTGCATGTTAGGACATGAGAAATATTAAAATGATAACTCAAGATTTAATGAGTCGAAAAGCTTCTACATAAATCTTGTGTCATTATAATCTTACATACGCATTTCCATACATGCCTAGGAAACAGACGATGACATCGCTCTCTCCAGCGGTTTGCGAACAGCAATTTTACAGTTGCCATTATGAGTTGCTTACAAAATAACGTGGACAGAGCGATGACATCTTCTATAAACATTGTTTCGACATATCTGTAATATATTCACCATGCCTAGGAAAATTGGTAAATTTCGTCATGGTCAGCCAGGAAAACTCCTACACTTTGACAAGATCTCGGAATGAAACGCAATGTGTGTACATCCCCTTACATGAGAAGGTGTAGGAGTTTTTCGGTGTGGGAGCTTTCCGTCCTTTTGCTGAGCAGCACTAGAAAATGTGGGAAATTTCCTGGATTCAACTTGTGTTGATACGTAAATGTTATGAATATGAAATCGGTAGAAAGAAAAAACTGTTAAAAAGGCCTAGGCCTAGGCCCTGTGAATTAATATTTAGTGCTTGAGCACAAACGCAATGAGTTGATACGTAAAGGTTGTGAATATGACATTGGTTGAGTAAAAACTATTAAAAAGGCCTAGGCTTAAGGCCTTTTTAATAGTGTTTACTCAACCAATGTCATATTACTTAAGCACTAAATGCCTTTACTTAAGCACTAAATGAAATAATATTTAGTGCTTAAGTAAAAGTGGACTATTATTAACTTGAGTTGATACGTAATTGTTATGAATGTGACTTCGATAGAACAAAAACTGTTAAAAAGGCCTAGTCCTAGGGCATGTGAAATAATATTTAGTGCTTAAGTAAAAGAGCAATATTATAACCTTGACTTGATATGTAAAGGTTATGAACATAGCATCGGTAGAATAAAACTGTTTAAATGGTCTAGGGCCTACAAATTAATATTTAGGGCCAAAGTAAAAGCGTAATGCTACTAACTTGAGTTGATACGTAAAATTTATGAATATGGCATCTGTAGAAAAAAGATTGTCAAAAGATCCTACGAATGAGGCATAGTAATTTAGTGCCTAAGTAAAAGTACGGCGTTATTAAAAAAATCCCTCTTTGTTGTCCTTTTCCGAAGATACTATGAGTTATGGTGTAATTGCTTTGTTTCGTTGAAACCTAAGAAATATGCTATGTAATCATGAATATGATGTAATCCATAGTCATGATTATGTGCTATGTAATCCCGATCCAGGACGACAAAATTTTCAGATATTAACCTTGTCATATTTACACCAAAAAACTGATTGTCACCTTCAAAATTTGTGCTATGTAATTTTTTTTTAATTAAATTGTAATTTTCGTTTGTCTTTTTTTTTTTTTTTTGAGGTTTAATGACCACCGTGAGCAACTCAATGGGCTATAAGCAGTCGCCCGTCCCTAATTTAGAGTCACTGGTTCCAGGGAAGGGAGAGAGCCAGTGCCGTAAGACAAACACAACATCCATGCCTCACCGGGATTCGAACCCGGACCCCTTCCGACGAATGATCAGAGGCCAACGCCTTAGACCACTGCGCCCCCAGGGCGGTTTCGTTTGTCTTACTGGGAACGTTTTCTCCATTCAATTCGGTTCACTGTAAACCGCCACACAGGAAAACTGCCACATCTTCTTCATTAAGGGGCCAGGCAGAAATTGCTGTTCCTCCGAGGAACACTTTGAATGAATGTGTGGCAGTTTTCCAAGTTTCCGAATTATGTGTGGCAGTTTTCTAAGGTGCCTAAGGACGGGAAGGAGTTCCTTTGTTTTTTCACGCCAGTTCTTATGAGTTTAGAGCAACTCGCAACAAAAGTTTAGGGAGGGGGTGGGGGTATAAAGATTGCCGTTTCTTGGCCTATATTGAGAATTGAACTGGGAACTCCAAACAAATTTCCAGAAAACGTTCTATGTAAGCCAAGGAAAAATTGCTGTGTTCAGAAAAGGACGATAAGGTGGGATTTTTAAATAACGCTGTACTTTCACTTTGGCACTAATTATTTACATAACATGTAATAATTTTCTCTTACTCAATTAATTCATAGGCCTTACACCTAGGCCTTTTCAACAGCTTTTTATCCGCCGACTTGGTATTCATAGTGTTTACGTATCAAATCAAGTCAATAGCATTTTATTTGGCTTAGGGCCTATGATTAAAATTTAGTGCTTTTACTGAGGCACTAGGTATTAGTCATATGCCCTAAGCCTAGGCCTTTTTAACAGTTTTTATTCTGCCATTGTCATATTCACAACGTTTACACGTCAAATCAAGTTAATAATATTGCGCTTTTACTTAGGCAAGAATTATTTACATACAGGCCCTAGGCCCTTTTACCAGTTTTTATTCCACCAATGTCATATTCACAACGCTTACGCAGCAAATCAAGTTAATAACATTGGGCGTTTACTTAGGCACGAAATATTAATTCATAGGCCCTAGGCTTATGCCGTTTTGACAGTTTTTTATCCGCCGACTTCATATTCATAACGTTTAAGTAGCAAATCAAGTTAATAGCATTGCGCTTTTACTTTGGCATTAAATATTAATTCATAGGCATTTGGCCTAGGCCTTTTTAACAGTTTTTACTCTATCAACGTCATATTCCCAACGTTTGCACATCAAATAAATGTAATAATATTGCGCTTTTACTTAGACACGAAATATTTATTATAGGCCCTAGACCTAGGCCTTTTTGACAACATTTAATCCGTTGACTTCATATTTATAACGTTTACGTATCAACTCAAGTTAATAGCATTGCGCTTTTTCTTAGGCACTAAAAGATAATTCATAGTCCCTAGGACTTTTAATCAGTTTTATTCAACCACTGTCATATTCACAACGTTTACACAGCAAATCCTGCTAATATTATTGGGCGTTTTCTTAGCACGAGATATAGGCCCTAGGCCTAGGCCCATTCACTAAATTTTATTCTACCGATGTCATATTCACAACGTTTAGGTATCAGGGCAAGTTAATAATATTGCATTTTTACTTATAGGAATTAAATATTAATTCATATGTCAGTAGTATAAAAGGACCGATCCGGCCTCAAGGATGCATCCTTCTAGAGAAGGATGGGGGCGTGGCGTGTGACCGAAGGATGGGGGGCGTGGTTTGCGACAGAAGGATGGGGGCGTGGTATGTGAGCGAAGGATGTGGGGGCGTGGCAGATGACGTTAGTGTGTGGGGTCGGTGCTGCCCCCTAGCGATGCTTCTTGGAACTTTTAATGGATCTTTGAGGGATGGCAACGACCGATTGGGAGAAAGAGGGGGTGGATATAGGGGGATGTCAACTCGATGTGCTGCCCCTAGCGGTGCTTTTTGGAACTTTTAATGGATCTTTGAGAGATGGCAACGGCCGAGTGGGGGAAAAGGGGTGTGTACGTTGCCCCCTAGCAGTAATTTTTCGAACTTTTCTCGGGAGATTTATTGGACGTTGACAAATTTTGGGAAGTCTTTCCAATATTTATTTTTTTAATTTTGTCGGGAGATTTACTGGACTTTGTCAAATTTTTGAAGGAAGTTTTTTTGTCGTTTCCAATTTTTTTACTCGTATTTTTTTTGTTCTATTTTTTCTCTCTAATTTATTTTATTAAATTTATATTTTCAGGAATTCCCTGTGAGGTGTTATAATTTTTATAGACGTTGCATTATTTTTTTAATTCTTATATTTGTCCTCCCTCCAATTTTAATTTAGACGAGGAAAGGCTTTGTTTGAAAAGATTTCGTTCCTGTTGATTCATGTTCCACCATTTTAGTTTCACCACGTTGTCATTTCGTGAGCCATGTGTTTTGGGATGACTCACCATTTTCTCTTTGCCTCAGAAAATTTTGTACGACACGTGTTTCGGGATGAGTCATTATGATGAGTGACGCATTCGTGATAGCATACATGACATCAGCCAACGTCGTTTTCTCCTCAGCGGGGTCGGCTTCATTTATTTTTTTTTATTTTCTCGGGAGATTTACTGGACTTTGTCAAATTTTTGAAGGAAGTTTTTTCAATCGAAGCATTTCCTCAAATTTGTTTTATTAAATTTATATTTTTAGAACTCCGTGAGGTGTTATAATTTTTATAGACGTTGCATTATTTTTTTCATTCTTATATTTTTTCTTCCCTACAATTTTAATTTAGACGAGAAAAGGCTTTGTTTGAAAAGATTTCTTTCCCGTTGATTCATGTTCGGCTATCTTTTGTGAGCCATGTGTTTTGGGATGACTCACCATTTTCTCTTTGACTCAGAAAACTTTGTATGACACGTGTTTTGGGAAAAGTGACTATGATGTGTGACGCATGTCGTGATAGCAGACATGACATCAGCCAACGCCATTTTCTCCGCGGGGTCGGCGGTTGACGTCATTTGAGATTCTGTAGCCACATTAAGTTCCAAGACTGATTTTTTTTTTCAATAACTTGTTCATTTTGCAACGAATTTATTCCTTATTTTTTCCTCATAATTTCCCATTTTATATTCATAATTTTTCAACGTAACGATTTTTTTATTTTCTTTGAGGAGACTTCACGCATTTTCAACGGACGTTCCAACATAAAAACGTTTTCCAAAGTTTTGTGCTGCAGACATAATCTTAAAACACGATTGTTTATTAACGTATTTACGTGTTCATGGCATTTTTTTACCGTTGTACCTTTTTCCACCGTACAAAGCCACAATTTTTTAGGCATAGTTAAAATGTTTTTTTTATTTCTTCATGATTATTCAGTGAAATGTACCCTTTAATGCATTATCTTAATCTTTTTTTACTAAATGCTTGCATACTCGTTAAATTTCTCGATGTACCAACATTATTTTATTTTCTTACTTTTCAATCTAACAACTACTTTTATCGAGGCTTTATTTTTTCTGATTTAAACAAGCAAACGTTTCTTCATTATTATTTCTTTTTCCTACGCAAAGAACTTTTCTTACTTGTTTTTAATGTATGACTTAATCTGGTTTTTTATATAGATGTTTCATGTTTGCGCAAGAAATATACAGATCTATAGCAGATATACATAAAATTCGTTCCTAACAGTATCTTTTTTTTTTTTTTTAGATTTAACCCAACATACGTTTCTTAACGACTTGATATCTGTTCCACTAGGTGTTACAAAACTTCAGATTTTTAATTTTTTCCCTCTGAAACTGTTTTTTTTTTACTTGCTTTTAATGTATGGTTTAATCTATTTTTCTATCTTATTACTTTTCTATATGTGTACAAGAAATATATGAATCTATAGTAGTTAAAATTCGATTGAAACAATATTTCTTCATTTTTACTATATTTTTCCATTTCTTTCATCTATAGTAGTTAAAATTCGATTGAAACAATATTTTCTCCATTCTTACTGTATTTTTACATTTTTTTCCAACAGACGTTTTTCTTCTCAATTCCCGCTATCTAACTTAATCTATGTTTTGAATATCATTCTATGTTCGCGTATTCGTCCATTGTCTTATTTCAAACTTTGCTAACTACCTCATACTTATATTCTGACTTTATATTTTTCATTTCAACCAACGTTTCTTAACGACTTGAATTTCCGGATGTGACAAAACTTCAGATTTATTTTTTCTACTCTTAAACTATTTTTTTCTTACTTGCTTTAAATGTGACTTAATTTATTTTTTACATCGCTGTTTCGTGTATGTACGAGAAATATACAGATCTATAGCAGTTAAAAATTCGACTGAAACAGTATTTTCTTTATTTTTACTTTATTTTTACATTTCTTTCTGACAAACATTTTTTTCACATTTTCCACATATTTAACTTAATTTTGTGTTTTTGAATATTA
The DNA here is from genome assembly GCA_039090855.1 of Macrothele yani. Taxonomy (NCBI): domain Eukaryota; kingdom Metazoa; phylum Arthropoda; class Arachnida; order Araneae; family Macrothelidae; genus Macrothele; species Macrothele yani. Next base: position 103,837,570 of record CM076999.1, on the reverse strand, counting down.
TTCTATGTTCACGTATTCGTCCATTGTCTTTTTCCCTAACTTTACATTTCATTCTTACTGTATTTTTCCATTTCATTTCAACCAACGTTTTTTAACGACTTGATATCTGTTCTACAAGATGTGACGAAACTTCAGATTTTTAATTTTTTCCCTCCGAAACTGTTTTTTTTTCTTACTTGCTTTTAATGTATGGTTTAATCTATTTTTCTATCTCACTTTTCTATGTGTGTACAAGAAATACACGGATCTATAGTAGTTAAAATTCAATTGATTTCTTCATTCTTACTGTATTTTTCCATTTCTTTCATTTACAGTAGTTAAAATTCAATTGAAACAATATTTTCTGCATGTTTACTGTATTTATACATTTCTTTCTAACATACGTTTTTTCTTCTCAATTCCAGCAATCTAACTTAATCTATGTTTTGAATATCATTCTATGTTCGCGCATTCGTCCATTATTCTATTTCAAACTTTGCAAACTGCCTCATATTTATATTTTGACTTTATTTTTTTTCATTTCAACCAACGTTTCTTAACGACTTGAATTTCCGAATGTGACAAAACTTCAGATTTATTTTTTCTCCTCTTAAACTATTTTTTTTCTTACTTGCTTTAAATGTGACTTAATTTATTTTTTACATCGCTGTTTCGTGTATGTTCAAGAAATATACAGATCTATAGCAGTTAAAAATTCGATTGAAACAGTATTTTCTTTATTTTTACATTTCTTTCTGACAAACATTTTTTTTCGTGTTTTCCGCTAATTAACTTAATTTTGTGTTTTGAATATCATTCTATGTTCACGATTCAGACTTTTTTCATTTCATTTCAACCAACGTTTCTTAACGACTTGATATCACAAGATGTAGCAAAACTTCAGATATTTTTTTTGTTTCTTCATGTAACGTAATATTTTTTCAAAACTCACTTTTAAGTATTCCTAAAAGCTTACATTTATGAGAAATATACAGATCTGTAGTGGTAAAAATTGGACTGCAACAGTATTTTCTTTATTCCAACTTTACTTTTCTATTTCTTTTCAACAGGCGTTTCTTCATTATTATTTCTTTTTCATATGTAAGCAACTTTCTTTCTTTCTTTTAATGTATAACTTAATAAATTTTTCTATCTTACCTTTTCGTGGGTATACGAGAAATATACAGATCTATGACAGTTAAAATTCGATTGTATTAGTATTTTCTTTACTATGACTTTATTTTTTCATTTCATTTGAGTAAACGTTTCTTAACAAATTGATATCACAAGATGTACCAAACACTTCAGAATTTTTGTGTCCCTCACTTTCCAACTCACTTAAGTATTCCTAAAAACCTGCATGTATGTGAAATATTCATATTTTTTGATTCTATCCTAATTTGCTATACTTTTCTTTAACTGACCCAACAGGAAAAGCATTCATTGTCAAGACATTCATTCTAAAGCATTATTTCTTACGATAAAATTTATATCCTTTGCAATATATTTTCAGTATATTTTTTCTAAATCAACAGAAAAAACATTCATTCTGGAGACATAGCGACCAAGTCCGTACTTCCACTAAACATCGTATTCTTAGCAAACATTTTTTCCCCTACATAGCAATTTCCTAACTCACCAGAAAAGCAGCTATTCTCAACATGTAGCTAAAATATCGAATTTCTCCAAACAAATGTAATAATTTTTTAAAAGAAAGACTTAGTTCTTTTCTCTGTATAACGACTTAATCTATTTTTCGAAAAACGTTTCTACGTTTACGTATTTTGTTTAACTTTGCTTTACACTGTACTTCGATTTTTTTCTTTGTAGGTAGTACTCTTTTCCTGTTTCATTCCAACAAACTTGTTTCTTTTCGACTCGATCACTCTCACATTTCCATACAAACTTTCCTAATATCAGAAATGTAACAAAAACTTCAGATATATTTTTTAACTTTAGAATAAGTCTCACCGACATTTATTATCATGACATAAACTAAAATTTCATACTTTTCCCAAAAATAGTTTTCTTAATGAGTTGTTTTACACTTTTTTCATAATTGGCAAAGACTATTTTTTTTATAAGGTTAGTTTCGAGAAAGTTAAATTTCGTCTAGTGTTAATCGAACAGAAGAAATATACATCAAGGAAAGAAAACGTAAATTATACATATGCCAAGAATTTGCTACGGCTGAAGGTCCCCCGAGTGAGTTATTCAACCAATGCTCGTATTACCCATTCAAAGATGGAGGTATCAGGATGACCAAATCCCTCGTTGTTGCCTTCTTGTAGCAAAAGAGGTGGTGAACTTCACCAAACATGGTTCCATAATATTGGAGAAACACATTAAGGTTTACGGAGCAATTAAGCCCACGCCAGTGACCTTCTTCGTTCACATACACTCACATTCAAACAGAAAAAAATATAAATGAATGACAAAAAATAATGAAATAAAAGTAGTCCTGAAAAGGACTGATGTTCAGTCGTAAAAAGGACTTTTTTTTTATTCCTCAAAAGAACTTTTTTTTATTCCTCAAAAGAACTTTTTTTTTTTATTCCTCAAAAGAACTTTTTTTTTTTTTATTCCTCAAAAGAACTTTTTCTCTCATCTGGACTATAAATTGCTCCAACGTATTCCACATTCTTGAGCTTCCACAAGAATTTTCTTCACATCAATGTTCTCGAAGAAAAAGTGAGTAATGGTGGGACGTATCAGCGATTGAAGGCGCTCACCAAAGTATTTCCCCAAAGTTTTGGGTTCAACAAGAGCAAATGCTTCGTCAAAGCATAGAGTCCATTTGTCTTCTTCTGTTTCGTTAAAGCACCTATGCCCCAGCTGATTGTTTGGCATGAGATTAGGATGCAAATGACATTCTCTGCAGTAATACACTTTTGCAATGTTTTTTCCAACCGCATCGACCAGAGCAAGTTTAAGAGCATTGGTATCTTGATCAGATATCGTATGTTCGAGTCCGAATTTACTGCATACCAATCTCACTGCATCACGAAAAACTGTTCCAAACTGTAATTGCAGAATACCGTCCCACAGCTTTTCAGAAGCATCACGAAGCGTGTTGAATTGTTCCCAGGTTAGGGACACAGAAGCACAATTCAATTGCAAGACATCATTGGAGCACGTGAACAGTTGTTGAAAGGTGTACACAGGCCCATCAGATGAAGGTGAACAGTTCATCAACAGTTCTTTATTGATCACTTTGATTTTGTTGAGAGCGTCATAACAATGCGAGCGGTCCATGAACTTCTTGAATGTTCTAGCAGACATTGTCACGCCATATTTGGTAGGAAACAGTTTTTCTCCTTTGGTAGTGTAGCTGCGAATGTGCACTCTCACAGTTCCAGAAAAATCAGTCACTTTAGCAACTTTGTCTCCCCGAGGGACACATGATGAAGAGGCATGCTTTCTAATGAAATACCGTAAGGAGGAGGTTCGGCAAACGGATCAGGACATCCATAGTTTAAAAGCTTCCATCGTGCTTCCATTAAGCGCGGATCATCACTCACTTTTTCTTGGCATCAGAAACATCTGAAGACGAAGAAGTTCGCTTCATGTTTAACGCAGATCGACGAGGAGGTAGGTAACACAACGTGCACAGAATTCGAAGGCAGAGAACAGAATAAGTGAGCTGGTCTGTCCTCGGCCAAAACTGATAACAAATTGTTGTTGACGCATGCGCGTTGTTCACTGTGTGATGACGTGATTGTATAGCCACGTGATAAAGGAGCCTCTGTTATCATCTTTCTATAGGTCAGATTTAATCGAACATCAGGTGCATTTTCGCAACGTGGAAGGTCGTGAAACCATGACTCATTCGTCTTGTTCACGCATGTGTGTTGTTCGCTTCTTGATGACGTGATTGCATAGTCACGTGATAAGGGTGACCCTGTTATCATCTTTCTAAATGTGAGATTTAGACGAATATTGGGAGCATTCTTGCAACGTGACAGTCCATGATACCATGACTCATTCGTGGGGGTAGCATTTGTAAAAGGGATCCACATTCCAAAGCTATGACGACAGGCTGAAAACCATCTCTTTTAAAAACAAAGTCCCTTGTTTGGCCTACAGAAACTGAAGCAATGCATGAATTTTTTACAATTTCACATTCGTCATCTCTGTGAAAACCAATACAGGGATTTCCATTTTTATACTTATTAATGAAAACAAAATTGAATATTTCTCCACATACATTCTCAACAGTATCCTTGATTTCACGAAGTACTGGTATCCAAGGTTTAGCCAGCACACACAATCCACTGAATGAGTAATGGAGATGATTATCACCGTAGACCACATGTTGTCTAGGAATTTTATGTTTTTCCATAAATCTTAATTTTGCTGAGATCATCACCGATATATTCTACTTCATTTTCGAGGTGGTTAAGATAATCTGTAGCTTCAGAATAAAAAAAATAATTTCTCATAGGAAAAAGGGAGGTCATCCTTATGATACATCTTAGAAGAATACATTTCTTCAGACGAAAGAAAATGTAGCAGTAATTGAAAAAAGCAGTATCTTCACACCGAGCAACGAAGCGAGAATGAAACAGACAGACTTGAGATAAGACATACGATTAACGAGTGCGTGAGTCTTCGGCGATGCAAGCACGAGCACGTTACGGACATGTGTAAATGATCAAGAATTTAGCATGTTCGTTTAAAACCAGTGTCAAATAATCAGGCAAAAAGTACAATTTCCGAAGGCGTGAAAATGAAATTGACTACATGTGAGAAAACAAAATGGTGGTGATCGTGAAATGTCGAACCCCCCCCCCCCAAAAAAAAGAAAATGGCGACGACAGCTAGTAGGATGGCAACATCCAAAATGGCGACTCAGCCACACACGTGGTGTACAAATCACATCTCAAAGAAGTAGATATTAAAATTCTATCTTCTTATATTGCCACCATTCACAAAAATTTGTAAAATCAGTGTTACTATCTCCATTGTTCCACCCTCAGATTTCATTTTTCCTATGCGAACAGAAACGAACGTGAACCATTGTCATAGAAGACGACTCGTCCGCATTTTCCCCCTCGACTCACACAAGACTAATGTCGTCGCCTAACCCCAGCAGTTTGTTCTTTGTTAATAGGTCATGTACTTTAAATTCAGTGTAAAAAAATTACAGTTTGGATCCACCTTCCAAAATGCCGTGTTACAACATCAAGGAACTTTGACTACTTTTTCCGTAGACATTCAAAAACTGAAAGACGTTCTCGTGGAAGTGGTAAGAGCTACCATTAAGGAAAATGTAGAAAACGTTTTCTACTGTAGGGAGTGTCATCTTCCAGTGCTTCTTATGCCAAATATTCAGCTAGGTCATGACTGTATGAATTCCACAGCAAACGATCGGTGGCATAGATGCTTTGATAAGGCATTTGCACTTATCGAACCCAAAGTACTTGGGATTGCTTACGCCAATGCCTGCTCAGTTGCAAAAGTTTCAGTTCCCAGATTTATTCTTGAAGATCTTGATGTTTGCGAAATTCTCAAGACTGTTCAAAATATGGAGTGTGATGATGATTTCGAGGTTTAAAGAAAACCAAGTCCTTTTTAGGACTACAAAACAGTCCTTTTCAGGACTACTTTTATTTCATTATTTTTTGTCATTCATTTATATTTTTTTCTGTTTGAATGTGAGTGTATGTGAACGAAGAAGGTCACTGGCGTGAGCTTAATTGCTCCGTACACCTTAATGTGTTTCTCCAATATTATGGAACCATGTTTGGTGAAGTTCACCACCTCTTCTGCTACAAGAAGGCAACAACGAGGGATTTGGTCATCCTGATACCTCCTTCTTTGAATGGGTAATACGAGCATTGGTTGAATAACTCACTCGGGGGACCTTCAGCCGTAGCAAATTCTTTGCATATGTATAATTTCAGTTTTCTTTCCTTGATGTATATTTCTTCTGTTCGATTAACACTAGACGAAATTTAACTTTCTCGAAACTAACCCTATATTAAAAAAAAAAAAAAAAAGTCTTTGCTAATTATGAAAAAAGTGTAAAACAACTCATTAAGAAAACTATTTTTGGGAAAAGTATGAAATTTTAGTTTATGTCAAGATAATAAATGTCGGTGAGACTTATTCTAAAGTTAAAAAATATATCTGAAGTTTTTGTTACATTTCTGATATTAGGAAAGTTTGTATGGAAATGTGAGAGTGATCGAGTAGAAAAGAAACAAGTTTGTTGGAATGAAACAGGAAAAAAGTACTACAAAGAAAAAAAAATCGAAGTACAGTGTAAAGCAAAGTTAAACAAAATACGTAAACGTAGAACAGTTTTTCGAAAAATAGATTAAGTCGTTATACAGAGAAAAGAACTAAGTCTTTCTTAAAAAAAATTATTACATTTGTTTGGAGAAATTCGATATTTTAGCTACATGTTGAGAATAGCTGCTTTTCTGGTGAGTTAGGAAATTGCTATGTAGAGGAAAAAATGTTTGCTAAGAATACGATGTTTAGTGGAAGTACGGACTTGGTCGCTATGTCTCCAGAATGAATGCTTCTTCTATTGAATTAGAAAAAAATATACTGAAAATATATTGCAAAGTATATAAATTTTATCGTAAGAAAGAATGCTTCAGAATGAATGGTACAAATTCTGAATTGAAGCACTTTAAGTAAGAACATATTTGTCTGAAGCAATTTTTCAATGTCTAAGCATTGACATCTGAGTATTCGTTCGTCCGAAATTGAATCCTGGGGAGGCTTGAGTTAAGAGCTTTTGAATTACGACACTAGCTTTCTACCTTCCTTGGAAACAGTGGACTAAATCAGGGTCTGCTTACTTCCCTTCTAGTGGTTCACGACGGATCTCTTAAATGGTGAATGAACGGCAAAGTTCAAACGCTCTGTCCCATTGAGTCAGCAGTTTTTTGACATCTTAGACAGTTTAAGTTTGCTTAGAAAACTATGCTTTTGCGAGCTTGAATTTGCATTCAAAGTTCAAAACCAGAATTTAGTTTAATCTCCCAAGCAAAGTGATTTCATGCCATATGAGGTTTTCCTGTAAGCAAGAGACGCGTGAAAACAGTCGCAGGAGATTTTCAGTTTCCGACAGAAACAGGGGGAATTCAAAGTTAATTTCTTGGGGAAAGCTCACACACTGGAGAGAGCGTAAAAACACTCTTCTTTCATGTTTTAATGTAAAATTCGAGGAATTTGTATCTAACTATGAAAAGTAAGTTTTAAAGATTTAGGGGCATTTACACTAAAATCCTACAATGACTTTATTTGAAACAGGGAAGAATCGGCCTTGTAGACTAAAATACATCTGAAGATTTTAGAAACATTTCTGTTCAAAAGTAAAGTCGAATGGGGAAATAAGAGTAAATAAATCGATAGGAAAAGATTGAAAGTTTGAATCAGAAAAAAGAAGTTTCATAAAAATAAACCAAAGTTTGAAGAATCATACAACACTGAACAGAAGGAAAAATATAATAAGTACTATAAGGGGAATACGATATTTTCACTATGGGAGTTTGGAAACAACTGCTTTTCTGAACAATTAGTAAAACGTGAAAAAAAAATGTTTAGAGGAAGTACGGACTTAGTCGCTATGTCTCCAGAATGAAAGTTTTTTCTGCTGAGAAAATGAATAAAAAATACGATAATGAAAACCTAATTAAAACGAAAGAAAAGGTCAATGAAACTAAACGTCTAAAGATAAAATGCAGCATGCACAGAAGTTAAAAATGAAGGGGGCAGACACGGGAGAACTGGACATTAAGGGAATGAAATATACGCGATTAAGTTTTGAAACATCTCAATTTAAGCGAACTAAATGAGGGAAAGGAATGAGATTAGGAGAGTTCTTATTTACTTTGATCAGGTGAGTAAACAACAAAAATTTAGTTATACATGAAATAAATATAAAAAATAGCTCGTTTAAGAATATGATTTTTGGTGAAAGTATGAAATTTTAGTTGAAATGTCATGATCAGCATTTCGAAAAGAAATAGATTGAGTCGATATGTAGGGAACAGAAGTAAGTATTTCTTTATTTTCGCTATGGGGTGGTGAGTTAGTAAAATGTAAAAAAATAATGTTTAGTGGAAGAACGGAATTACTCGCTTTGCCTCCAGAATGAATGTTTTTTTCGGACGAGACAGAACAATATACAGAAAATATGTCCCAAAGAATACAAATTTTATCGTAAGAAAAAAGGTTTTAGATTTCATGCCTTGACAATGAATGCTTTCCTGTTGGGGCAGTCCACGAAAAAGTATAGCAAACTAGGGAAGGATTAAAAAATGCGTATTTGACATACATGCAAGCTTTGAGAAATACTTTAAAAGCAAGTTGGAAAATATGATATATAAGGAAACAAAAAACCTGATGATTTGCTACATCTAAAATAATCATTTTGCTGAAATGAAATGAAAAAAAATAGTCTAAATAAAAGGAGTCATAAGTTTGGCCAAGTAAGAAATAAATTACTGACCTACTGAAAAGTTTTACTAAATTTCAAAAAAGATGAAGTAAAATAGCGAAAATTGGGAAGCTATAATGATATGCTAAATAAAGTAAGAAAATATTGTTTCACCAGAATTTTAACTGTGAAAGACCTGTAGAGTTCTTGAACACACGAAAAATTACGAGAAAATAATATTGCAAAGGCGAAAGACTCAGAATTAGCATGAAGTCATTTCACAAAAAAATTGTCAAAATCCAATAATTACTGCGAACAGGAACGAAATCGTTTCTAAAGAAGCATTTCCTCGTCTCATGATCTGGAATAAAATTGAATGAAGGAAAAAGGAAAAGAAAAGTTCCCCAGAAAACCGATATCAAGTCGTTAAGAAGCGTGTGTTGGTTTAAATCTGGAAAAGAAAAGATGCTGTTACGAACGAATGTTATGTATAGCTAGTTGCTATAGATCTGTATATTTCTTGCACAAACATGAAACAGCTATATAGAAAACCAGATTAAGTTATACATTAAAAGCAAGTAAGAAAAGTTGTTTGTATAGGTAACGGAAATAATAATAATGAAGGAACGTTTGCTTGTTTGAATCAGAAAAAATAAAGCCTCGATAAAAGTAGTTGTTAGATTGAAAAGTAAGAAAATAAAATAATGTTGGTACAATGAGAAGTTTAACGAGTATGCAAGCATTTAGAAAAAAAGGTAGATTAAGATAATGCATTAAAAGGTACATTTCACTGAATAATCATGAAGAAATAAAAAAATACGAAAAAATAAAAAAATAAACATTTTAACTATGCATAAAAAATTGTGGCTTTGTACGTTGGAAAAAGGTACAACGTTAAAAAATGTAACAGAAAATGTCATCAACACGTAAATACGTAAATAAACAATCGTGTTTTAAGATTATGTCTGCAGCACAAAACTTTGGAAAACGTCTTTATGTTGGAACGTCCGTTGAAAATGCGTGAAATCTCCTCAAAGAAAATAAAAAAATCGTTACGTTGAAAAATTATGAATATAAAATGGGAAATTAGGGGGAAAATAAGGAATAAATTCGTTGCAAAATGATCAAGTTATTGAAAAAAAAATCAGTCTTGGAACTTAATGTGGCTACAGAATCTCAAATGACGTCAACCGCCGACCCTGCGGAGGAAATGGCGTTGGCTGATGTCATATCTGCTATCACGACATGCGTCACACATCATAGTCACTCTTCCCAAAACACGTGTCACACAAAGTTTTCTGAGTCAAAGAGAAAAAGGTGAGTCATCCCAAAACACATGTCGGACAAAAGATAGCGGAACATGAATCAACAGGAACGAAATTTTTCCAAACAAAGCCTTTTCTCGTCTAAATTAAAATTGGAGGGAAGAAAAATATAAGAATTAAAAAAATAATGCAACGTCTATAAAAATTATAACACCTCACGGAGTTCTAAAAATATAAATTTAATAAAACAAATTTGAGGAAATGCTTCGATTAAAAAAACTTCCTTCAAACATTTGACAAAGTCCAGTAAATCTCCCGAGAAAATAAAAAAAATAAATAAAACCGACCCCGCTGAGGAGAAAACGACGTTGGCTGATGTCATGTCTGCTATCACGAATGCGTCACTCATCATAATGACTCATCCCAAAACACGTGTCATACAAAATTTTCTTAGTCAAAGAGAAAATTGTGACTCATCCCAAAACACATGGCTCACAAAATGACAACGTGGTGAAACTAAAATGGCGGAACATGAATCAACGGGAACGAAATCTTTTCAAACAAAGCCTTTCCTCGCCTAAATTAAAATTGGAGGGAGGACAAATATAAGAATTAAAAAAAAAATAATGCAACGTCTATAAAAATTATAAAACCTCAGGGAATTCCTGAAAATATAAATTTAATAAAAAAAAACATATTGGAAAGACTTCCTTCAAAAATTTGTCAGCGTCCAATAAATCTCCCGAGAAAATTAAAAAAATAATGCAACGTCTATAAAAATTATAATACATCAGGGAATTCCTGAAAATATAAATTTAATAAAAAAAAATTGGAAACGATAAAAAAACTTCCTTCAAAAATTTGACAAAGTCCAGTAAATCTCTCGAGAAAATTAAAAAAATAAATATTGGAAAGACTTCTTAAAAATTTGTCAACGTCCAATAAATCTCCCGAGAAAAGTTCCAAAAAGCACCGCTAGGGGGGCAACGTACACACCCCTTTTCCCCCACTCGGTCGATGCCATCTCTCAAAGATCCATTAAAAGTTCCAAAAAGCACCGCTAGGGGGGGCAACGTACACACCCCTTTTCCCCCACTCGGTCGATGCCATCTCTCAAAGATCCATTAAAAGTTCCAAAAAGCACCGCTAGGGGTCAGCACATCGAGTTGACATCCCCCTATATCCACCCCTTTCTCCCACTCGGTCGTTGCCATCCCTCAAAGATCCATTAAAAGTTCCAAGAAGCACCGCTAGGGGCAGCTGTGCTTCTTGGAACTTTTTCTTTTTCAGATCATAAATCTTACTGTGTTTTGTAAAACAGCATGTGAACGTGCTACAGATAAAGCTATTAAAATCTAAATTAGCATGAATTTTAAATTTTAAATCTATCAATTCACTGTTGGATGAAAATCTCCCCAAGGTTCTTCCACAAGTGTGTGTCTGATCCATTTTCTTCCACGTCATTTCGGCATCTTTTCGACATTCATCCACCCATCTCCCACGTGGTCTTCTTCCTGGTCTTTTCATATTTTTTTGTACCCTGCTTATTACTTCAGTATCCGTTGGTGGTACATTCTTCTAGCAGTATTTCGAGCCTAAGCCATTTCAGGGATTTTACTTTGACCATTATGTCTCCTGATCCAAGAGTTCCTCTTCTTATCCTTCCTAGTTATGCCACTATTATTAACTTGACTTGATATGTAAACATTGCGAATATGACATCTGTACGGTAAAAATTCTTAAAAAGGCCTATGAATAAATATTTAGTGTCTAAGTAAAAGCGCAGGATTATTGACATGAGTTGATACGTAAATGCTGTGAATATGGCATCGGTAGTTTTCTGTTAAAAAAGGCTGGGCCTAGTGCCCATGAATTAATATTTAGTGCCTAAGTTAAAGCGCAATACTATTAACCTGACTTGGTATGTAAACTTTATGAATATGACATCGGTAGAATAAAAACTATTAAAAAGGACTTCGCCTAGGGCCTGTGAATTAATATTTAGCGCCTAAGTAAAATCGCAATACCATTAACCTGACTTGGTACGTAGACGTTATGAATATGAAGTTGGCGGATTAAAAGGTTTTAAAAAGACATAGGCATAGAGGCTATGAATTAATATTTAGTGATTAAGCAAAAACGCAATGCTATTAACTTTATTTGATACGTAAACGTCATGAATACGAAGGCGGCAGATTAAAAGCTGTTAAAACGGTCTGGGTGTTGTACCTATGAATTAAGTGAATAAAATAGGAATACTGCAAATTTGAGATGTTATGTAAATATTTAGTGCCTAAGTAAAAGTGCAGCGTTATTAAAAAATCCCACCTTATCGTCCTTTTCTCAACACAGCATGAGTCATGCTTTAATTCCGTTGTTTCGTCGAACACTATATAGTTTTACGAAATGTTCTAAGTCACGGCAATTTATTTCTTCAAATTAAAGTAAAATTCTCGCTTGACTTACATAGAATGGTTTCTCGAAATTTGCTTGGAGTTTCCGATTCAGTTCTCAACATAAGCCAGGAAACGGCAATCTTCATACCCCTCCCCCTCTCCTTGAACCTTTGTGGCCAGTTGTCCTAAACTCGTATGAACCGGCGTGAAGATTAGGACAAACAAAAGAGCTCCTTCCCCGTCGTTAGGCACCTTGGAAAACTGCCACACATTGAAAATGTTCGTCGGAGGAACATCAAATTACGCCCGGCCCCTTAATAAAAAGCATGTGGCAGTTTTTCAAGTTGCTGAAAGACGTGTGACCGTTTTCCTGTGTTGGCGGTTTTCCGGCAACCATTCAATTCTCCTCAGAGCTCCAAGAAACGGCAATTTTTTGTACGTTCCCTAAATATCTGTGCACAAATGCCCGAACCCTGGGAAATACACTGAAGGGCAATTGAGTTAGAAGCAGCTGGCGTTATGCAAATGCGGCGCAGGGGGCAGCCCTGTGAACGGAAACGACATGACGTATACAGCGATCCGACCATATAAGGAGTGATGCGACAGGAATCAGGAAGAGTCGAACGCAGTATGGGTAAGACGAAGGATCTAAGCGCATTTGATCGTAGGCAAATTGTCGAGGTCCAACGAATAGGCCACTCCATCCCGGAAGTCGTGCAGGCACTGGGATTTTCACGAGCCACTGTGTCACGGGTGCACCGTGAGTACATCAAATCCAGTAAAACCATCCCTGCAAGCGCCAACTGCCGTGGACAACAGCGTGTGGATGAGCGGGGTCATCGTCGGCTAGATCGCATTGTGACAGCGGATAGACGGGCCACAGTGCAAGAAATAACTCGGAAATTTAACGTTGGTGCACAAAAACGTGTAAGCAGCCACACCATCCAGAACCATCTCCTCGCTATGGGGTACAGAAGTCATTGCACGAAGGTACCACTGCTGACCACGCATCACAGGGTGCAAAGATTAGCATGGGAGCGGGAACATCGCCACTGGACCCTAGACATGTGGAATAATGTTTCCTGGACTGATGAATCGAGATTCACGTTGGTACATGTGGATGGCAGGATACGAGTACGGCGTAAACCACATGAAGCGATGGATCCTTCTTGCCAGCCGGGTACTCTTCAAGCTGGTGGGGGTGGCATTCTCGTCTGGGGACAGTTTACGTGGACTGAAATGGGACCCCTGGTACGTGTGACATCGTCCCTCACAGGTCAACGTTACCGGGATATCTTGGACGACCATTTGCTCCCATTTGGGCGTCCTCAACATCCCACTGGGGTCCTCATCCTGCAACAAGACAATGCACCGTGCCATCGCTCCTGAATTGTTACCAAATAGTTGGATGAACACTCCACCGACGTGACCTCGCTTCCTTGGATAGCTACGTCACCCGACCTCAATCACATCGAGCCCATTTGGGATGCAATCGAGAGAGTTGTTCGAGGCTCTGAACCCCCTGCATCAAGTCTTCGTGAACTGTGGGAGCTTGTTCAGTTGTCGTGGATCCGTATGGCTTCCCAACGCTTCCGGTGTCATGTCGAGTCCACGTCGAGACGAATCGCCGCCGTCATCAGGGCGAAAGGTGGTGTTACACGTTACTAAACAGGTATCTCTAATCCAGTTGCTCTTCAGTGTACAACGTCGGACTTTCTTATTCAACAAACAAAGCCTCTACACAAACCTTGTGTCATTTTGATCTTTCTTTTTTTTTTTTTTGGTTGGAGGTTTAACGACCATCGTGAGCAACTTAATACACTATAAGCAGTCGCCCGTCCCTAATTTAGCGCCACTGGTTCCAGGGAAGGGAGAGAGCCAGTACCGTAAGACAAACACAACATCCATACCTCACCGGATTTCGAACCCGGACCCCTTTCAGACGAATCACTTAGACCACAGCGCCACCGGGGCTGCCATTTTGAACTGTCATACTCATTGATATCCTGAAAAAAACTCGCACATTTCGTTTCGGCCAGCTACGAAAAACTCGCACACTTTGACAAGATCTCGGAACGAAAGGCAATTTGTTCATGTCCCCTTACTTGAGAAGGTGTGCGAGTTTTTCGCCTTTTGCACTTTGCTCAGCAGCACGAGAAACTGCGAGTCTTCCTGGATCCATGTCGGACTAAAGCCCGATGGGCAAATGTTCGGGTGGGCACTAAAGCCCACCGGACATTTGCACACCTGGACAAGAGCCCACTATGACACTTGCACACCGGACAACTGCCCACCCGGACATTTGCCCACTGGATATGAGCCCACTAAACTTGAGCGGGTGTCAGACATTTGCCCACCTGACATTTGCGCACCCGGACATTTGCCCACCCGGAGACTTGCCTACCCAGTCATTTGCCCACTGAACTCGAGCACACTTAGCACGGTAACTTTAGGAATAATCGCTGCCATATTTAAAAAATTTTAGCATCATGACCTGCTTTGATTTTGGGAGATAGTGTACACCCACCGAAATTTTAATTTTGTATACCGTGTGTCCCAACGCACGTTTGGGACATGATGTACACCCAACGGATTTGTACACACGCCGAAATTTTGAATTTGTATGCAGTGTGGCGCAACGCACGTTTTGAAAAATAATTCGAACTGTCTCAACTGGAGGGGAGAGGGGAGGCTGATTGATCCTAAAATAAAGCACGCCGAATGCAAATCAAAAACGACACACCAGATCTGTACGGGAAACGGAAAACTCGCACCCGGAAGACTGGTACCCTTCTTTTCCTGCGACGTTACGGGCTCATATACAAATTTCATAAGTGACAACTCATCTCCCTCTGAGAAAGCATCCGAACGAGTTTAGGACAAATGACTACCGGATAACTCGCTGCACTGAGAAGTAGTCACATACACTTTAGGGACCGTATAAAAGTTGCGTTTTTGACCGTTTCGTGGCCACCTCCCTAGAATTTGGTTCTCTGAGTCACATAAAGTTTCCGTAAGCACCTGTCCGGGAGGAAGGCGGGGGGGCTTAATACCAAAAATATGAAATATAAAGAATTTCTGGACCGATCCAGAGATTTTCAGTGTTTACAAATAACAACTCCACAAAATTTCTGTGGGCGCATCTGCTAGCGCAAGAAACCTGTGTGTGGGAGGGCAGAAGGTGGGGGGACTTAATGCCAAAATTATAAAATGTAAAGGATTTGTGGTCCAACCGGGAGCTGATCTTTAGCGTTTACAAACTACAACTCTACAAAATTATCTGCTGCATGTGCTAAAGCAGAAAATCTGTCAGGCGGGGAAGGGGGGGTAATATCGAAAAATAAAAAAATAAAGGATTTCGTTTCCGATTCGGAGATTTTTTGAAGTTTTCAAATTACTACTCAACAAATTATCTGCGGGCATGTGCAAACGCAAGAAAACTGCCGTGGGGGGTGGGGACTTAATACCGAAAATATAAAATATAAGGAATTTGTAGCCCAACCGGGAGCAGATTTTCAATTGTAAACGCTGAGAGTCTTCGGATCGGACCAGAAGTTCTTTACTTTTTATATTTTTGGTATTAGGCCCGCTCCCCACCCGAACTGCTTTCTTGAGTTTGCACGTGTCCGCAAAGAATTTGTAGAGCTGTAGTTTAGAGACCATGAAATTCTTTTATTAAGTCGTACATTATTAAGATTTTTATAAAGAATTACATTAAATACCGCATTTATGAAAATCGATTTTTTTAAATTGGGGGTTTAACGACCACCGTGAGCAACTCATTGGGCTATAAGCAATCGGCCGTCCCTCTTCGAACGACTGGTATTCGACCCCGGACCCCCTTCGGACGAATGATCAGAAGCCATCGCTTAGAAAGCTGCGCCACTGGGGCGGCAAATGTGTTACTTGATCAATATGTCTATATCTGTGTAACACTGTCAATATCTGTGCACATTTATTTATTATTTTTTATTATTAGAGGTTTAACGACCACAATGAGCAACTCATTGGGCTAGTCGCCGCCCCGGTGGAGCAGTGGTCTAAGCGATGGCCTCTGATCATTCGTCCGAACGGGGTCCGGGTTCGAATCCCGGTGAGGCATGGATGTTGTGTTTGTCTTACGGCACTGGCTCTCTCCCTTCCCTGGAACCAGTCACCCTAAATTAGGGGCGGGCGACTGCTTATAGCCCATTGAGTTGCTCACGGTGGTCGTTAAACCTCCAATCAAAAAAAAAAATTGGGCTAGTCGCCCGTCTCTAATTTAGGTTCACTGGTGCTAGGAAAGCGAGAGAGAGAGCCAGTGCCGTAAGACCAACCCAACATCCGTGCCTCAACGGAATTCGAACCCGGACCCATCTAGGACAAATGATCAGAAGCCATCGCTTCGACCACTGCGCCACTGGGGCGGCAATACGTAATTAAAGAAACTTTATGTGGCTCAGGTAACCAGCCTCTGGAAGAATGGCCACGGAGCAGTCACGAAAGCAATTTTTATACGGTCCCTTAAAATTTTTGTGGCCAGTTCTCCGCTTTGTCTTTGGCCCAAAAATCATGGAAATGCCTAAATTTCTTATTGAAAATGAAATATTAAAAAACAATATTTGTGAGCAATAGTTGCTCATATAGTGGGAAATGCACGATATTTGTTTATTCAGAACAATTTTAAGGCACTAAAATTGCAACGTAGCCAGATCTCTGATGACCACTTCTCAGTACCCGATCTGAGACCTTACGATTAAGGTTTTGTGACTCAGTAAATAAGCAAAAGTGTAACTCTAATACGACCCTTAAACTTTTCTTGTCAGTTTTCCGATTCCGAGTGAAGGGTTTCAGACAGGTATTTTATAACTAAAACAATGTTCCTCCAGGGATAACCTGATAGGAAACCACACTCTCATACGTGTTTTACAGCCTACGGAAAGGACACAGTTTGCATACATTAACGAAACGGATGTAGATAAACATATGCCGGAGAAAATACCCCTGAAAACAGAAAAGCGGTAAAAATACCCCCGGAAGAAATACCCTCAGCAGATCAAACACTCACATCTCCCAACATCATGCATTTCTTGCAGTTACCTTCGACGCTTTCTCCGTTCGTAAAAAACAGACTACACGCATAAACTGCATGCGGTGAAACAGAATGAAAGGAAGTCATTCTTGCAGTAATACTAAAGCGATTCACTTGTGCAATCAGCTGGATGGGGTAATTTCTTCCGCTTTGGAAAAAATAACCCCGGAGGAAATACTGTTACAGGGCTTGGTGCTGAGTTCTATTATAGCGCCCTGTGTGGAGGGTTCGTTTGATGCATCCTTTGCAGTAACCCGGTTACAATACTCCCAGAACACAATACCTGTAAACTGCCTTACAATATCTGTAAACTGCCTTACAATACCTGTAAACTGCCACACAGGAACACTGATGTGTGTCAGTGTTCCGATGTTTTCCAAATTTCCGAATTATGTGTTTTTCATTAAGGGCCCGGATATAAATTGCTGTTTCTCCGAAGAACACTTTGAATATGTGACAATTTTTCCAGTGGGGCGGTTTTTCAAATAATTATGTGTGGCAGTTTTCCAAGGTGCTTAACGAGGAGAAAGGAACTGTTTTTTTTTTGTTTGAATTTTCATGCCGGTTCATATGAGTTTAGGGCAACGGGACACAAAGTTCAAGGGAAGGGGAGGGGGGTATAAAGATTGCCGTTTTTGGGCCTATATTGAGAACTGAATTGGGAACTCCCAAAGAATTTCGAGGAAACGTTCCATGTAAGCCAAGCGAGAACTGTACTTTAATTTGTAGAAATAAATTGCCAACGATCCAAGGTACACTTGGTTTGGAGGAGCTCTACCCCCAACTTCCGTAATATTATATTCTGGGCCGCTGGATTTTGTGAGTGTATCCAAGATGTTCCCCTTGAAGCGTCCGCGATGTCCGTAATCTTGGGGGAGGGGGAGGTCTCCGAAAATGTTAAAATGGACGTAGAGCTGTAAACATTAGAATCATGCTTTATGTAATAATTCTGTACACGACCACAGTAGCGGGAAATGACGTATCCCAGCTTAAACCGGAGCCCATAGACTTAACATTAGGTGACGGCCGGAGCAGCCGGAGCAAGCTGCAGCCAAGCGAACGGAGGGGGCGTGGTCAGTAGCAGCCTCCAATTCCCCACTGCAATTTTTCCCCCTCGACCGAAGTGTGTGCTTATCTCCGAAGATAGTAGTATTTTTTGGACTTTGTCGAATTTTGGGGGGAAATCAATGAAGGTTTATTCCTTTTTTTTTTAATTTAATGAAGGTTTATTCATTATTTATTTTCCCCTCTCTCGACCCCATCCCCTTAGGTTATTGTTATGTAAAACGTTTTTTCCCTCGTAATTTGTTGATGTATTTTTTTCAATTAATTTTCATGAATTCCTCATGTGTCTTCCCTAATGAAAATTATGTAGGGTAAGTATTAATTAATCATTTCTCTTTTATTTTTCTCGAATAATACGGTCATGTCCTGATCTCAAGAAATGTTATTATGATACTTTATTTTTGTTCATAAATGTTTGATTTTGAGGGATGGCAACGCCCGAGTGGGAAAGGGGTTGGATATAGGGTGATGTCAACTCGATGTGCTGCCCCCTAGCGGTGCTTCTTGGAACTTTCGATTGATCTTTGATTTTGAGGGATGGCAACATCCGAGTGGGAAAGGGGTTGGATATAGGGGGATGTCAACTCGATGTACTACCCCTAGCGATGCTTCTTGGAACTTTCGATGGATCTTTGATTTTGGGGGATGGCAACGACCGAGTGGGGAAAGGGCACTGCGTAGGTGTTAGATATGATGATGCTTCTTGGAACTGTATTATTTCGATGGATCTTTGATTTTGAGGGATGGCAACGACTGAGTGGGGTCCGTTGGGAATTTTGTCTCACTCCCTTTCCAATTTTTACGTGTGTTGTATTTTCAAACAGCCTAATCTTTGCACTTGCATTTTCATAGATGTTATTAATAATATTAATGTATGCATTAATATTATTAATAACACCAGTGTATATAGATGTGTATATGCTGGCTAGACATGACGCAACCAAGAAAACAAGCTATATTGAGGTGTGGCTACAGCACTATAGATCATATCCATGTACTGAGACAACTAATCGAAACAACAAGAGAATATGAATTCCCATTATGCGTGGCTTTTATTGACTATGAAAAGGCCTTTGATTCCGTGAAACCATCAGCAGTAACAATGGCTTTGAAATCCTGCGGTATTGAAGATGCATACATTAGCATTATTAATAACATCTATGAAAATGCAAGTACAAAGGTTCGGATATTTGAGGATACAGCACAAATAAGAATTGGAAAGGGAGTGAAACAAAGTGACACCATTTCTCCCAAGCTCTTTAACGCCACATTGCAAAATGTCTTTTAATCATTGAACTGGGAAAACAAATGAATAAAGATTAATGGAGATTACTTAACTCACCTTTGTTTTGCTGATGACGTAGTCATCTTTGCAACTACTTCTTCAGAGCTGCAGAGTGTGATCCAAGAGCTTGCTGACAAGAGTAAAGAAGTGGAATTAAAAATGAACTTTCAGAAGACAAAAGTGATGTACAATGCTTTTACAAGGAACGAAGATTGAGACAACCAATACCCACATTTATCTTGGGCAGCAGATATCAAGTGAGGGTCACATTGATGAAGAAATTAATCGTCGTATAAAACTTGGAGAGTTTTTGGAAGAAACTACAATTTTTAAGAGCAGTATGCCGTTACGTCTCAAATGAAAAGTGCTTCATCAATGCATCATGCCAGTGCCTACGTATGGAGCAGAGACATGGACCATAACTAAAAAAGACATACAAAGACTGCAGACAACTCAAAGCAGCATGGAGAGATGCATGCTTGGTGTAACCAGGAAAGATAAGAAGAGGAATTTGTAAATAAGGAAAATGACAGGAGTGGACGACATCATGACCAGAGTGAAACCACTGAAATGGAAATGTGCTGTACATGTTGCCAGAAGAACGGACCACCGATGGACAACCGAAATTTTAGATTGGATTCCGAGGGACAGGAAAAGATCAGGAAGAAGACCCCATGGGAGATGGATGGATGAAATTCGAAAGTATACTGGAGAGACATGGAGGAGAGAGGCCCAAGATAGACAATTGTGGAAGAAATTTTGGGATACCTTCATCCAGCAGTGGATTGATAAATGTTGACGATTATGATGGTATATTGGCAAACGTAAATCTAGAGCAAAATAACATCTTCTGTGTTCATTGTGTTCATGGATTTTTGATCAATCAAACTATCAGTGTGCTTCAATAGTGAGAATAATATCCCTTTTACAATCTGGTGTACCAGTTTTCATGGCAAGTATGATGGATCTCATGTTTGCGTGTCATTGTCTACGTAACCTGTCGAAGAGAAATCCTTCCTTTGGCGAAACTATGAACAATCAACAATAGGAAAAGTACGGAAAACGCACAGAAATTTACAAAAACGAGAAAGATTAATCAGTGCGTTCAAATATTGATGAAAGAAGGAGGAATGTCGTGTTATCAACGGCCTGATATCAACATAATGCCTCATTTCGAGGTTGTCATTAAATACTTTGAAGCGAATATATTTACATCTTCTGTATTCGGTTGCCAAGGGGGACCAGTGAAAAAAAGAATAACAAACGAAGTTCAACTTGCGAGAAACATTTACGTCATTGAGCAAAGTACAGATAAACCTGTTTCTCAAAATTTAAAAAGTAAGGAAACACTGAAAAAATGCGTTGTACGAAAAATATTCCTAGATTATCAGTATCAGACGTTTTCAACTGATTAAAATTCTGAAGCCCTTTCAGTAGAAGTTACCAGGACCATATATATATAGACTTACACGTGCTTATTAAAGTTGCATTAGTGTGCAAATATGAATTTTCTGTTGCTTTGCGCAGAAGTAAGAAGAACGTTGGATACTTTTTTATCTGTCTTAAGTGCGTCAGATAGAGATGAAGCTCGCCCAATTGGTCTTCTGAAGATTTACAAAGAGCTGCACCAAAACATTGGAGAGATGAGCTCTGTCTGCTCCTGTCCCCTATTTCTAGCTCTTACGAATCAGAAAGCTATTATGTTGTACTGCGTTTCCGTGATTGTAAAATCACTTAAACTTATTGATATGTTTTTTACGCTTTCCAACCGTAGGTTGAAGAAGCGTATATGCTCTAGCTTTGTCCGTCCGTCTGTCCGTCCGCACGATAACTCACGTGAAAATGGTTCGATTTCGACGAAATTTTAGTATGTGGTAGGGGACCACCTGGGGACGAACTCTATTGAAAATGGGTGAAACAGGGTCAAAGATCAGGACATAGGAGCGGGATTCATTTCATTGCTCTTATGCGTTCTAACTTGCGTTAAAATGGTTCGATTTCAATGACATTTTAGTATGTGGTAGGGAATCATTTGGGCACGAACCCTATTGAAAATGGGCGAAATGGGATCAAAGGTCAGGACATAAAAGCGGGATCCATTTCATTGCCTTTATGTGTCATAACACGCGTAAATATGGTTCGATTTTGATGAAATTTTAGTATGTGGTAGGGAACCATTTGGGAACGAACCCTATTGAAAATGGGCGAAATGGGATCAAAGGTCAGGCAGGGCATAAGAGCGGTATTTATTCCATTGCCCTTATGCGTCATAACTTGCGTAAAAATGGTTCGATTTCAATGACATTTTAGTATGTGGTAGGGAATCATTTGGGCACGAACCCAATTGAAAATGGGCGAAATGGGGTCAAAGGTCAGGACATAAAAGCGGGATCCATTTCATTGCCTTTATGTGTCATAACACGCGTAAATATGGTTCGATTTTGATGAAATTTTAATATGTGGTAGGGAACCCCTTGGGAACGAACCCTATTGAAAATGGGTGAAATGGGGTCAAAGGTCAGGCAGGGCATAAGAGCGGTATTTATTCCATTGCCCTTATGCGTCATAACTTGCGTAAAAATGGTTCGATTTCAATGACATTTTAGTATGTGGTAGGGAATCATTTGGGCACGAACCCTATTGAAAATGGGCGAAATGGGATCAAAGGTCAGGACATAAAAGCGGGATCCATTTCATTGCCTTTATGTGTCATAACATGCGTAAATATGGTTCGATTTTGATGAAATTTTAGTATGTGGTAGGGAAACACTTGGGAACGAACCCTATTGAAAATGGGTGAAACAGGGTCAAAGATCAGGACATAGGAGCGGGATTCATTTCATTGCTCTTATGCGTTTTAACTTGCGTTAAAATGGTTCGATTTCGATGAAATTTTAGTATGTGGTAGGGAACCCCTTGGGAACGAACCCTATTGAAAATGGGTGAAATGGGGTCAAAGGTCAGGACATAAAAGCGGGATCCATTTCATTGCCTTTATGTGTCATAACACGCATAAGTATGGTTCGATTTTGATGAAATTTTAGTATGTGGTAGGGAACCCCTTGGGAACGAACCCTATTGAAAATGGGTGAAATGGGGTTAAAGGTCAGGCAGGGCATAAGAGCGGTATTTATTCCATTGCCCTTATGCGTCATAACTTGCGTAAAAATGGTTCGATTTCGATGAAATTTTAATATGAGGTAAGGAACCACCTGGGGATGAACCCTATTGTAAATGGACGAAATGAGGTCAAAGGTCAAAACACAAAAGCGGGATCCATTCCATTGCCTTTATGCGTCATAACTTGCGTAAATATAGTTCGATTTCGATGAAATTTTAGTATGTGGTAGGGAACCACCTGGGCACGAACCCTATTGAAAATGAAATGGGCGAAATGGGGTTAAAGGTCTGGACACGGGAGTGGGATCCATTCCATTGCCCTTGTGCATCATAACTTACCTAAAAATGCTTCGATTGCAACAAAATGTTATCATGTAGTTCCCGAGGTATAGTGAACCGGTTCTGTTGAATATCAACGAAATGGTGTCAAAGGTCATTGCACAAAAGCAAGATTTATTCCACAGCCATTATTCTCATAACTTGCGTAAAACTGCTTCTATTGCGACAAACCTTTAGTATGCTATTCCTGAGGTATACTGAACCAGTTCTGTTGAATATCATCGAAATGGGATCAAAGGTCAGGACACAGCAGCGAGATTTATTCCACAGCCATTATCCACATAACTTGAGTAATAATTTCTGGTATGTTAGAAAGCGTATCATAATCAATGCATTGCATGATTTTACTAACTTGTTTCTTCTGCCAACAGTACTTTTGAGGTTTCCGAATATGTTGTTTTGCATGATTTTTTCCATAACGGCATCACAAATGAGCGACAGAAACAGAGAAGTAACAAAGCGACTTATTAAAATGTACGAAAGGAAATGCAATTCCCCCAACACGGGCATGTTCATACTGCAAAATTACTTTATTTGTGCAGAAGAATACGGTCTGATAGTTTTGGGGATGTTTCCAATCAACAGAAATATAGTTCTCACTATGTTCAGCATTTTTATTACGTATACTGTGATGCTCTTACAGTTACCTATTAATTAACGTGAATGAACTCTGAATTTCTTTATCTTTCGACACAGTCTCAAACCGAAGTTTATGTCAGCAGGTGAAAGTACATTATACAGTGATCGTGAAGTTCCCAAACCCTGAATTAAGAAAATGATTGCGTATGCTGTAAGCAAAAGATCAACCAATTGATGTGGCAACACCAGTCAGTAACTCGTCAAGATCAAATGCTGCGCTTATCGAATGCCTGAAAGAAATTGGCAGAGTGCCAGAAATGAATAACCAGTTCCATGTGTGCTACGCAGTTTGCCCACTTTACGCGTCGCCATTTGCACAGTGGCATGGGTTTGACGAGGGAGCATAGAATTTGTTTACTTGAAGCTTATTTGCAAACGCAGTCTTACAAACAGTGTATAGAAGAGTTAAGGAAAAAAAAATTCCGTAGCATACTGTGGTAAGTAAATCAACGATACGCAGTTTACTCGTACGATTTCGGAAAACTGGAAGTGTTGATGATATGCCTAGAAATGGCAGGAGAAGTGTGTTAAAGCCGGAAGTGATAAACGATGTTGAAAAACGTTTGCAACAGTCACCTACAAAATCTCTCCGCCGCGCAAGTGAAACTTTCTTAGGGCTCAGTACAGAAAGCGACTAAAAGATTTCAGCTTCATGCATACAAACTGAAAGTTGTCCAAGAACTGAAGACGCCTGATACGCATAAGCGCCTGCTTATGCGTATCAAATGCCTTCAGTTAAATCTACTCGATACAAAAGGGCTTATTGAACAATGTTTTCTTTTCGAAATAATGTTTTTTTCCTGTGAGGATATTTAAACGACAATGTTTATGCAAACAACCCGCATGATCTCCAGTCTTTGAAAAGAAACATTATTCAGGCTATAGCGGAAATCACGCCATCTATGCTGAAACGCGTTACGAAGAACATGTGTCAAAGCGTGGATATTTGCCTCCAGCAATACGGAGGACATTTCCAGCACCTTTTTTAAGTCAACATCAGTTGCTCAGAAGTCGATGGAAAATGTATCACAACTGTAAGTAAACTTTATGTATCTGTATAATGCAAATAAAAAATTGTTCAAGTTAGGGTTCGGGAACTTTTCGATCACCCTGTATTTACGAATTTTCGGACTTCGTCATTGCAATGAAAGTTTACCACCATTTTGTTTCTATATCACTGAATAAAATAAATAACAAGGAACTACGGGTGATTCATAAAGAAGTATATACACTATCTACCAACAAGTAATTGGACACCCCTGCAATCGACGATATCTGCGGTCCTGATACACGTCACGGCCGCCACCATTAAATATCGTGTGGGAAACAACAACGCAACCAGTCGCATGCAAGATGCCACGCAGTTCGGTGCTCTCTGATTTCGAGAAAGGTGTAATCGTCGGGTATCACAGAAATGGCCGATCCATACGTGACATATCCAGCGAGTTGAAGTACCCTAAATCGACAGTGGCCTACGTGATTGGCAAGTGGAAGAAGAGAGGTGACTGTCGGAATGTGCCCCGACACAGCAGACTCACAAAACTGGGAGTTAGAGACCGACGGGTGCTGGCCAGAGAAATTCGGAAGAACCACACCAAATCGATGGGCCACCTCCGCGAGGAGTTTCAACAGGCATCCGGGAGTATTCTTTCTATGAATACCATCCGTAAGGAAGCCCATATGCTCGGTTATCATGGACGTGCTGCCTCCCACAAGCCTTTGATCACCAAGTAAAATAGCGCTGCTCGGCTAAGGTGGTGCAAAGAACGTCGACAGTGGAAACAGGTTCTCTGGAGCGACGAATCAAGGTTCACCCTCTCCCGTTCGGATGGCAGGATCTGGGTTTGGCGCCTGCCTTGAGAACGCCTCCTGCCAGAATCAAATGTGCCAACTGTGAAGTTCGGCGGCGGTGGAATTATGCTATGGGGGTGTTTCTCCTGGTATGGCACGGGACTCTTGGTCGCAATTCCGGGTAGACTCAACGCCGAGACCTACTGCACCATTTTGGATGACCATGCGCTTCCTACGTGGTGGCAGTTTTACGGGGTGGACCCATGTTACTTTCAGGATGACAATGCCACCTGTCATGTTGTGAGGTCCACCATGGCTTGGTGTGGTGACAATGGGGCTAATCGAATGGACTGGCCTGCACAGAGCCCGGACCGTAACCCTATCGAGCACCTCTGGGACGAGTTGGAGCGTGGACTTAAGGGGTGCCCCCACCGTCCGAAATCGGTGAAGGAACTGACCTTTCTTCTCCAAGCCGAGTGGAAGAAAATTCCGCTAGCCGTCGTACAACGCTTGGTTGAGAGTATGCCCGGAAGGTCGCAGCTGTAATCGCCGCTCGTGGAGGCTCCACCAACTATTGAAGGTGAATAAACTTCGTTTTCTTTTGCTGTCACAGGTGTCCAATTACTTGTTGGTAGATAGTGTAGTTTCCAGATGCTGTAAAACAGTAACAATTGAACACGCGGACCACAACTGCGAACCGTTAGGTAGATGTACTCATAACGTTTGTGTCCCGCTACTGAGGGAAGTGACGTAGGCGATAGCGCGCGTGCCACGTCACTAGTCAGTCAAATTGACATCTTCTCCACCGATGGATTGGACGAGCCGCGGACTGCAACATTCCACTGACCCAATATCCACCCAGAAGTCCTGACTTAACAACTTGTGACTTTTTCCTGTGGGGGTATACGTAAACGACAAGGTATTCGCCCCTCCCCTTCCTGTTGATCTAGCGGAGCTGAAACAGCGTATCACAGCCACTATCACTGCACTTAATTCAGATATCTTACCTCGCGTTTGAGCGGAAATGGATTACCAGCTCGATGTGTGTCGTGTGACTAAGGGTGCACACATAGAACATCTGTGACTGTCTCAAAAAACTTGAAACATTCCCTTACAATCCTGTTACAGGTAACATAAAATATCTTACATTGTTCTTGTTTTATAGTGCGTTAAAACTGTATACTTCTTTATAAATCACCCTGTATTAATATACGTCAGCTATTTTTAATATAATAAGCCTACACCAGAAATCAGAATTTATTGGCTCTAATTAGAAACCAGTTTGCAAACTTTAGCACATAAGCCAGATAGTTTTTTCAAGAAAGACTGAGAGCAAGCTGAATATTCGAACGCCTCCACAATTTGAATGACGAGACTTGAGAAGCCAAGAAACGATTCTGAAATTGGTAGCTTTTACTTTATTGGGGTAACACAAAATTGATTATAAACAATTAATATTCCCAACACTGCAAATCTGTCGTTTTAATAACAAGTTAGTAAAATCATGCAATGCATTGATTATAATACGATTTCCAACATACCAGAAATCATTACTCAAGTTATGAGGATAATGGCTGTGGAATAAATCTCGATCCTGTGCCCTGACCTTTGATCCCATTTCGATTATATTCAACAGAACCGGTTCAGTATACCTCCGAAATAACATGATAAAGTTTTGTAGCAATCAAAGCATTTTTACGAAAGGTATGATGCATAAGGGCTATGGAATAGATCCCACTCCTGTGTCCTAACCTTTGACCCCATTTCGCCCATTTGCAATAGGATTTGTCCCCAGGCAGGTCCCTACAACATACTAACATTTCATCCAAATCGAAGCATTTTTACGTAAGTTATGACGCATAAGGGCGATGTAATGGACCTCGTTCTTATGCCCTGACCTTTGACCCCATTTCGTCCATTTTCAATAGCGTTCCTCCCCAGGTTATCCCTTACCAGACACTAAAATTTCATCGATATCGAACCATTTTTACGCAGGTTATTGTGCGGACAGACAGACGGACAAAGCTGGAGCATATACGCTTCTTCAACCTACGGTTGGAAAGCGAAAACAAGGAAAAGGGTGTGACGTTAATATATATCAAGCTCAGGACAAGGAAACTGAAGTCACTGTAAAGCAGTGTCAACGCGTTAGCACAGTTTTCAGTGCAAATTACAACTCGTTAAGAGCCGAAAACAACAAGGCAAGGACAACACAACAAAGTACACACAGTGCGTCAAAGAAGTTTTAAACTGGCGCTAGATTTCAGCCTACGGTTGCGCCACCAGTGTAATCGCGAATGTGTTATAAACCGTGACCACCTGCTTGCTTTCTGCCAAAAGTACTGCGCAGTTGTTAAAGTAACTCAAACGAAACGGGCGTTCATTAGAGAAGTAAATTTTTTTTCATGTTGAGTTATTAAGATGGAACAAAGGGCTGTTATTAAATTTAACGCAAAACTTGGTAAAAGTGCCTCGGAAACGTACCAAATGATGAAACAAGTTTACGGTGAGTTTTGTTTAAGTAGATCAAATGTTTTCCTGTGGCACAAACGTTTTTTGGACGGAAGAGATACGCTAGAAGATAAGCATACCGGAAGACCAAGTTCATCTAGGACACCTGAGATTATTGAAAAAGTGTGTGATTTTGTGGCAAACAATCGATGTGCGTCACTAAGAATGATGGAAGAGTCTTTAAAGATCAACAAAGAAACGATTCGAACCATCCTGCATGAAGATTTGGGCAAAACAAAAGTCTGTGCTAAATTTGTTCCACACACGTTAACCAATGAACAAAAATCAAGGAGAAGTGCACATTGCAGAGATATCATTTCAGCCGCTGAAAATGATCCAAACTTCTTAAAATCGATTGTTACAGGTGATAAAACATGGTGTTTTCAATATGATCCTAAAACAAAGCGACAAAGTGCGGAATGGAAGTAAAAAAACTCACCACAAGCCAAAAAAAAAAAAACAAAAAAAAAAAAACACAAGAAAAGTTCCATCGAAAATCAAAACAATGCTCATTACATTCACCGAAAGTAAGGGTATAATCCACAAAGAATTTGTTCCAAGTCGACAAACAATTACTGGTGAGTTTTATTTAAATGTTTTGAGGTGTTTGGTGGGCAGAATTCGTCGCATTCGCCCAGAATATCGGGATGAAAACAGTTGGTGTTTGTTGCACGATAATGCACCCAGTCACACCTCGCTACTTGTTCGTAGATTTTTGGCGAAAAATAACGTCTGTGTGTTGAATCATCCACCGTATTCGCCTGATTTACCACCCTGCGACTTTTCCTTATTCCCAAAACTTAAAATGACGTTAATGGTGTTATTTTGATGATATTTCGACCCTACAAAGAGCTTCGACGCGTGCTTTGGAGGCAATTCCGGAAAGTGAACTGGAACAGGCATTCGAATCATTATTAAATCACTGTAACAAGTGTATTGAAGCCGGAGGGACTTATTTTGAATAACAAACCAAAACAAATTATAATTTCTTGTTTCTATTTCATTTTACAGACCCAGTCTTAAAAATTCTTTGCCACACTGTGTATGTGAAAAAGGGCTGTTGAAAACACGCAAGTACGCGAAAGCGGAAGTCAAAACCGCTCTCACTCAAAATACAGGAGCATGCCAGACTCAATTATAGCAAGAAAACGTTAGTGGGTAGTAGGCTGCGATGAATCGCAAAGAAGTCACGATCGTAATGTACAGGGCAGAGGAATAACACACACAATCCAATAAACACATGAGAAGAGAAAGTAAACAATATCAAATCTAATAAAAAATATCGGCCGGACCTGGAGGAAATTACCCTAGAAATAAAACCACGGAACAATGCGAAGATCAGGAAAATTCATCTGAGAAATTTCTTCAGAATTGCAAAGCTGCCGGATTAGAAACTAACAGCTAAAACCGTCAGGGAGAGCGTGGTGTACCGTCCTCGTATTCGGAAAATATTCCCCAATCACCAGGCTGATCAAAGCGAAATACAAGAGAAGCGGAAATCAAAGAAGCTTCGATAGTCAAAGAATAGAGTCAGAGGGGAATGCGGGGTGGAAGAATGGGGGCGACAAGCGTAAAAGCGTAAGCGACTCAATGGGTTGTAAGTAGGATTACCATATGTCTGTTCGACTGCAACTCTCTCGAATTTCGGGTCTTTTCTGGGGGTCCCCGTCAGTGGACTGTTTTGTCCAGATCAGAATTGAATTCGTTATTCAGTAAACCCTGCTTTATCTAAATTCGCGTTAAGACAAATAATATATTTATTATTATTAATTTGCGGATTCAACGACCACCCCGAGCAACTCAGGGGGTTATAAGCAGTCTCCTGTCCCTAATTCAGGGCTACTGTCTGAAGCGAAGAGAAACGGCCAGTGCCATAAGAAAAACACTATCCGTTCCTTAGCAGGATTGGAACCCGGACCCATCTCGGACGAATGGTTTGAAGTCAGTACTTAGAAAACTGCGTCATAGGGACAGCCAAATAAGGCTTCCAGCTGATTAAAAAAACGTATATTGTGGGTGTTTCTTGTGGTGTCGACATCTTTCACAACTCTCTTCAAATTGTCCTTAATGTCCTACCTACTGAAACAGTTCTCATAGATAAAAACTATAAGTTATATTTTTATAAAAGGAATTAGTGCAATATACACTGACGGAAAAAAATCCCAACACCAAGAAGGGGTTGTGTTAGATAAACGACAGTTGGTAGGCGGTGAGAGCACATCTGTAAGATGACGTCTATGCAAATTTCGCGCTCGGCGCATACGTGTGGCGCTAGTAGCGCCCCTCGGAACATGCAAAGCAGGTTTGCTGTAAATACGCGCTGTAACGTTCGTGAGCGTTAGTTATCGTTGAGATTCGACGTAGTTTGTTGATGTTAGTCAAGAATGCCTTTAAGAAGACGAAGAAGCCATTATCAACAGTTCACGGAGCTTGAACGAGGTCGTGTAATAGGGCTACGAGAAAGTGGATTTTCTTTCCGCAATATTGCAGAACGATTTGGCAGGAATGTAGCCACTGTGCATGATTGTTGGCAGCGGTGGCCAAGGAAAGGTACTGCCTCAGGAAGACCGGGTTCCGGCCGGCCACGTGACACTACTGAGAGGGAAGACCGCCGTGTACGCTCACGGAGTTTGAACGAGGTCGTGTAATAGGGCTACGTGTATGTGGATTTTCTTTCCGCAATATTGCAGAACGATTTGGCAGGAATGTAGCCACTGTGCATGATTGTTGGCAGCGGTGGTCAAGGGAAGGTACTGCCTCAAGAAGACCGGGTTCCGGCCGGCCACGTGACACTACTGAGAGGGAAGACCGCCGTGTACGCTCACGGAGTTTGAACGAGGTCGTATAATAGGGCTACGTGTATGTGGATTTTCTTTCCGCAATATTGCAGAACGATTTGGCAGGAATGTAGCCACTGTGCATGATTGTTCGCAGCGGTGGTCAAGGGAAGGTACTGCCTCAAGAAGACCGGGTTCCGGCCGGCCACGTGGCACTACTGAGAGGGAAGACCGCCGTGTATGGCGTATGGCCGTGGTGCATCGTACTGCGACTGCGATAGCAATTCAAGCTGCAGTTGCCACCACAGTGACACAATGAACTGTTACAAATCGGTTACTTGAAGGACAGCTCCGAGCCAGACGCCCTGTAGCGTGCATTCGACTTACTCCAAATCACTGCCGTTTGCGACGTCAGTGGTGTCAAGCTAGAGCTCATTGGAGGACGGAGTGGAGATCTGTTGTGTTTTCTGATGAAAGCCGGTTCTGCCTGGGTGCCAGTGATAGCCGTGTGTTGGTTAGAAGGAGGCCAGGTGAGCGCCTGCAACCAACCTGTCTGCGGCCGAGACACACTGGACCTACACCTGGAGTTATGGTCTGGGGAGCAATTTCCTATGACAGCAGGAACACTCTCGTGGTTATCCTACGCACCCTGACTGCACAATTGTACGTCGGTCTGGTGATTCAACCTGTTGTGCTGCCATTCATGAACAGCATTCCAGGGGGTGTTTTCCAATAGGATAACGCTCGCCTGCATACCGCTGTTGTAACCCAACATGCTCTACAGAGTGTCGACATGTTGCCGTGGCCTGTTAGATCACCAGATCTTTCTCCAATCGAGCACGTATGGGACATCATTGGACGACAACTCCAGCGTCACCCCCAACCAGCATTAACCGTCCCTGTATTGACCGACCTAGTGCAACAGGCATGGAACTCCATCCCACAAACTGACATCCAGCACCTGTACGACACAATGCATGAACGTTTGCATGCTTGCATTCATCATTCTGGCGGTTACACTGGTTATTAATGTACCAGCATTTCACATTTAAAATGGCTCTTCTCGCGCTTACATTAAGCTGTGATCTTGAAACCTTGATCGATTAAATACGTTACCTATACAAATGTATTGCCGCCATTTCATTCCTCTACAACTATTTTTTCGTGGTGTTGGGATTTTTTCCCGTCAGTGTATGTAAATTTCATGATAGTCCGCCAATTCCCTCTTGGTGTTCTTTTTTCACTTTCCGCCAGTGTATATTGTTTTGTAGGTATATAACACAATTCCATTCGTTTTCTGGTTTTGTTCATTTTCATCAGAAAAGTTAAATATTTTTCCTGCATATTTTTGTGAAAAAAAAAATCAGGTTTGTTTATTTTTAAGAAAAGAGTGGGAAGGATTTGGAATTCATCCTGGTTTGCCTCTGGTTCGAATTATTTTTACAATTATGACATGAAAAAAAAAAGAATTTACCTCAATTAAAAAATAATAAAGAAAAAGTAATTTACCTCAATTAAAAAATAATAATAAAAAAATAATTTACCCGCTGAAGATTTAAAAAAAAATTACGTCACGTGATGAGGAAAATCGTACTTCTACAAAGAGTTGATAAAAGGGTTTTATTAAAAATCGGAAGAGACAGCGGAGTAATAAACCTGTCGTCTGATCTTTGAGATTTCGCTAGCCATGCATTTTTTTTTTTTTGTCGTAGGTTTTTGTGGCCATTTTCAGTCATTGATTGTGGCCATTTTCAGTCATTGATTGTGGCCATTTTCAGTCATTGAAACTGAAGCTGCACTAAATTTTTCCTATGACAACGATCGCTGCTGACGTTAAATAATAATTTCCGCCATCAAACACCGGCTTTTGAAAATTAGTTCAGTTTGCTCTCCTTTTACCCATTCTTTCGATATATTTCAATTTCTGCTGTGAAGATGTCTTATTAAGACGTATTTTTCTTTAAGTCACAGGCATCGACTATCGGGGGAGGAGGTGAATCTTGCCCCCCAATAATTTTACTGGAAGGGAAGTGCCGAATATTTTTCGCCCTGTTCTTAAATACGTTTTTGTTTTTTGTGTGAATGTCATTTTGGAAATCCTGAATATTTATTTAGAGAAAAATGTCTCCCCATGCCAATCAGGCTATTGTGTACTGTACTAATTGCAAAAAAAAAAAAAAAAAATGTATTTCTTTCCTCCATTGAAATGTATTATTCTTTCTATGATGAAAGACACTGCACCTTTTGGGGCCAAAGCGATTTATTTCCAAAATGTTAATGAATAACAAAATCAGTCAAAACTTCCCCCATATTCAGCATTACTCGTTTGATAAGAAACTTGATTGCCAACCCAGTATTGTATTTGACATGCTCTCGTGATATATGATATATGTTTAAAACAACTATGAAAAATAAAATAAATAAAAACACAGAAACATATAATCTCTAGCGCCTTTATATGTCTAGTTATTGTTTGCGCTTCTGCATGGTCCTTTGAGTAACTGCATTAATTTCTCATATTTTGAATAAACGTTTGGAAATAAAATCTCTCTGGATATTTTTATAAAATCATTGGCTGAATTTTATTTTTTTAAATATTAATATTCAGCAAATGAATATTTCTGTTTCCTTGTTCATTCGTTGTTTAGCAATTACAATCGCAGTGTGAAATATGCGTTGAATTACATACTCTTTACCATTTTGCCCTTTACCTAAATTTTCCTCTCAACAATGGAAGAGATGTGCCCCTCTTATGTATGATGTCTTCACGCCCTCCCCTAAATAATCTGGTGAAGTTGGTACCTCTGTTCCAAGTTATTCAGAATACATACTTTGCATGTAACATTCTTACTGATTTCTGATAAAAAATTCGGATGCTGTTCCTGGCGTTTCACTCAAGGAATAGCATCAGAAAGGGTTGATACTTCGAAGATGGCCTCTATCAAGTACCAAAAACATTCTTTTGGACAATATGGCATCCTTACAACAGTAAAGGACGGGAATTTTCCAGGCGTGACGTTTAATCCTCAATAGAGATCAGCGAAAATCTGTTGCCGAAAGAAGTGTCTTTATTTTACGCTTAATAAGACCCTGAGGGATGATCCCTCTTTCTTTTTTTTTTTTTTTTTTTTTATTGTAGGTTTAACGACCACCGTAAGCAACTCAATGGGCTATAAGCAGTCGCCCGTCCCTAATTTAGGGTCACTGGTTCCAGGGAAGGGAAAGAGCCAGTGCCGTAAGACAAACACAACATCCATGCCTCACCGGGATTCGAACCCGGACCCCTTTCGGACGAACGATCAGAGGCCATCGCTTAGACCACTGCGCCACCGGGGCGGCGATCCCTCTTTTCATAAGCTGCTAAAGAATAAAAAAAAAAGGTGTGCTGATTAACGGCTGAAATCTGTTAGTTTCCTGTCTACCGGAAAAGACCATTCGTCCGAGATGGGCTATGATTAGAATCCCGAATGAGACATAGATGCTGAGATTGCCCCATCCACCAGCTCTCCTGTTCCCTTTGTGGAACCAGTGGTTCTAACTGTGAGACGGTTGACTACTTATAGCTCCGTCCCCAAACTATATACACTGGCGGAAAGTGAAAAAAGAACACCAAGAAGGATTTGGCGGACGATCATGAAATTTACATATGTTAATGGGGTCGAGTTTACGTAGGTGTGATGTTAATTTCGGGATCAACCGGTGAGCGCTTACGCCACACCACGGCATAATATGCAAATTATCGTCGGTGGTATTTAAGGAGTACAGCAAAGTGAATGTAATCAGTCGTCGGCATACGGACACGTGCGAAGACCCTGAAAAAGCTGCAATGCCTGGACATGGAAGACGTGTACGATTTCAGCAGTTATCGGAATTTGAGCGAGGTCGTCTAGTCGGACGCCGCGAGGCCGGGTGGTTGTATCGTCGTATTACGGAGCGAATTGGACGGGAAATATCAGTGGATGTACGATGGTGGCGTAGATGGTCCGAGGAACATTACCACACGAGAAGACGTGGAACCGGGAATCACAGACGGACTGATGAGCGGACCGATCGACGCATAAGAAGAGCGGCGTTGTCAAGCAGAACATCCACTGCGACGCAAATCCGAGCTGCCGTTGCACCTGAGATGACTGTGCGAACAATCCGCAACCGTCTACTGGATGCAGGACTACGTGCACGTGTGCCACTGGCATGTGTACCCCTGAATCCAGCCCACTGTCAGGAACGGCTGCAGTAGTGTCGCCAACGTCTGCACTGGAGAACGCAATGGCGATCTGTCGTGTTCAGCGATGAAAGCAGATTCTGCTTGGGAGCCTCCGATGGCCGTATACGTGTTCGCAGACGCACAGGGGAGCGTCTCCACTCTTCTTGCATCCGCCAGCGACACACAGGGTCTACACCTGGTCTCCTGGATAGGGAGTGATCAGCTATCACTCCCGTACACAACTTGCGTTTGTACCGGGTACGTTAAACAGCACCTCCTACCACAACAACATCATTCAGCCCGTTGTTGTGCCATTTGTAAGGTCAGTCCATCCTCTTGTTTACCAGCAAGATAACGCACGCCCACACTCGGCACGTGCAACGCAACATGCACTTCATGGTGTGTGACAACTTCCATGGCCACCGGATTTGTCCCCCATTGAGCACGTGTGGGATTTTATGAGACTACGACTTATCCGGTTTCCACGGCCAGCCACGACCATCCCCGATTTACACGTCCAGGTTGAGGATGCTTGGAACTCAATACCCCAAACTTACATCCAACATCTGTGCGACAGACTCCATGCCAGAATTGCACAGTGTGACGCAGTTCATGGCGGTTCAACCTCGTACTAACCATGTTACATGGAAATGTTATTTTTCAGTTTACCAGCAAATACAGCTGTATTTTGCCATAATGTTTTGATCACGTTATCCTCTGTATTCCGTTATTATGCTGTATAAATTTCGTTGGTATCAGACGTCTCCTTCTTGGTGCTCTTTTTTCACTTTCCGCCAGTGTAATAAATTCTAAAAACTTACTCTTGTTTTAGGATTTTTTTTTTGGTTGGAGGTTTAACGACCGCCGTGAGCAACTCAATGGGCTATAAGCAGTCGCCCGTCCCTAATTTAGGGTCAAGGGTTCCAGGGAAGGAGAGAGAGCCAGTGCCGTAAGACAAACACAACATCTATGCCTGACCGGGATTCGAACCCGGACCCCTTACGGACGAATGACCAGAGGCCAACGCCTTAGACCTCTGCGCCACCGTGGCGGCATTTTAGAATTTCAGTTGAAATATTAAGTAGTCAATGTAAAAGTTAAATAAGTTGAAGTTGCGTATTAATTGACCTTCCATCTGATTTTTTCTAATTAAACATCGTTGTCTGCATATTGCAGCAGTAAGTTGTTGCCAGCAGTACCAAATTGAATCACCAGAACAAATGAATTTTTCAAAAAAAAACTTGCCTTCTGAGGAAGTAGTAAGCTTCATTGTTTTCCTAACAAATTCGGATTTAAATTCCTAAGGTTTACCAGTGATTCGGTAAATGCTGTCATTGTTAGCATTCGTTTCGGACAAATATTTGCTTCCAAAATGTTATTCTTATTATTTTACAGCACCAGATACAGGATTTCTTAATTTCCCCGCTATAGGCTTGTAGGAATGAATCGTCTTCCTTACGTGACAAGTATTTGAAATGACGACATAATTTTAATTACTATTTATCATATTTGTAATTGAAATTGAAGCGTTTCTTTTCACGGTTTCTCAGTATATTTGTTTTTGTGAAATGCATGAAATGTTTCTCTTCTGATTGGTGAACACCCTTTTTTTTTTTGTTTCTTTTCAGAAGTCTCCCTTGTTTGCACATTTTTCACAGTGTTTGTACAAAAACATTATTAGAGGAAGAAACAACGTGCCCTCTGTGCAGATCTGAAGCATAAAGACAGATTTTAAACTGTTCTTTATATTGGATATTGTGGTTGCATTTCAAGTACAATAAAAAATGTTTCTGTACACCTTTTCATGTTAAAATGCCAATAAAAGCAAATGTGCGATACAGAAGTCAATTTATTTCCAGTGTGGTATGCGAATGAGCTGATTTATTGCTGTCATATATAGCGTTAAGAGTACAACTAAGAATCATTTTGAAAAGATCTACGGGAACACAGTATTCTTTATTTCAACTATAGATTTTTCTTAAGAATTTATTCTTCTGCTGCAATAATTCTAAAAGTGTGATGTTTAGAAGAACTGCAAGTGAAAATATTGTGCAGCTGAATGATGTTTTGAAGGAGAAGAGGAGGAATGCGACGGAATATATTCTAGAAATTCAAGTCTGCTCATGCGTTTCGTTTAATTGAATCCAAAGCGAGGTTGAACGTTTTTTAAACATTAA
This sequence comes from Macrothele yani, assembly GCA_039090855.1. Taxonomy (NCBI): domain Eukaryota; kingdom Metazoa; phylum Arthropoda; class Arachnida; order Araneae; family Macrothelidae; genus Macrothele; species Macrothele yani. The sequence goes on along the minus strand of CM076999.1, from coordinate 103,800,553 downwards.
TTAATCCATTCCATACTTTTGGTTTTGCAGTCATTTTCTCAAGGTAATTAGGAAGTTCGGTGTACGTTTGTTGAATTATTTTCATTTAATCAACAGCAAATATATTTGGAACACATTCTGTTATTCTGTGTTTTATAAACCTTTTCTGTAGAGACCGCAAGAGGGTGAAAGGGGAATGGCACACACTTACAAAATATTCTTATATTATATAAAACTCTGCTTCATACAGGAAAATGCACAAATTACATCCATCAGTAATCCGCCCCAGTGGCGCAGTGGGCTAATCGATGGATCATGATGTATCGCCCGAGAGGGCCTGGGTTCGAATCTCGGTAAGAAATGTATTTTGTGTTTGTCTTACGACACCGCCTCTCGCTCTTTGTTTTTTTTTTTTTTTTGATTGGAGGTTTAACGACCACCGTGTGAGCAACTCAATGGGCTATAAGCAGTCGCCCGTCCCTAATTTAGGGTCACTGGTTCCAGGGAAAGCAGAGAGTCAGTGCCGTAAAACAAACACAACATCCATGCCTGACCGGGATTCGAACCCTGACCCCGTACGGACGAATGATCAGAGGTCAGCGCCTTAGACCACTGCGCCACCTCGCTCTTTGTTCCCTGGAAGCCGTGGATCTGAACGGCCGACTGCTTATGTTCCATTGAGTTGCTCACGGTGGTCGTTAAAACAACAACATCCATCAGTAACAAATGCAATAAAAACAATCAAATGATGGCGGAATGCATAGTTATAGATAAGCAATAGTAATAGATTGCTTAACAAAAATGCACAAAGTGCTGCCGGTAAAATTTTCCACAAGAGCAGGGAGCAGCACATTATACAAAATTTACGATACAAATCTCATAAACTCTTATGACTATGAAAGCATGATCTTCCTACAAAAATGAAATAAAATATCACGTTGGGGCAAAAGGAATAGATCTGTTACAAGTTAACAAAAGACATATAGTAATTAACAAAACTCACCAAAAAGGCAAAAAACCTTAATATGATGAATAGGGATGGAAATATGTGAGATTACACAAAAGAATGAATAAGGCAGTGTTCCATTAAAAGCTTAACATATACCGGTGAAAATAAAGACAATGTCAAATGTGCTAAATTCAAATTTTTAGGTTTAAAATCACACAATGTAATAAATCCCACTAATACAATGTCATTAGGGCCGTTGAGACACTGCACTGAAATCAAATGTAGATGTTCTGCAGAAAAGTGGGATTTCCCTGACAGAGAAATTGGCGTGTTTTCTTTTTACTTTTACAAACTGGTTTATCCTGCAAAAACTATAAATTCCTATACTTTAAATTAAACGTCTAAGAATAATTTTAACAGATACAAAATATACAGACTTCTCATTTTCTCCGGAATTTCCGGGTTTAATCGGCAAAATATACGGACACATATTACTGAGAGTCTAAGACAGCTATTAGTGGTAACACCTGTGAAATCTTGTTCACTTTTCCTTTTTCTTGTGCTTTATTGTAAAAAAAAAATTTCCCAATGTGTTTATTTTGATTGATCAAATATGGAGTAATTTTTACGACAAACTTTCTCCCATAAACACCGCTTTTATAAAGGACAACAGAAGATACCTCAGTTGATTTGAAATGAAATATTAGCATCTTTATGCTGTCTTTGAGGTTGAAAATCACTATTTTTCTGCTAAATGAGCTTTTTTTTCTAGTAGTACAAAAAAAAATATTTTATGACACTTGGAATATTTTTGCTGCATTATCTACAGAACATATGTGCGGATATCGTGTGTGAAGCCCGCTAAAATCAGGCCCTACAGCTAATTTAACGTAGGCTCAACAATGCGCCAACTGCTTTTATTTTTAAAAGACGGTGGCTCAGTGTTGGGCCTACGTTAGATTGCAGGGCTGTGCTATCAGGGACGTATTTCCGTCTCCATAAAAGACGACGGCTCAGTGCTGAGCCTACGTTAGATGGCAAGGCTGTGCTATCAGGGACGTATTTCTGTTTCCATAAAAGACGATGGCTCAGTGTTGGGCATACGCTAGATTCCAAGGCTGTGCAGCCAGGGACGTATTTCTGTTTCCATAAAAGACGATGGCTCAGTGTTGGGCATACGCTAGATTCCAAGGCTGTGCTGCCAGGGACGTATTTCTGTTTCCATAAAAGACGATGGCTCAGTGTTGGGCATACGCTAGATTCCAAGGCTGTGCTGCCAGGGACTTATTTCCGCCTCCATAAAAGACGATGGCTCAGTGCTGAGCCTACGTTAGATTGCAAGGCTGTGCTATCAGGGACGTATTTCTGTTTCCATACAAGACGATGGCTCAGTGTTGGGCATACGCTAGATTCCAAGGCTGTGCTGCCAGGGACTTATTTCCGCCTCCATAAAAGACGATGGCTCAGTGCTGAGCCTACGTTAGATTGCAAGGCTGTGCTATCAGGGACGTATTTCTGTTTCCATAAAAGACGATGGCTCAGTGTTGGGCATACGCTAGATTCCAAGGCTGTGCTGCCAGGGACGTATTTCTGTTTCCATAAAGGACGATGGCTCAGTGTTGGGCATACGCTAGATTCCAAGGCTGTGCGCATGCCAGGGACGTATTTCTGTTTCCATAAAAGACGATGGCTCAGTGTTGGGCATACGCTAGATTCCAAGGCTGTGCTGCCAGGGAGTTATTTCCGCCTCCATAAAAGACGATGGCTCAGTGCTGAGCCTACGTTAGATTGCAAGGCTGTGCTATCAGGGACATATTTCTGTTTCCATAAAAGACGATGGCTCAGTGCTGAGCCTACGTTAGATTGCAAGGCTGTGCTATCAGGGACTTATTTCCGCCTCCATAAAAGACGATGGCTCAGTGCTGAGCCTACGTTAGATTGCAAGGCTGTGCTGCCAGGGACTTATTTCTGTTTCCATAAAAGACGATGGCTCAGTGTTGGGCATACACTAGATTCCAAGACTGTGCTGCCAGGGACGTATTTCTGTTTCCATAAAAGACGATGGCTCAGTGTTGGGCATACGCTAGATTCCAAGGCTGTGCTGCCAGGGACGTATTTCTGTTTCCATAAAAGACGATGGCTCAGTGTTGGGCATACGCTAGATTCCAAGGCTGTGCTGCCAGGGACTTATTTCCGCCTCCATAAAAGACGATGGCTCAGTGCTGAGCCTACGTTAGATTGCAAGGCTCTGCTATCAGGGACGTATTTCTGTTTCCATAAAAGACGATGGCTCAGTGTTGGGCATACGCTAGATTCCAAGGCTGTGCTGCCAGGGACTTATTTCCGCCTCCATAAAAGACGATGGCTCAGTGCTGAGCCTACGTTAGATTGCAAGGCTCTGCTATCAGGGACGTATTTCTGTTTCCATAAAAGACGATGGCTCAGTGTTGGGCCTACGCTAGATTCCAAGGCTGTGCTGCCAGGGATGTATTTCTGTTTCCATAAAAGACGATGGCTCAGTGCTGGGCATACGCTAGATTCTAAGGCTGTGCTGCCAGGGACGTATTTCTGTTTCCATAAAAGACGATGGCTCAGTGTTGGGCCTACGCTAGATTCCAAGGCTGTGCTGCCAGGGACTTATTTCTGTTTCCATAAAAGACGATGGCTCAGTGCTGGGCCTACGCTAGATTGCAAGGCTGTGCTATCAAGGACGTATTTCTGTTTCCATAAAAGACGATGGCTCAGTGTTGGGCATACGCTAGATTCCAAGGCTGTGCTGCCAGGGACTTATTTCCGCCTCCATAAAAGACGATGGCTCAGTGCTGAGCCTACGTTAGATTGCAAGGCTGTGCTATCAGGGACGTATTTCTGTTTCCATACAAGACGATGGCTCAGTGTTGGGCATACGCTAGATTCCAAGGCTGTGCTGCCAGGGACTTATTTCCGCCTCCATAAAAGACGATGGCTCAGTGCTGAGCCTACGTTAGATTGCAAGGCTGTGCTATCAGGGACGTATTTCTGTTTCCATAAAAGACGATGGCTCAGTGTTGGGCATACGCTAGATTCCAAGGCTGTGCTGCCAGGGACTTATTTCCGCCTCCATGAAAGACGATGGCTCAGTGCTGAGCCTACGTTAGATTGCAAGGCTGTGCTATCAGGGACGTATTTCTGTTTCCATAAAAGACGATGGCTCAGTGTTGGGCATACGCTAGATTCCAAGGCTGTGCTGCCAGGGACGTATTTCTGTTTTCATAAAGGACGATGGCTCAGTGTTGGGCATACGCTAGATTCCAAGGCTGTGCTGCCAGGGACGTATTTCTGTTTCCATAAAAGACGATGGCTCAGTGTTGGGCATACGCTAGATTCCAAGGCTGTGCTGCCAGGGAGTTATTTCCGCCTCCATAAAAGACGATGGCTCAGTGCTGAGCCTACGTTAGATTGCAAGGCTGTGCTATCAGGGACTTTTTTCTGTTTCCATAAAAGACGATGGCTCAGTGTTGGGCATACGCTAGATTCCAAGGCTGTGCTGCCAGGGACTTATTTCCGCCTCCATAAAAGACGATGGCTCAGTGCTGAGCCTACGTTAGATTGCAAGGCTGTGCTGCCAGGGACGTATTTCTGTTTCCATAAAAGACGATGGCTCAGTGTTGGGCCTACGCTAGATTCCAAGGCTGTGCTGCCAGGGTCTTATTTCCGCCTCCATAAAAGACGATGGCTCAGTGCTGAGCCTACGTTAGATTGCAAGGCTGTGCTATCAGGGACGTATTTCTGTTTCCATAAAAGACGATGGCTCAGTGTTGGGCATACGCTAGATTCCAAGGCTGTGCTGCCAGGGACTTATTTCCGCCTCCATAAAAGACGATGGGTCAGTGCTGAGCCTACGTTAGATTGCAAGGCTCTGCTATCAGGGACGTATTTCTGTTTCCATAAAAGACCATGGCTCAGTGTTGGGCCTACGCTAGATTCCAAGGCTGTGCTGCCAGGGATGTATTTCTGTTTCCATAAAAGACGATGGCTCAGTGTTGGGCATACGTTAGATTGCAAGGCTGTGCTGCCAGGGACGTATTTCTGTTTCCATAAAAGACGATGGCTCAGTGTTGGGCATACGCTAGATTCCAAGGCTGTGCTGCCAGGGACTTATTTCCGCCTCCATAAAAGACGATGGCTCAGTGCTGAGCCTACGTTAGATTGCAAGGCTGTGCTATCAGGGACGTATTTCTGTTTCCATACAAGACGATGGCTCAGTGTTGGGCATACGCTAGATTCCAAGGCTGTGCTGCCAGGGACTTATTTCCGCCTCCATAAAAGACGATGGCTCAGTGCTGAGCCTACGTTAGATTGCAAGGCTGTGCTATCAGGGACGTATTTCTGTTTCCATAAAAGACGATGGCTCAGTGTTGGGCATACGCTAGATTCCAAGGCTGTGCTGCCAGGGACGTATTTCTGTTTCCATAAAAGACGATGGCTCAGTGCTGAGCCTACGTTAGATTGCAAGGCTGTGCTATCAGGGACGTATTTCTGCTTCCATAAAAGACGATGGCTCAGTGTTGGGCATACGCTAGATTCCAAGGCTGTGCTGCCAGGGACGTATTTCTGTTTCCATAAAAGACGATATCTCAGTGTTGGGCATACGCTAGATTCCAAGGCTGTGCTGCCAGGGACTTATTTCCGCCTCCATAAGAGACGATGGCTCAGTGCTGAGCCTACGTTAGATTGCAAGGCTGTGCTATCAGGGACGTTCTGTTTCCATAAAAGACGATGGCTCAGTGTTGGGCATACGCTAGATTCCAAGGCTGTGCTGCCAGGGACTTATTTCCGCCTCCATAAAAGACGATGGCTCAGTGCTGAGCCTACGTTAGATTGCAAGGCTGTGCTATCAGGGACGTATTTCTGTTTCCATACAAGACGATGGCTCAGTGTTGGGCATACGCTAGATTCCAAGGCTGTGCTGCCAGGGACTTATTTCCGCCTCCATAAAAGACGATGGCTCAGTGCTGAGCCTACGTTAGATTGCAAGGCTGTGCTATCAGGGACGTATTTCTGTTTCCATAAAAGACGATGGCTCAGTGTTGGGCATACGCTAGATTCCAAGACTGTGCTGCCAGGGACTTATTTCTGTTTCCATAAAAGACGATGGCTCAGTGCTGAGCCTACGTTAGATTGCAAGGCTGTGCTATCAGGGACGTATTTCTGCTTCCATAAAAGACGATGGCTCAGTGTTGGGCATACGCTAGATTCCAAGGCTGTGCTGCCAGGGACGTATTTCTGTTTCCATAAAAGACGATGGCTCAGTGTTGGGCATACGCTAGATTCCAAGGCTGTGCTGCCAGGGACTTATTTCCGCCTCCATAAAAGACGATGGCTCAGTGCTGAGCCTACGTTAGATTGCAAGGCTGTGCTATCAGGGACGTTCTGTTTCCATAAAAGACGATGGCTCAGTGTTGGGCATACGCTAGATTCCAAGGCTGTGCTGCCAGGGACTTATTTCCGCCTCCATAAAAGACGATGGCCCAGTGCTGAGCCTACGTTAGATTGCAAGGCTGTGCTATCAGGGACGTATTTCTGTTTCCATAAAAGACGATGGCTCAGTGTTGGGCCTACGCTAGATTCCAAGGCTGTGCTGCCAGGGATGTATTTCTGTTTCCATAAAAGACGATGGCTCAGTGTTGGGCATACGCTAGATTCTAAGGCTGTGCTGCCAGGGACGTATTTCTGTTTCCATAAAAGACGATGGCTCAGTGTTGGGCATACGCTAGATTCCAAGGCTGTGCTGCCAGGGACTTATTTCCGCCTCCATAAAAGACGATGGCTCAGTGCTGAGCCTACGTTAGATTGCAAGGCTGTGCTATCAAGGACGTATTTCTGTTTCCATAAAAGACGATGGCTCAGTGTTGGGCATACGCTAGATTCCAAGGCTGTGCTGCCAGGGACTTATTTCCGCCTCCATAAAAGACGATGGCTCAGTGCTGAGCCTACGTTAGATTGCAAGGCTGTGCTATCAGGGACGTATTTCTGTTTCCATACAAGACGATGGCTCAGTGTTGGGCATACGCTAGATTCCAAGGCTGTGCTGCCAGGGACTTATTTCCGCCTCCATAAAAGACGATGGCTCAGTGCTGAGCCTACGTTAGATTGCAAGGCTGTGCTATCAGGGACGTATTTCTGTTTCCATAAAAGACGATGGCTCAGTGTTGGGCATACGCTAGATTCCAAGGCTGTGCTGCCAGGGACGTATTTCTGTTTCCATAAAGGACGATGGCTCAGTGTTGGGCATACGCTAGATTCCAAGGCTGTGCTGCCAGGGACGTATTTCTGTTTCCATAAAAGACGATGGCTCAGTGTTGGGCATACGCTAGATTCCAAGGCTGTGCTGCCAGGGAGTTATTTCCGCCTCCATAAAAGACGATGGCTCAGTGCTGAGCCTACGTTAGATTGCAAGGCTGTGCTATCAGGGACGTATTTCTGTTTCCATAAAAGACGATGGCTCAGTGTTGGGCATACGCTAGATTTCAAGGCTGTGCTGCCAGGGACTTATTTCCGCCTCCATAAAAGACGATGGCTCAGTGCTGAGCCTACGTTAGATTGCAAGGCTGTGCTATCAGGGACTTATTTCCGCCTCCATAAAAGACGATGGCTCAGTGCTGAGCCTACGTTAGATTGCAAGGCTGTGCTGCCAGGGACTTATTTCCGCCTCCATGAAAGACGATGGCTCAGTGCTGAGCCTACGTTAGATTGCAAGGCTGTGCTATCAGGGACGTATTTCTGTTTCCATAAAAGACGATGGCTCAGTGTTGGGCATACACTAGATTCCAAGACTGTGCTGCCAGGGACGCATTTCTGTTTCCATAAAAGACGATGGCTCAGTGTTGGGCATACGCTAGATTCCAAGGCTGTGCTGCCAGGGACGTATTTCTGTTTCCATAAAAGACGATGGCTCAGTGTTGGGCATACGCTAGATTCCAAGGCTGTGCTGCCAGGGACTTATTTCCGCCTCCATAAAAGACGATGGCTCAGTGCTGAGCCTACGTTAGATTGCAAGGCTCTGCTATCAGGGACGTATTTCTGTTTCCATAAAAGACGATGGCTCAGTGTTGGGCCTACGCTAGATTCCAAGGCTGTGCTGCCAGGGACTTATTTCCGCCTCCATAAAAGACGATGGCTCAGTGCTGAGCCTACGTTAGATTGCAAGGCTGTGCTATCAGGGACGTATTTCTGTTTCCATAAAAGACCATGGCTCAGTGTTGGGCCTACGCTAGATTCCAAGGCTGTGCTGCCAGGGATGTATTTCTGTTTCCATAAAAGACGATGGCTCAGTGTTGGGCATACGCTAGATTCTAAGGCTGTGCTGCCAGGGACGTATTTCTGTTTCCATAAAAGGCGATGGCTCAGTGTTGGGCATACGCTAGATTCCAAGGCTGTGCTGCCAGGGACTTATTTCCGCCTCCATAAAAGACGATGGCTCAGTGCTGAGCCTACGTTAGATTGCAAGGCTGTGCTATCAAGGACGTATTTCTGTTTCCATAAAAGACGATGGCTCAGTGTTGGGCATACGCTAGATTCCAAGGCTGTGCTGCCAGGGACTTATTTCCGCCTCCATAAAAGACGATGGCTCAGTGCTGAGCCTACGTTAGATTGCAAGGCTGTGCTATCAGGGACGTATTTCTGTTTCCATACAAGACGATGGCTCAGTGTTGGGCATACGCTAGATTCCAAGGCTGTGCTGCCAGGGACTTATTTCCGCCTCCATAAAAGACGATGGCTCAGTGCTGAGCCTACGTTAGATTGCAAGGCTGTGCTATCAGGGACGTATTTCTGTTTCCATAAAAGACGATGGCTCAGTGTTGGGCATACGCTAGATTCCAAGGCTGTGCTGCCAGGGACTTATTTCCGCCTCCATGAAAGACGATGGCTCAGTGCTGAGCCTACGTTAGATTGCAAGGCTGTGCTATCAGGGACGTATTTCTGTTTCCATAAAAGACGATGGCTCAGTGTTGGGCATACGCTAGATTCCAAGGCTGTGCTGCCAGGGACGTATTTCTGTTTTCATAAAGGACGATGGCTCAGTGTTGGGCATACGCTAGATTCCAAGGCTGTGCTGCCAGGGACGTATTTCTGTTTCCATAAAAGACGATGGCTCAGTGTTGGGCATACGCTAGATTCCAAGGCTGTGCTGCCAGGGAGTTATTTCCGCCTCCATAAAAGACGATGGCTCAGTGCTGAGCCTACGTTAGATTGCAAGGCTGTGCTATCAGGGACGTATTTCTGTTTCCATAAAAGACGATGGCTCAGTGTTGGGCATACGCTAGATTCCAAGGCTGTGCTGCCAGGGACTTATTTCCGCCTCCATAAAAGACGATGGCTCAGTGCTGAGCCTACGTTAGATTGCAAGGCTGTGCTGCCAGGGACGTATTTCTGTTTCCATAAAAGACGATGGCTCAGTGTTGGGCCTACGCTAGATTCCAAGGCTGTGCTGCCAGGGTCTTATTTCCGCCTCCATAAAAGACGATGGCTCAGTGCTGAGCCTACGTTAGATTGCAAGGCTGTGCTATCAGGGACGTATTTCTGTTTCCATAAAAGACCATGGCTCAGTGTTGGGCATACGCTAGATTCCAAGGCTGTGCTGCCAGGGACGTATTTCTGTTTCCATAAAAGACGATGGCTCAGTGTTGGGCCTACGCTAGATTCCAAGGCTGTGCTGCCAGGGACGTATTTGTGTTTCCATAAAAGACGATGGCTCAGTGTTGGGCATACGCTAGATTCCAAGGCTGTGCTGCCAGGGACTTATTTCCGCCTCCATAAAAGACGATGGCTCAGTGTTGGGCCTACGTTGGATTGCAAGGCTGTGCCACCAGGGACGTATTTCCGTCTCCACAAACTTAGGTTTCCAGAAAAATGTAATTTGCAAATTTATTTGCTCCACGAACGATTAAGTGCCCAGAAAAATGTTATAAATAATTTTTTGCATTGCCTATAATCTTTTAATGTTTTTAGACAAATTATTTTTACTGTCTTTATAATATTTTCACCACAGGTCTGGCATTAAGTGCTTTCAATTTCGGCATTTTTAATTGCTGTATCCCTCTGCATGATTCCAACCGCATCATGAACTGTGAAAACACATTTTTGTTTTCTCTGATGAAATTGTTTGACGACGCCCCGGTGGCGTCGTGGTCTAAGCGATGGCCTCTGATAATTCGCCGGAAAGGGGTCCGGGTTCAAATCCCGATGAGTCATGGGCGGAGCCCATTTAGGGGGAGGGCTGCAGCCCGGGCCCCGCACTTTCAAGGGGCCCCCAATTTCGGCTGAGTGTTTCAATTTTTTTCGGACATAATGCGTTTATTTCCACAGAGGACGAGAAGAAACGTTTTCACATACTGAGAATGCGTAGGTTGTTTTCACAGAGGACGGGCAGAAACGTTTTCACATACTTAAAGAGCGCTCATTTCCAAAAAACAAAACAATCAATATCTACGGTAAATAGTAGAAAGCTCGTCAAAAACATGAACACACTCCACGTCGTCATTCGTCGATGACGTCATACATACGTGGCGTCGCTCTGCTCTGATTCTGAGAGTGTGTGTGAGCGGAAATCTTATCACCAGTATTATGGCGCCATCTACTGGCAGCGTGTAAGAAGAAAAATTATTTGACAGTCAAAAATATAGTTAACAGCATAGGGACGTTCCCACATACAAACACGTCCAAAATCTATAAAATGTTATATATATCCACAAAAAAAAAAAAAAAAAAAAAACAGTTGTAGGGCGCCAGTAATTGTCTGGATGATCACAGCCATCTAGTTGAATTTGTTCAAATTCTACTGTCAAGATCCGGTTTGGCAACACTGAATTTCTGGATCGGGTTTGCCGTTCGGCAACACTGACTTTCCAGATCCGGTGTGTCATTGTTGTCTGGTGCTCTTTTCAGAACAGTGGTTTGACGTTTACTTGGAGTACAGTACGAAAAGAAAATTGATATGCTTGTGTTAAAGTAACAGTTTTATCACGATCCAGTTTTGAAAATAGTTCTTATGTCATGTCTCAAAGACAATACCTTAGTGGCGCTACAAAGCGGAAACTGAGATTAAAGAAAGAAGAAGAATTAAGCAAGGTAAGGAAACTAACAAATTTTTTTACGCTTCCAATAGCAGAATCCAATCCCGTAACTGAGGAAACGGAGAATGAGCTTCAGAATTATAATAATTTATTTGCTGAAAAAAGTTCTGATAGCCCTAAATTTCGGAAAAGAGAACTTGAACCTGAACGTGAACCCAATAGCAACGAATCAGCTCCTATCAACAATGATGAAAAATGTGGCAGCAAGGAGCATACAGATGAAACTGATATAAGTATGAATGACAGTGTGAAAAAGCCCTGCGGTTTAGGGCACAAAACTTGTAGTGCAGAGCATGTGCAAGCATCGGCCAATTTCCAAATTCATTAATTCCATTGATATGGAAAATTACAAAGATCCTGTCAAATGGCCAAATTTTTTGGGTAATAACTTTAGAGATTTATGACTGAACCGTGGGCCTGAGTTCTTTCAAAATCTTAACCCCAATAACTTTTATTTGTCACAGAGGCAATTTAAAACACAGAACAGATATCTATGCAACACCCTTTTCGAACACAATCTTCCAAATAAAGAAGTTCAAGAACGTAAGTGGTTGATGTTTTCAGAAAGCACAGGTTCTGTGTACTGTTATGTATGTAAATTGTTCAGTGACAATAATGAATCACCATTTGTTGGTTCTGGGTTTAATAAATAGAAACGCGCTGAGGAAAAAACATAAGAACATGAAAATAGTTCCTCTCATCGTAAACATATGATGTGCTGGTTATCACGAACAAATGTTAACTTAACTTTAAAAAAAAAATTGCAGAACAATTAGCTTCTGAAATAACAATATTGGACAACTGTCTCAGAAAGAATAGTTTCAGTTATAAAGTTTGTGGCCCAAAGAGGTCTGGCGTTTGAGGGTGAAAATAATTTTCTTGGATCTCCAAATAATGGGATTTTCCTAGGGATGCTGGAACTATTGGAACAGTTCGATCCTTTCCTCAAGGAGCATTTAAAGAATCACGGAAATAAAGGGTAAGATAATGTGTCCTACATTTCTCAAACGGTATGCAATGAACTGATAGAAGTAATGGGAAAAGAAGTTCTTCATAAAATAATTAGTGAAATAAAATGCACCAAATACTTTGCACTGATGTTAGATTCAACTCCTGATGCCTCACATATTGATCAGCTCCGCGTTGTTATACGGTATTGTTTTGAAGGACATGTTTATGAACGATTCTTGACATTTATACCCATTCAAAGCCATGTGGGTAAAGTGCTATGTGACTATGTAACAAAGTATCTTGTTGACAAGGGCCTTGACATGACACTCTGCAGAGGGCAGAGTTATGACAATGCCAAGAACATGTCAGGTGAATATGAAGGCTTGCAAGCTCACATTAAGAGGATCAGCGATGTCGCATTGTTTTCACCATGCAGCGGTCATTCTTTAAATCTTTGTGGTGTTCATGCTGTGCAGTGTTGCTTAGAAGCTGTAAACTTCTTCGGTTTTTTTACAAAAGTTGTATTCATTTTTCGTTGCGTCAACGCATAGGTGGGATATCCTCTGCAGGAATTTAAAAGATTCTGAGAGCAGCCGATTACTAGTTTTAAAATCCTTATGTGATACAAGGTGGGCACGCCATGCTGAAGCATGTAAAGCACTTAACGTTAATTACCAACGTATTATCAACAGCCTTGAGGAAATAGCCGAAAATGAAAATGAACATGCAGAAAGCAGAACAGAAGCTAAATCCCTCAAGAAGAAAATGGTGCATTTGTCATTTTCATGTAGGACTTCCGTCCACATTGAGTAGAGTTTAGGTCCCAGCCACCTACAGCGAGATCGCCTTTTGGGCACGACACAGAAACGGAAGGAATGAGAGCAAGTCTAGCGACTTTTGACAGAACAGTTTATAGTGAGATTAGAGTACAGTAGATGGCGCCACCGTACAAGTACGATATTGCACATAGATGGGTGAGAGAATTTCAGGGAGGACATAGGAAAGGATACCCATTTAACCAGTGGGTCCTGCCTGGGGGCCGTCACTTTACGTGCTCGTCCGATATTCAGCGATTGTTAGTAAATCACACCATCTCTGAAAGATCAGCCCATGCTTGAACCTGGGGACCCAGCATCGACAGTCTGAAACACTAACCACTAAGCCATCCGCGGCTCCAGAAGAAAATGGTTAAGTTTGAGACAGGATTTATGGTTGTACTTTGGAACAAAATACTGGCTAGATTCGCCCACGTTAGTGCATACCTCCAAGAACCAGGGCTTGATTTATTTACTGCTGTTAATTTATTGAAATCGTTGAATGCATTTGTGCCCACATTAAGAGAGAAATTCGCAGACATAAAACAAGAAATGCAAAGTCTGTCAGTTAAAATTATGGAATTCGCATTTGAAAAGAGAGTCAAAACGAAGAAATTCCTTGATGGTAGTGATGATTTCATTTTAACTGGTGAAAGAAAATTTGAAGTTGAAACTTTAAATGTGATTATCGATAGTCTGGATGTTGAACTGAAAAAAGGAATTGCTGCATATGACAATATTTGTTCAATATTTGGTTTTGTATCAAAACTAGGTAAGGAAGTGTTAGAAGAAAACAGTGTACAAATGCTACTTGACAAATATCCTGCTGACATAGAAGATAGCATAAAAAGTGAAGCAGTGCACTTTTCTCATTTTATCAAGGAATGCAATCTACAAGAAAAAAGACCTTTTGAGATTTACAAATACATGCATGATCAGAAATTATTTGATATCTTTCTAAATATGTTTATTGCCATGAGGATATATTTGACTTTTCCTGCGTCAAACTGTGAAGCTGAAAGGTCGTTTTCAAAGTTAGCTCTTGTGAAACACGTTCGAAGAACAGCCCTGAGAGAGGATAAACTTAATTATCTTGCTATACTGTCGTCCGAAAATGATATAACTTCAGCACTGAATTTCACTGACACAATCGCGAAATTTGCTGTAATGAAGACAAGAAAAAAGTGTTTCTAAGGCAAGACTTTTTAGTAGTCAAGAAATATTGCTATGATTTCCTTAAAAAGTCATTCTCAGTACAATATAACTTGTAAAAATGTTTTTTACCCTTGTCATTTGTATAGCTGCAATTAAAACGTTTCAATTTTCCACAAATACTGAATTTTTGTTCCCTTTAATAATGACTCCTTTCTAAGTGATACTCAGTGGTTTTTTTAGGCACATCAGCATTAGAATTTATTCATAAAAATAGCGTTACTTTGGAATTTTAATAAAAATCAAGGCTTAATTCCCATAGATGAAGCATTGCGGAGAGCACATTTTGCAATTCCAACCCTGCTCCTAGGGGCCCCAGTAGAGGAAAAGGGCGGGTTCTGGCACAGGGGCAGCCCTCCCATAGACTTAACATTAGCTGCCCACGAGGCTGCCCACGAGGCTGCCCCTGGCTGCCCACGAGACTGTCCCAGCTGTCCCCGAGTCAGAATTTTTGTCACGTGGTCGTCCCCATGATGTACTGCCCCCTAGCTGTGCTTCTTGGAACTTTCAATGGAACTTTTGAGGGATGGCAACGACCGAGAGGGAATGGGGGTGGATATAGGGGGATGTCAACTCGATGTGCTGTCCCCGAGTCAGAATTTTTGTCACGCGATCGTCCCCATGATGTGCTGCTCCCTAGCGGTGCTTCTTGGAACTTTCAATGGATCTTTTGAGGGATGGCAACGACCGAGAGGGAATGGGGGTGGATAGAGGGGGATGTCAACTCGATGTGCTGCCCCTGGCGGTGCTTCTTGGAACTTTATGTTTTTCTCGGGAGATTTATTGGACTTTTGTCAAATTTTTGGAGGAAGTTTTTTTTTGTCCATTCCAATATTTTTTGTTTCCTCGAATTTGTTTTATTAAACTTATATTTTTAGAGCTTTCGTGGGGTGTTAGGTTTTTTTCTAAACGTTGCAATTTATTATTTTTTTTTTCAATTTAGACGACGAAATGCCTCGATGGATGAGATTTCGTTCCTATTGATTCATGTTCCGCATCAAGAATGGTTCTCGTCAAAGGATTGGTTCTATTCCCAGGTCACATGATCGTTATGATCCATTCCTAACAAGGTGGATGATTGACGTAGGGGTTTAAGTTTCTATCAGTTGAACTCGATCGGTCGAGGAGAGTGGTCGTCTTTTGGGTTTCTTGAAAATTTTATAATGGAATCGTCCATAGCATTACTCGATGAAAATCGCATCATCTTTAGGAAGAATGAAATGCCTGAAAATTGCTTTCCTTTAGGAGACGATCGAATCATTCGGATATTTTGTTTTGATGGAGAATTACAGATTCATGTCCGAAAATATATTTGCATCGGTGACTTATACGTTCCTACAGCTATGGGAATCGCTTTGAAGGGTGTTGAATGGTTTGAACTTCTAGACAGCTTTGTCTTTCTGCGTGATGTTGTTAAAAGTCGCAAGCCTGCGAAATATGATTACGTTTTCAGTGGAAATATTACAGTGGCTCATCGTTTAGAACCGTTGACTCCTTTTATGAGAATGAATCCCCACTCGGTGGAATGCACAAGTCGAGATTTTCACCATGTATTGGATTTCACTCAGGAAAAAGTGGGTCAGGATGGTGAAATTTTGAAAACTGAAATTTCTCTGTGCGGAGAACATTGGACTAAAGTGACTGATAAGAAATCTACTATGTTAAGAGTCATACAACAGACGTTTCTTCGTTCCATTTCGTTTTCAGCTTTAATTAAGAAAGCATTGGAAAAAAATAATTTGACTTTGGAAGCATTACAGTCCACAAAAGAAGGATTTCGACATTATGAAGATGGTTCTTTTCTGCTTGAAGAAACTCTCGTGGACACAATGTATGACACAGCGGATATGAATGGAATGGAAATCTCCTACGACAACGACAATCAAATAAACATGACCAAAATTATTTTACAACTGGATTTTGAGAAAATAGCTGAACAGTATCTGAAAGAACTCCAGCGGAAGCGAAATACTAAAGTAGACGAAGCATTTCTGGACTCAGTTGACCTAAGTCATTACGTGGGGAAATTTTACGAGATTTAGACGAATATTATTATTGGTAAAAAAAAAAAATCTTAACGGTCCTTTTCAGGACCACCCAGTTTTTTCAAAAAGGAATTATTGAAATCGTACGCAGTGTTTTCTTTATGTGAAGAACAAAGTATTTCATAGTTCACTCGATTTTTTTTTTTTTTTTTTTTTCAAAAGCGGTTTTAATTCTGAGATGAATTCTTTCAAGGTGTCTGATTAAATTCTTTCGCTTTCCGTATTCCTTTTGTGGAAAATTCAGCCATGAAGAATTTCTTACCGAATACATTTTAGTTTTATTCTCTCAGGATATGAAAATTAATTATAATGAAGTTCTTTCGTTTTTCTCTAAGAATTTTCCTGAAAATAAGCTTTGATTAGAATCGATAGCATGTTCGTTGAGAGATGAACAGATAAGGAAACAGTCCCCAGTGTTTTGAAACGTCACAAGAACTGACACATGATGATTCATCAGCATCGTGTCCGTTGCTGGATGACCAGATAAGGAAGTAGTCTCCATGAGACAGGTTGTGGTGATAAGGATCGTGTGTTGTTTCTTTGTGAACAGCAGAATTTCGGAAACTGATTAAACTTAGAACCCTCGAAATGCTTAGAAAACGCATAGGAATGTAGTTCAATTTCCTCCCCCTTGCGATAACAGCTCGATTCGCCCACATTTGTCATGTGTGAATTCCTGAATTTTATTAGTTGAGATGTCCGCTTGAAATGCCCTCGTGACGTTTCCGAAAATGCTTGGGGTCAAAGTGCATTCAGCTTCCTTTAAAACGTTTGCCATTTCTACTGCATCACTTGTTTTTTCTGGTTCAGTTGTCGACACGTGTGCTGTTGTACCTCTCTTGCTCTCTGGATTATTATTTTGGAAAATGTCTATCGGATTTTACCAAGGTTCTACAATGGAAGAGGTAAGTTCGCATTTCCTCGCATGCAATTATTTATTGTTAGGTGCACCAAGTTGTTTGAATTAGGATGTTGTTAGAATTTCATGTTAGTGGAATCGTTTATTCTCTTGACGGAAAAACATGATTCTTTTTTAGAAAGCTTTTAGGAATTCATTCCTTTACGATAGCTCCCCTTTCGAATAAAAATTTAAGAAGTTTATTCTCGACGCAGGAATTTCCCATTTTAATGTTTATTCCATGAAAATGCGTTGATAGGGGTTTAAAACATGTTTGCGTGTTAGGAAAAGCATTTGAGTTCTTTTGCATACGATTAAAGTTAGATTTTAAAGAAGAAAAATTCATGTTAATGGCCTCGTTTATTCTTTTAAAACATTTTATTTTTCATACTTTTACGATAGCTCCCCTTTCCAATAAAAATTTAAGAAGTTTATTCTCAATGTTTATTTCATAAAAATGTGTTAGAGGAAAGGGGTTAATTTTTTTTAATTCTTTTACAGACACAGTGGTGGTTAGTGGATGAACAATTATTTTTGCAGAATTCCGATGTGTTCGATGCCTTGGAGGAAATTCCCATGAATCAAGACCTAACCTCTGATTTTACACCCGACATCCCAGTCAATATTCCTTTCAACACATGCTCGGTCTGCTCCAAGACCTTTGCCAAAAAATTCAACCTGAAAAATCATATGAGGAGCCATACAGGTGAAAAACCATTCGCGTGTACACAATGCCCAGCAAAATTCAGCCGTAAACCTCATCTTAAGCGTCACGAACAACGAGTTCATCGACAAGGCGGTGGTTCGGATCCCGCAGTTGCAGGGCCAAGTCATGCTCCCCCAAACTTTGATGTTCCGATAGCTGCACCAAATCAAGCTCCGGTCGCTATGAATGCACCGATAGCTGTGCCCATACAGGCCCCCTTGAAAATATTGGAGGATTCATTGAAGTCGAGTCTGCCGCGAGACAGCGACTCACCACCTATAAGACCGTACCCAATGAGGGGTCAGCATCATGTCTCCGCTCCTTTTTAGAATCCAGTAAAGCACCATGTCTAAGAATCCTGCAACATTCATTAGCTACTCACCCATCGATCAAAGTCAGCGTTTTCATGGAGGCAGTTTTTAAAAAACAGAAAAAAGATGTTCCAGACGAGTACGAGTTTTGTGACCACAACCTGAAAACCCCTAACAAACCTCTCTTCAGAGCTAGTGATGTTAGTGAATTTTATGATTCAATGGCTGCTAAAATCGAGAACGAAAAGTCGGAGGCAGAATTGAAAGGGTCCGGTTGGGTATTTTCCCATGTCTCCTGGTTCGAACTTAGAATCAACCGTTTCAGACCCTTGAGGGGTAAGTCATTTATCGCCCTTCCAACCAATATTCAAAGGAAGAAGGCAGTAGTGAATGTTATGAATAATGACATCTACTGCTTTAAATATGCAGTCTGGACCCCACGTCTTCAATGTTACAATAGGGATAGAGTCAAAAATTTCCTCAAGGACCCACAATTCCTCACAGGATATATATGGGACTGTATTGAGTACCCGGTAAAAATTTCCGATATCAAAAAGTTCGAGAAGGCAAATAACATGTCCATCAATGTCTTCGGCATCGATGAGAGAGAAAAAATATTTCCCATTAAGGTATGCGATGAGGAATTACAAGACCATCGAGATCTCCTCTATTTAGAAGATGGATGTCGCTCCCACTACGCATTCATCACTAACTTCGAGCGGTTGATTTCCAAACAAATCACCAAGCGTCGTGTAAAAGTCATAATATGCAAAAAATGTTTTACAACCTACGATGCCCGTTATGATGGAGAAAACAAATTAAAAAATCACAAACTCCTCTGCATGAAAAACAAACCAGTTGCCATTCAGATGCCAGAGAATAATATCCTTCAATTCAAAGATTTTCAGCATGCTTTACGGGTTCCCTTTGTAATCTACGCTGACTTTGAGTGCGTTCTCAAACCCATTCAAGGGCCCCCTCAAAATCCCGAAATTTCATACACCATGACAACCCAAACTCACGAGCTCATGTCGTATGCGTACTTCATAAAAGATGAATTAGATGAATTTTCCGTATTTCGGAGTCATAGATCTGAAGACGACGTCATTCGTCATTTCCTTCACTCCTTGAAAGAAGATGTATTGAAAATCCAGGAGGAGTATCAAAAAAATGTCCCCATGTGTCCATTAAGTGCTGAAGAAAAAGCATCTTTTCAATCTGCATCAATCTGTTATCTCTGTGAAAAAGCATTCGCCAAATCAAAAGGCAAACTCAAAGTCGCTGACCATGACCACCGAACTGGCGCATTCCGGGGTCCAGCACATGCGTCATGTAATATCAATTTCCGAAACCCAAAATTTGTGCCTGTCTTCTTCCACAACTTATCTGGTTATGATTCCCACTTTATCATTCAAGAGCTTGGTTTTTCAGAAGGAAACATTAAAGTCATTCCAGAATCCACCGAAAAATTCATTTCCTTCTCAAAATTTATTGGTGGGATGGAAATTCGATTTTTAGACAGCTTAAGATTCATGCCTACTGGGTTGTCGAGCCTTGCAAATAATCTTCCAGCAAACCAATTTAAGATCACCCGAAAGCACTACCCCCAAGATGATGAGTTTCGTTTGTTGAAAAAGAAGGGTGTTTTTCCGTATGAATATGTAACATCATACAACAAATTAGAAGATTCACGCCTCCCACCAAAATCAAGTTTTTATAGTAGCATTTCCGAGTCCCACATAAGTAACGAAGATTATAATCATGCTCAACAAGTATGGGAAAAAATGAATATAAGAGATTTAGGAGAATACTCAGATCTGTATTTAAAGACTGATGTTCTCATCCTGGCCGATATCTTTGAAAATTTTCGGGATATCTGTCAGGAAACATATTCACTGGATCCTGTGTGGTTCTTCAGTGCACCATCATTAGCATTCGCTGCCATGCTTAAGAGTACGAAAATGTCTTTAGAATTACTTACAGATTATGAAATGCTATTATTTGTCGAGGCGGCAAAACGAGGGGGACTATGCCAATGCATCCAGCGGCATGCCCTGGCGAACAACAAGTACATGAAAAATTTTAATCCAGCAAAAGAAAGCAACTATATTTCTTATCTCGACTGCAATAATATGTATGGATTTTCTTTAAGCGAATCGATTCCATATGCTCACTTTAATTGGATGCATTCTGATGAGTTGAAGCAGCTGAATATTGGCTCTATTCCTGATGATGGTCCCTTTGGATGCTTTTTGGAAGTCGACATCGAGTACCCGGACTCATTGCATGATTTTCACGCCGATCTTCCCTTCTGTCCTGAGGTTGGGGTTGTTCCTGGTACCCGACAAACCAAACTTCTGACAACACTAAACCCCAAGAACAGATATATAGCACACTACCGCTTACTTAAACAAGCAGTTGCAGCTGGGCTTGTAATTAAAAAAATTCATCGAGGCATATCATTTTCCCAATCTAAGTGGTTGCAGGTATACATAAATCTAAATACTGAGAAACGAAAATTGGCAAAAAATGAATTCGAAAAAAATTTCTACAAGCTCATGAATAACAGCGTCTTTGGGAAGACTATGGAAGACATCAGGAAAAGAACATCCATAGAACTGGTTCATGATGAGAAACGTTTGGAAAAAGTGTTGGCTAAACACAACTTCAAAGACCGAAAAATTCTGAAGAATGAGTCCGATGAGGAGTTTATGATTTTATGCCATCTAGATGTCACCAAACTAGTTTTCAATAAACCCATATATATAGGAATCGCCGTTCTGGATATGTCTAAAACCTTAATGTACTCGTTCCATTACGACGTTACAAAACCCATGTATGAAGAAAGAGTGAAGGTTCTGTACATGGACACAGACAGTTTCTTTTATGAAACGAAGACAGAAGATCTTTATAATGACATGGTGAAAATCCTGCCTTTACTAGATACGAGCGACTATTCAATAGACCATCCTCTCTACAGTTCAGCTAATAAAAAAGTTATCGGAAAATTTAAAGATGAAATGAATGGGAAAATAATAAGAGAATTCGTTGGGCTGAGGGCAAAAATGTATGCTTTTTCTTCCGATGATGTAGAAATAAAAAAAGCTAAAGGAGTGAGTAAGCCAGTTGTTCAAAATCAACTCCAACTTCAAAATTACCGATATTCATTATTCAATAAACAGGAGATGAGAAATGTTTGTCACTCGTTTCGTAGTATGAAACATGCAGTCTTCAGCATTAAAACAAATAAGAAATCTCTAAGCCCTCATGACAATAAACGCATCATTATGGAAGATTTTATTCATACCCTTCCCTATGGGCATCATTACTCATTCAATTCATTAGAACCTCCTCCTAAAAGAATGAAAATAGAAGAAAAAAACAGTCTTCAGGACTAAACCGAAAAAAAAAATCGATTATTCATCTGCTGACGTCATCTGTTTTATCTCGTAGCTAATCTATCCTTTGTCTTCCTCATTCTTACTTCGTTGATCGTTGGGAGCCTACTTCAATTGCGCCTACTCGTCTGAAGAAATGCATTCATCATATCACAAGGACGGTCTCCATTTTTCGTATTCCAAGTTGTTTTCTAAATCAGAGGCTGATTATTTTCTTCGGTGTTTGGAGACAGAAGTGAAATATCTTAGCGGTGAATTCTCAAAGATTAAAGTATATGGGAAATCGTATTCCATTCCTCGACAGCATGTTGCCTACGGTGATGCTGACCTCCATTACTCTTTCAGTGGATTGACCATAAAAGCAAAACCGTGGATTCCTGTACTTCGAGAAATCAAGCGTGAGGTAGAGAACGTGTGTTGTGACACCTTTAATTTTGTATTGATTAATAGGTATCAAAATGGAAATCAATGCATCGGATTCCACATGGACGATGAAAAGGAAATCGTGAAAAATTCTTGCATTGCTTCAGTTTCTCTAGGTCAAACAAGGGACTTTGTTTTTAAAAGAGAATGTTTTCAACCAGTTGTCATGAGATTAGAAAGTGGTTCGCTTCTCCAGATGCTACCCCCAACAAATGATTCATGGGCACATGGTCTACCACGTTGCGGAAATGCCCCAGATGTTCGAATAAATTTGACCTTTAGAAAGATGATAACACAGACGCCATTGTCTCGTGACTCATTCACGCTTTCAAGCAGTAAACAGGATACTTGCCTCAGCCACAATCTGTTATCAGTTTTGTTTGAACGCACAGCAACTCACTCATTCGGTTCTCTACCTTCGAACTCTGAACACGTTCAGTTGTCTGCCCTTACAAACCCTTTACCAGCCATTAGCATGAAGCGTACTGCCAACCAAACCAAATCGGATGCTGTAAAGAAATTTCATCGTGGTGACGACTTGTTGCGTTCCGACACACCTGTCTCAACTGTGCATGCTAGTACTGGGTCTACATCAACAATGATTGCTGCAAACAAGTCTGCTTCGTCGGGAATTTCACTAGAAAATTTACCACCCCACCACTTCTCTCTCGGGGGAAACAAGATCGCGAAAGTGACTGATTTTACAGGAACTGTAAGAGTTCATGTCAGGAGCTATGAGTTCGATGGCGAGCTCTTACACCCCACTAAATTCGGTGTTACGATGTCGGCATACACATTCTGCGTTTTCAAGGAGTCTAGATTCATGTATTGGAACATGAACGATATTAAAGTAGTGGGAAAGAAACTGCTTCTTTGTGCAACTCCTTCAAGTTCGGGAACCGTTTACCAGTTTCAATCACTAAATACCGCGGCCAATGGCGCCCTTCAACTATCGCCTACTGCAATATCTCTCACTAGGTCCCAATTCAGTGAGCTCGTTGAAGAATGTCCTAAAATCTGGGAGAGTGTTTGCCAAGTTTTATTTGGAACTGTTTTTAAGAACTTTATCTTAATAAACCAAAGTGCTGAAAATTCCCCAGCGAGCGATGAGGAACTGCATTTCATTCTGGCTAATGTACTCAAGTCCGCCATTGAGCAAAATACATGGACTGTGTTTGATTGTGCTACGTGTCGTTTGCCTCTTGAAGAACAACCCAACAACCAGTTAGGACATGAGTGTGCTCAGTTTACCAACGATGAAAAATGGAATATGGGTTTTAATAAAGCACTTTCTTTACTAGAACCCCAAACTGTTGCGGAATCTTTTTTGAAAGAAGTTGGTAGCTTGCTCATCACAGAATCATTTGTGAACAATATTGATGCAGCTTCTTTGTTAGAGACGGTGAAGAGTCTTCGTAACAGCAACTCCTGCTAGTTTAAAAAAAAAAAAGTCCTTTTTAGGACTCTTAAAAATTTGGGTAAGGGAAGGGGGAGGGAGGGAGGTAAATTACTAAAAAAAAAAAGGGAGGAATTAAGTTTTTAATAAATGCATTTTTTTAGCCATTTCTAATACTAGACCCTAAATTTAAAGTGTAATTTTTATTTTTTAATTTTAAACATAAATATTTGTGAAATTATTTTTTATAGTGACATAAATTAAGTGAATTTTTTTTTTGAAATGGGTCAAAATTTAAGCTTTCAAGAATTTTAAAAGTAAAATTTCTTTTTAGAAATGTTTAAAACAGTAACAGAATGAATGCAATTGTTTTAATGGTGAACTAGTGCTTTTTTTTGGAAGACTTTTCTTATGGATATTTGGGTATTTATTAAGGGAACTGGGCCTGATGTTTTCCATTAGGCGGCCAATCGGGGGGGGGGGAATTTCCGACTGGTCTGAGAGCAATGCTTTACAGTATTGAGCCGAAACCAGAGTACACGGCTTATTTTCGGGGAGTTTGAAATGTTTCAAACTGACTCGCTTCATTCTTTGGGTTGAAAAAGAAGAAGTGCTCTCACTGAAGACCCCGCTAGCCTGGGAAAACTAAAACAGTCTGTGTTTTATAACAATTTCTTTCCTTAGACATTTTTCCAAATTTCAACCTCATCTATTTTCAACTTTCAACTTTCAGGAACTTGCTGGGACTGTTTTTTCTGCATTCTGTTTTCTACCTGAATCGTTTTCAACTGAATCGAAAATAGACCTTTTAAAATATTTTCCTTGAACGAAAACGTGCTTCTTAAATTTCATAGTTCCCCATGTTATTCAATGGGAATTTCACTGTTTTTACTGAAACGTGTTTCATCAAAACCGCCCCTAAGAAAATATGAAGTGTTCCATTTTTTAACCCTATATGAGAATGTACTTTTGCGAAACGAACATTATCTGTTTTCAACTTTCCCGAAACGAACCTTATCAGTTTTCAACTTTTTCTAAAACGATCAAATTTAAACCCTTCTCAATATGAACTTATGAATGCATTTAAAAAAAACTAAAACTAAAAAAAAGAATGACACTTTTTTTTTCAACTAAATTTTTAATAAGAAATCCAACGAACATTTTTACATAAATTTGTCTTTTTCCGTTTAGAAGTTACAACCGAATTTCCTTCTTGTACAGGAACTTGCAACATTCGTTTATTTTTAATGAACTTTTTGGGTAAATTAATGTCTTTTAATGCTTTAACAAATTCAGGAGGTATGTGCAGCTTAGATCCTTTGCTTCGAAACATAGAGTCTATGAGGTCAATAATATTCGTGTTTTTCACAATACGTCCTCGGACCTGCAATTCGGCCTTAGGGCTCCAGCCAATAATATCAGAGTTCGTTTTAAAGACGTCCAACACATTTCTTGCATTTCGCTTCAAGTTAGTAGGAACGGTCTGAATGATAAGGTCTTCCACAGCATCTTTTACTTTCTCGTCTTTGACATGTTCTTCTTTCAATGGTTCTTCAGTTCTCGATGGTGTTTCCTGAGATGAAACTGGGGGATTAAAACTCGGTACATGAATACGTTTATTCAAGACTTGATTATATAATTTCACTTTCACTTCGTCAGACACTTTGCTTAGTAGGATTTTTTTCATTTCTTTGTCTAAGTCCGTT
This sequence comes from Macrothele yani, assembly GCA_039090855.1. Taxonomy (NCBI): domain Eukaryota; kingdom Metazoa; phylum Arthropoda; class Arachnida; order Araneae; family Macrothelidae; genus Macrothele; species Macrothele yani. The sequence goes on along the minus strand of CM076999.1, from coordinate 103,775,649 downwards.
AACGTTTCCTCTGTTGGTATATGACGTGAAATCCGTTCTTCGGGAATCAGTACCATTTTCTTGGCAAATTCCATTATTTCGTAAGCAGAGTCGTTAATACACTGAGAGCAGCAGGAATCAACACACCTAAAAATCCGCCTTTTTGAATAAGGAGTTTCCTCTTTTTATATAATAGGAACGGTCTGAACGATAAGGTCTTCCACAGCATCTTTTACTTTCTCGTCTTTGACATGTTCTTCTTTCAATGGTTCTTCAGTTCTCGATGGTGTTTCCTGAGATGAAACTGGGGGATTAAAACTCGGTACATGAATACGTTTATTCAAGACTTGATTATATAATTTCACTTTCACTTCGTCAGACACTTTGCTTAGTAGGATTTTTTTCATTTCTTTGTCTAAGTCCGTTAACGTTTCCTCTGTTGGTATATGACGTGAAATCCGTTCTTCGGGAATCAGTACCATTTTCTTGGCAAATTCCATTATTTCGTAAGCAGAGTCGTTAATACACTGAGAGCAGCAGGAATCAACACACCTAAAAATCCGCCTTTTTGAATAAGGAGTTTCCTCTTTTTATATAGAGGCGTCTTTTTTCGAGAGAGTGCTCGCAAGGTGTGCTTATGCCGTTGCAGTGAATGTTTCTGGGCTGGTGTAAGCGGAACATTTCCTTTTAGCGTATTCATACAAACTTCGCATAGTGCTTTAATTCCATTTTTTCTACAATTCAATATTAGGTCTTTTAATACTTTTCTTGGACAGTGTTGAATTATGCATAAAAGTTGGACCTGCTGCTTAGACAACGTCATGATGAAAACTGAGACTTATTTCATTTCACCGAGGTTGATATATTACTTGAATGTCTCCTGGAAGAATCTGAGAGCGTAATCTTAATTCTTCCTTGGTCTCTGGTTTTCGATCAATCAATAAATAGCTGTAAGGGGATTTTGTGGCATCCAAATACACTTCTTGAAAAAATTTAAGTTTGCTAGGGTACAACTGCCTCCCTAAATGAGTGATTTGATTCACATCTCTTCGTGATTTAAACAGAAACAAGTAATGCGCATTCAGGGAAATTTCTCGCATTTCTTTGCCTTTATGAAAAATATTTTGAGTAATGAATATCACAGATACATTGAAATGATGACTCCCTCTAGTGAACAAGTGAGTTAATTTTTTATCGCTTCCGCATTCAGTCATGAGATCGTCAATAACAAACAGCATTCTTCCTTTCACATAGTCACGGAAATTAGAGGGAAGGCCTTCCGCAAATGTCACATTTTCTATTTCATCGTACAATGTTTGGTGAACCCCGTAGAACCAAACCACATGTTCGGGAGAGGGAGATATGACTTCCCCTTGATGTTGAAGTAAGCGTTTTACAAACTGAGTCTTCCCACAGCCAGTAGGACCCGCTATCAGAGCAGTGAAAGGATGTTGTAGTCTGGGCACTTCCATGTTGTCAACTGAAGTCATTAAAAAAGATACAAAATAATTTAAAGACACATAAAATAGATTTCAATCAATTTTTATTTTAAATTCTAAATTTTGATACAATTCGAAATTTATTTCGAACGAAATGATAGGCAAGCACGTCGTTTGTTTCAGATTTCCATCGAAAATTTCTTACAATGGAGTACAAGCTTTTTCCGCGACATCTAGAATACAAGAAGAAAATACAATATTGTCCACATACGGCTGTAAACGAACTTTGAAGAGGTACATCATCAAAATTTACAGTATCAAACTTGGCGACAAATTGAGCAATAGGGCCTTGAAAATATTCTGGATAATGTCCGAAAGAATCAAAGAATTCCATTGTTTTGGGGTTTGACATATACATAGCCAACCAGTGTTTTCCAGGTTTTCCATGTCGGTCCGTATTCACAACAAGGCATGCTGGGAACTTGGTAATTCTCTTGGGAAGTCTGTCACAGGCAAACACTCCTAGAAATGATCGTCTTGTTACGTGATCTTGCTTTAGGGTCTGCAATTTGAACACTTCATTTCTTCAATTGGAGAAATCACAAAGAATGTTTCTGGACTTTGAAATTTCAATTATGTTTTGGAACTCTGCGTAGATTAGCACAGAAATGGTTTTTGCTAAAGCTTTTCCAAATTTGATTTCCACTCTTAAATTTCCTTGTTGGATCAGGTTCATATGCCCTCCATCACACAGGTCGGGACTGAGATTGAATGCATAAAGAGTGTATCCTTTGGAAAATTCCTCTCGATCGATATATATTCCACAATCTTGGCCAAGTTTCTCGGTTCCTTGAAATAGACTATGGAAAGAACGAATTGTGTTTCCCTTTTCAAAATTGGGTTCTAGAGGTTTATGAGGAACTGGCTGTCCGTCAACGTACACAGCTATAAAGTTGACATCATAATGCTTAAATTCAAAGGGGTTGGATTTATATGTACCATTAAAAGCATCGTTATCGACACATCCGATAATCAGTCTTTTGGGCATTTGTCCTAGGAATACGTTGTCTTGCACGAATGACATACTTCCTTGAGAGACGGAATACACTTTGCATAAAACACGGTCAATAGGATACTTGGCTGGAGATTTTTCTAAAGCTTTTGCATGGCCGATAGCAACTCCCGGGTTGACTTTCACTTTTCTCACAAAAATTGATGCATGTTCGATGAGAACTCTGTAATTGGGGGCCTCTGAGGAGGAAACGAGGCAGAAATCAGATTTACTTCGAACCAGTTTAATTTTCACATCCACTAAATTGAGAAGCAGTCTGTTTTGAAAAAATAAATCACAGTGCAAGGTTCCAATCATGTCCAACGTTTTGCTGTCTTTCACGAGCTCATAGCGTTGATGCAATCCTTTGTTTGTTGCTGCATTCGTGGGATTAATTTCGTTCAGATGTCCGGCTGTATCCTTGTAAAATCCTTCACATGCTAAATAGGATTTCTTTGCGTCTTCTCCATAATTTAATAGAGTTTCAACATATGCTCTGTGAGGATACGTGTTGCTTGAGGACGAAATCACTCTTTCGTTTAAACTAACATCAACTTGGGAAAACAGAGAATGAAGAAAACAGTTAATGGGTCCCACGGGCTCTTTGTCAGCTATGACAGAATTGTCAGCTTTCACAATTTTAATTTTTACGTAGAGTTGACTGGAGGACAAATCCATGTATTCTTCCCCACTCCCAGAAATATTAAATTCCAGAGGTCCTCCATCTCGAATGTTGGCCAAGGGGTGATATTCGATCCATTGTCCTTTTTCTATGCTCGTTTGGGTGGGCGGTAAAGCAAATAAATCAAGCTCTGACTTGAGACATACGGAAGAATGACTGTGAATCAAAGCCATGGTTTATGGATCAAAAATATCGTGTGCTCTCCTCTTGACTTTCTTTGAACGAATGATGCGTTTCTTCGTATTTCTCTTCCTTTTAACACTTCCTCCCAACATTTTCTTCACTTTATTAGCTGCTTTGTCAGTGAGAATTTGTCCTGCTTCTTTAGCTCGTTGTTTGGCTGCTGTTTTTGCATCCTTTCCTTGCATTAAATCATTTGCAAGGTCGACCCCCGTTCGCAAGACTTGTTTTCCAAGCGTTTTTGCACCTTGTTTGAATAATGGTACCGCCGCTCTAAATAACGAGCGAAAAAGTCCCCCAAGTCCATACCCTTTTTGAAGGGGTGCTCCTTGATAGTAGACTAAACCTTTTCCAGTTTGATTGACGTAATATTCCTCGAAGGATTTTGTACAACAGCGGTATGGTTCATACATAACTACAGAGCCTTGAGACGAAAATGAAGTTTCACGATCGCTCTCCCACGTTCAAATGGTACTAATTGTCCCGAGTGATTCCTTATAACGATTTCTACGGTTTGGAAATGTTTTCTTGCGATAGGCAAATAATGAGGGCGGTCGTATAAGGCGCTCACCACATCTCCGTCTTCTCCACACACTTTCACGATGCGAAGGAGCGGAGCAACCATGTCTCCCACAGGCTGAGGATCCACAATATCGCTGTACACGTACAATAGGGAAAGCGACGTGTTCAGATCGGCTACGAAATTTCCATGAATTGTGACATCACTCCCTTCTGATGCTGAATACACTCCAGATTGAAAACCTAGAATTTCAGCTATTCCAGGAAATAACTGCAGTTGAGAACCATGAGTTAAAGCTGCTTTGACACGTCTCGTGTTTTTATTAAAAAACATCGTAATTTTTTTCGACCAGTGCTGGGACATGGCTTTTACCACATCTCCCACAGAATCATAATATCCAGCAGGGATTTTTGCTGCTTTCAGTTGATTTGGGCCGACACCGTAAGCAAAGGAATTTGAATTTACATTCACATTAAACCAGGAATGAGGGTAGATGAGTTCGACGAGTCCCACTTCCCAGTCACCATTGAGTTCGATCGGGGAAGGAAGACGCGTGATGAAATGAGAAATTTTATTGTCTGAAAAGTAGCGGAGAGAGCTGTCGCTAGGTAACGTCAGATAGAAACTCATGTTGACGAATGATGTTTCTTCTAAAAACAAGGTCGGTTTTATAGAGAGGTCAAGTCTTCCGCGGGGATCCAAGCATTAAATTTATCAAGATACCCTTTAAATTTAACAAAGTATTCCATTTTTCCTTTTCTTTTGCGTTTCTTCAGAACACGTTCCACAGGAAAGGACTCTGAGAGAGTCACTTTTTGAAGCTCTTCAGCGTAAAAGGTTCCCTCCAGCTCTTCATTCAATAAGTCTTTTACTTTGTACACGGGAGGGGATCTTGGAACAAGGTCACTCACCACAAACACTTCTTCCGTCCAATTTGATTCGTATCCCTTTTCAAACTTTAATTTGGTTTTAGAAATCCTCACATGATTACCGACTTGAAATTTATAGGTTGGTTTTTCCCTCTTGAGGTCACCATACAGATTGTCAAACACTTCCTTTTCATTGTTTTCGTTCACTTCTACAGGCTTCATTTTTATACTTCGATGGGGAGAATTATTGTAACTGTGGACTAAATCGTTGAGTACGTGGATGAATCTGAACGTATTTTGACTTGAAAAGAATCGCCACATTCTAGTTTTCAGCGTGCGATTGAATCTTTCAACAACACTTGCTTTCGTCTCGTTGTTCGTCGTAAAGAAATGCACCTCGTGCTGTTTTAAAAACTTTTGCAATTCTTTGTTCTTAAATTCAGTTCCTTTATCAGTTTGCAGTTTTAATGGTTTTCTCTGTTCGAAAATCTTGGAAAACGCTTGAACGATATGTGACCCCGACTTTTGTTTTAAGGGAATTACCCACGCATATTTGGAAAATATATCAATACACGTCAACAAGTAACGAAATCCATCATTATGTTGACTCAAACTGGGAAGGTCAACCAAGTCTGCTTGAAACTGTTGATCTATTTTATTCACCAACACTCTGTTTCTCGGAAAATTATGTCTCGTCGGTTTGTGGAGGGTGTACGTTTTCTCCCCTTCAGCCATTTTTCGACGTCTTTTTCTTGATTCCTTCTTTCTTGACAGCACGGAATAAAGCATTCACACCACCGAAGCTTCCTTCTTTTACGGCTGTAAGATAAGTCTGTTTCATTACATCCTCCATTACAACAATTCAACGAGAGATGTTCAACCCTAACAGAAAAATTCATGTTCACACCAACTCGTTCACAACTCAAATAACGTCCACTCCCCCTCACACTCCATTTTTAAATGAAATTCCAAGAAAAGTCCCCAAAAACATTTTAACACCGTGAACAAACATCTTCCTATCTCAAACATATTTTCCCAATGGTCTGATGGTCTAGGGGAAGAATGTACGCTTTCTGAATGAATTAATGTAAGTTCGAATCTCGCCGAGACCATTAGAGCATTTTTATGTACTCTGAAATAAAAAAAAAATTAAAAAAATTGCAACGTTTATAAAAAAAAAAGCCTAACACCCCACGAAAGCTCTAAAACTATAAGTTTAATAAAACAAATTCGAGGAAACAAAAAATATTGGAATGGACAAAAAAAAAACTTCCTCCAAAAATTTGACAAAAGTCCAATAAATCTCCCGAGAAAAACATAAAGTTCCAAGAAGCACCGCCAGGGGCAGCACATCGAGTTGACATCCCCCTCTATCCACCCCCATTCCCTCTCGGTCGTTGCCATCCCTCAAAAGATCCATTGAAAGTTCCAAGAAGCACCGCTAGGGGGCAGCACATCATGGGGACGATCGCGTGACAAAAATTCTGACTCGGGGACAGCACATCGAGTTGACATCCCCCTATATCCACCCCCATTCCCTCTCGGTCGTTGCCATCCCACAAAAGTTCCATTGAAAGTTCCAAGAAGCACAGCTAGGGGGCAGTACATCATGGGGACGACCACGTGACAAAAATTCTGACTCAGGGACAGCTGGGACAGTCTCGTGGGCAGCCAGGGGCAGCCTCGTGGGCAGCCTCGTGGGCAGCTAATGTTAAGTCTATGGGAGGGCTGCCCCTGTGCCAGAACCCGCCCTTTTCCTCTACTGGCCCCTAAGTATTGGCCAGCCCCGGGCCCCATGTGGCCTTAAATGGGCTCTGCTAAACCCACAAACAAACAAACGAAATAATAACATGCAGGATCGCAATTTGATGTCAATATTTCTCCCTCTCTTAAATCCATATATCAGATAATGATCTGCCAAAACTTACGACAGATTTTATGAGTCGACTAGTGACAACTGCAGATTGACTCAATGACTCCCCCAAATAAATTTTGGACCCTACTGTCCTGCACCACCACCCCCCCTCCGACCTTATTGCAAGTTTTGCTGCTTGTCTTGTTGGATTTTACCAGGTTGACTAACACATTTATCCGTATGTAGGTACGGTTTACATTTAGAAGTGTGTTTTTCTCAGCTGATACGAAACTTACATTTCCGCACTGTTAAACGACTTGTCAGAGGCGCAGGTTTCTGGCTACTCATCCAGGTTCGAATCCTGTGCGTGGCATGGGAGGTGCGCTCTGACTTAATCCCTTTCTTGGGGATAGCAAACCAAATTGGGGACTGCCGACTGGCAATGCCACATAGAGTTGCTCATGTGATCGTGGCTAACCCCCTATCCTCAATAAAATCGTAAGTTCCTGGGTAGCCGTCCGATTGGTTAATATTGAGGATTTTAGTGGGACTGTAAAACTGCGGTAGGAAATTTTACTTAGAATTCAGCTTCCCATTTTGCCGAATATTTCTGTCATAAAACGGCGGAAGAAAGCGTATTTACTGTGAAGAAGAGCTCCTCCGCTTCTAAGAACAATTCATCTTCTCCTGAAGATTTTCGCCATTCTTTCACCCTACTATACTTCCAGTCAACCCTTCTTTCCCGTTAAAGGAAGAAGTTTTCCCTCTTCACTTTTGTAACTTGTTCTGATTAACAAAGCACACAGAGGCTGTACCTCGGGTTCATACGTTTCAACTAGAGTAAACTTTAATAATCGTTATGAAATGTTGCAAGTTAAAATCCTCTCCCTTCTGATATTAGTACTTCAGGGAACATATGAAGAAAGTCTCCTTTTTACCGGTTTTCCAGCAGCGGTGTTGATAAGGCAGAGGGCGAACTACTCTTCTTAGGTTTCTGAACACGAGATGGTCGTTCCGCATATAAACCTGTCCGACTCTCGGTTTTTTTTTTATTGGAGATCCAACAACCGCCATGAGCAACTCAATCAATAGGTTATAAGCTGATACCCGTCCTTAACCCTTTAAGCGGCCGATGTACCTGAACCAAAATGGGGCCCAAAGCTTACTGAGCTTCCCAAACAGAAATGTTCCCATAGCGGCCGGGTTTAACGAAAGTTACGGCAAAACGGTTCCTTTCCCCCTTCTCATCTCAGAAGTTCCAACCATAAACCTGTTACTGGGGATAAGATCTCTATTCTAGTCCTCTACTCTAGCGCTCTCTTCCAGTCTTCTCTATGACCTAAATTATAAAGGGAAAGGTCTTGTTTCTTTCCAGTGTCTAGTCTCCTGACATGGGCATCCTGCCACTAAGCAGAAACAATTAAATTACTCAAATATGTTCTCTCTCCCTTCTCAGGTTTCTCGCTATTGTTATAGCCCATTTAGCAGGTAATCAGTCAGAAAGATTTAGTGTCAATCATTCCCCTCAATGACTACTTTGAATAACAAAGCTAAGGGGAAAACACCAATCTCTAATTCTCAGATTCACTCCTTCCTGCCTAATTTTACCTACATCTCAAACAGTAAACATATTTCTTAGAGCTCATTATTTTAACCCCGAGTTAATTCGTTCCAGCCGGGTAAAGGGTTAACATAGGACAGCTAGTTCCAGGAAAGGGAGAGAGCTTATGCCGTAAGACAAACACAACATCCATGCCTCATGGGAATCGAACCCGGATACATCTCGGACAAATGATCAGAAGCCAGCGCTTAGACCACTGGGACGGCTCGGTTTTTTTGGACTGTGGATAATGGTCGTTTCATAGAGAGAGTATCAAACAAATAAACATGTGTTGCTATTCCTTCATTTTTAACTCTTTCTCTGCTACAACGCCCGACACTTCAGGACATTCAGACGACTACAAGCGGACATGATGACGCACGATAGCTTTAGTAGGATTTCGTAACCCCCACCATCCGTGTTCTTTAAACTTGCATGGAGTCTGGGGAATTAGCAGAAGTCACCCTCACTCGTCTTTGCTGTCGCTAAACAAAGAAGCCAACCAGAAGTTGGTTTGTCCTGGGGCAGTATCATTCGGCCTTCCGAAATCGCTCAGTAGAACTCTTATTTTGTTGACATGGTGTTCCATTGTAAGCGACATTTTGCATTACTTTTTTACTCGGTATGTCTGGAGCTGGAAAAAACTAACTAGAGCGGAAATAAATGAAATACTTTTCCACTCGCACACATTAATTTATAACGCATTGATCAACTAGTGTAAAGCAGATTCATCACAGCAAACAAAAATGTATTTTCACATTTCATGCTGTAGTTGAAATGATGCAAAGAGATGTAGCAATAAAAAAATGTTGACATTGTAAGCAAGGAAATTCAGAACTGTGGCGAAATTACTATAAAGCGAGTAAAAATAATTTGAAAAATTGTAGACGCTGAAAAATTATTTAGAACATTGTTTTGGACAATTAAGGGTTCGTGGAACAAAAACAAATTACAAATTATATTTTTCTGGACACCTAAGCTTGGGAAGACGGAAATACGTTCCGGGTCACGCAGTCTTTCAATCTAACGTAGGCCCAACACTGAGCCATCGTCTTTTAGAAGTAGAAGCCATCGTCTCAGTGTTGGGCCTACGTTAAGTTACCCGTGGGGCCTGATTCTAACAGAATGCACATACAATATACACGCATACACTATATTTGCAAAAGTCACCGGACACCCAGAAGAGAAACACAACATAATATTTATTGACATACATTAGTACGGTGTCGGTCCATCTTTGTCCTTAATGCATGCACTGACTTTTCGAGACATGCTTTCGATAAGGTTTTGAAACACAGCGATATGTATGCGCTTCCAATCAGACATAATGCTGCAGCTAACTGTTGCTTAGTAGTAGGCCTTGGTTCCTACTTCTTATGTGGCGCTCTAATTCATTCCATAGGTGTTCCATGGGATTAAGATCAGGGCCCTGTGCTGTCCAGTCTACACACGATACGGAAATATCGGCAAACCACGCGGTAACAGTCCTTGCTTTATGGATCGGTGCATTATTTCCCTGTTGGTACCAACAAGGCTCGGTTCCATAGTATTGCCACAGATTTAGTAGAGCAAAACTGTCCAGAATATCGAGGTAGACGTGTTGGCTAACAGGTTTGTCCACGATAACCAATGGGCCGGGACTATATCACGGAAAGCAGTCACATACGAGTACTCTACCAGCTCCAAACTTCACCGTAGGAACAGTACACTGTGGCAAATAGCGTTCACCTGTCTGCCACCATATCCACACACGGCCATCAGACTAATGGATCGTGTATATGGATTCATCAGTCCATGGGACCCGTTTCCATTGATCTACGGTCCACGATAAATGTTCTTTACACCATACTGAACGACGAGTAGCATTCCGAGTGGAGATGAAAGGCTTATGAGCAGCCGAACGACTACGGTAAGCCATGGAATGAAGTTCTCTGCGAATGGTACGTGCACATACCGGGGTTCAAGCATTTTTATTCATCTGTACACTGAGGTCTTGTGCGGTAATACATTGATTAGCTGTAACGACTCTCTTGAGGATTCGAAGTCCTCTATCCCTGATTTTCTTTGGTCTGCCGTTACGTTTTGCTACTTCAGGCACGCCATGTGTCTTCCACTTATTCAGTACATCCAAAACAGTTGACTTGGGTATGTTTAAAAGCCTCTCGGTTTCTCTTATGGACAACCCACTAATATAACACCCAACAATCTTTTCTTTCTTAAAGTCAGTTCTTTCCCACCGCGATATTGCCACTCAACCTCACATTGCGATATGATCGTGTTCAGCTGCAGGCTTGTTTTTATCCCGATAACAGCTGTACCGCGCATCTTAATAACACAGCGGATCCGTTCATTTGCTTTTGAAGGAGTGTCCGGTGACTTTTGTCAATATAGTGTATATTCTGTGGATGTTGAAGCAAAAAAAAATTCGGGAGTCATAAAATATTTTTGTACTAAGAGAAAAGCAACTCATTCAGCAGAAAAATAGTGATTTTCAGCCTCAAAGACAGCATGAAAAATGCTGATATTTAATTTCCAATAAACTGCGGTATCTTCCGTTCTCCTAAAAGCCGATAACAGCTGTACCGTATATCTTAACAACACATACGATACATGGTACAGCTATGGGATAAAATTTGATGTGAAAATACTTTCATGTTTTCTAGATTAAAATACATAGATTGAGAGCATATTTCTTACAAGAAAGAACAAGAAAAGGGGAAAGTAAAGAAGATTTTCCAGGTATTATCACTCTCATCTGTCTTAGGCTCTCAGTAGATCAGGGGTGATTGTGGTCCGGATTTTTTGCCGATTAAACCCGGAAATTCCGGAGAAAATGAGAAATCTGTATAATTTGTATCCGTTAAAATTATTCTTAGACTTTTAATTTAAAGTAAAGGAATTTATAGTTTTTGGAGGCTAAACATAAGTTTGTAAAAGTAAAAAGAAAGAAATCCAAAATTTTGATCTGGCAATCTATAGAAATAATGCGCTTATGTATAAATATTCGTCGATATCGCGTGTGAGGGACAATAATACAGAGCGAGTGCAACTGGTTTAAAATATGGTAAATAATTGGGACAATTACAAGAAGAATATTCAAAGCGGTATTAAAAAATATAACATCACTATTGACAACTGGGGGACTGCAAAAAAAAGAAAAGACAAAGAACACTCTGAGATTGAAAATACTGGAGAGTTTCCAGAACTTGGTAAAAATGAAAGACATAAAAGAAAGTCAGATTTTGCTGATGTAGGAGGAAACAAACAAAACGAAATTGATGAATTTTCTCAAAAAATGATGAACTTTAAGAATTTATCAACCTATACTTTTATAAAAGAGATTAGTTGTTTTCAAATTTTATTCTGTGTAAAAGGAAAATGCTAATAAAAATTGCTTCTAAGCTGTTTGATTTTAAAGGAATTTATTTCTGCTCACAATATGTAAGTTAGAATATACAGTTTATGGAAAAGTGTTTTATAAGTAATACATGTAGTCCAAAACAAACAGTTTTGGACTAAGTGAATTCAGCATACAGGTTACTTTTTTCTTGCTGTTTTCAGGATTCTTCATTTGACCTCACAGTCACCCATGGTAGAAGAATGCACTGATTACCCCAGGAAAACGTCAGAAATAGCAAGCCTAAAGATCGGAGGTTTCGAGTGGTGACCCAGCACCAATCCTTCTTTTGCTAACTTGAGAAAGGGGGAATGAAATTTTAAAAGGAGCAGCAGACATTTTCGAGCGCTGTGGTATTCTGAGTGACAAAACATTTTAGTATCTTGGTCCCGAAATTTCAAATCCGCACGGTGGGAGGAAAAATTGAATATTGAACAGGGGTTTGTAGAAGCTTCGCTAGACTATCTCGAGCGGGAGAGGAGCTGAAACCCCTCCAGTATAGATCTGGCTTTCCCAATAATATCGAAAAAAGTATTTCGTTTAGGTTAGAAAGTATGATTTTCTAAACCTTTACAAAGTATGGAATACTGTTATTAATTTTAAATCAATGATCAATTATAAACAAATAAATAAAGTCAAAGGACATGGAAGTCAGTGACAAATTTGCTTTTGACCATCATATGCTACCGAAGAAAGCGGAAGAAATAGCCTTTTGCTTAAGGACACGATCGGGGAGCGTCGGGTGTGTAATGCAGTTTGTAATTTTTCCTTTTCAATTTCGTTTAGCCATAGGTTTCTTTGAATAGGCGGCAACACTTTATGTCCCAGGTGGCCGTGAGCATGAATTGGATGATTACACATTTCTGCGGCTTGTACGCAGAATTTTGCGTTACATGGCTAGGGTTTTTACCCCGCTGTGAGTTTTTCATTTTACTGCTCTTAATTTTGCTCAACATACTATACTGTGCAAATTAATTGGGGCAAAGTAAAAAATAACTCTTTTTCCAAAACTATGCCTTTATATCATTCTATGTCTTGATATACACTGATAAATACCTGTATTGGTATGAAACATGTCCTCCTTTAGCAGAAATGACCTCTTGAATTCGTTTTGGCATTGACTCCATTAATTGAGTGCACATATTTTTAACTTCATAGTCGTGGAACCACACTTTTATAGCATTCGTTATCATGCGTTCTTTGGTTGTACAGTCCATTTTACTTAAATGTCTCTTCAAAATATTCTACAAGTTTTCTATGGGATTTAAGTCTGGTGAATTTCCAGGCCAATCAAGCAAATTAATTTGATTTTCCAGCATGAAATTCTTGACCAATTTCGAATTGGGGCCAAGTCATGTTGAAATGTCCCGTCAAAAGTTTGCAAGAATGGAACAATCCTACGTTGTAATATTCCCACGTACTTGGCGGAATTCATCATACCTTGAACAGGAACTAAGCTTCCAGTGCCATTTGATGTTAAAAAAATCCCAAAACATCTGTTTCAGAGGGTGTTTTACAGTTTGTTTGACATGCTCAGGTCTTAAGGGTTCACAGTTGCTTCGTCTAACGATATTTGCTTGGTAACCCTGCACAAATAAATAAATGAGTTTCATCACTGAAAATTACCTTTTTCCAGTCGTCAGCAGTCCATGATTTATATTTTTTGGCCCATGCTAAACGTTTTATCTTTATTTTCGCATTCAAATATTGTTTTTTCGTTGGTCTGATGGCCTTCCGGACAACGTCCAGAAGCCTACGGCGTACAGTTGAATCACTAACATCCCAACCACTAGCCAATAAATCTCTTTGAAGGTCGGTGCTTGTTGTTGTTTTTTATTCATTTTACTATTTTTGATTAGATATTTATCGGTTCGTGGAATTGTTTTTCGTTTTCTTCCGCATTTACCTCTCCTTTTTGGAGACGATGAACCAGACGCATTGTATCGCGTAAGCAATCTTGATACACTTGATTTGCCTACACCAACTGCAGAAGCGATATCTCTCACTGTCATAGAAGTGTGATCCTTCAGAGGAATTATTTTTGCACGCTTCCTTGGGGAAATATCCATTTTTCAATACACGAAAGCAACACGTTCTCACAGAGAGCAAAAACTAACATCCACCTGTCACACACGAAAGCTCACAACTGAAGCTGAAGTGCCTATTTCCTGTTTAAAACCGGTCAAACCACATTCTTACTATCAAGTTCTAACAGTCACACCACCTCACAGCTGATAAAACCGGTTTACGTGGGTTTCCGACATCAACTGGCGATCACATTACAATTCTGAGAATAAAATAGCTTGTCCCAATTAATTTGCACGTTATAGTAAGATGATTTGTCTGTCACCAAAGACTTGCCTGCCTCCAACATCAGTAACGCAGATTCCTCAGCTAGCACGCAAAGAACATATATATAGGATCCACTATTCACTGTGTCTCCTGTTTAAATACGGCAGGGGTATAAAACTATACGTTTGGTTTCTATGACGTCGGCATAGGGAATATGTTGCTCATCCTGATGAAGTCCACAAATTAAAACCGCCCTGAGCAAAATAAAATCTAGCCCACTGAAGCGTTGCTCAACGCTCCTCATCGTAGAAAAATAACTGCGCGTCATCTAAATAATTTCAAAAATCAACCAATAATGGAGAGAAGGCAAACATTTAAGTGATATTTATGCTGCGCTAAAATGATTTTACTAGGACTGAAGATTTCGGGTTACATTGGTTGTTAGTGAAATTAAACTAATTGAATTATTTTAGGTTTAAAAAGCAATGAAACTAAAAGTGACAATTGTCAATCTTAAAATTCTGTATAGTTTTGTTATTTTTTCATTACGGAAGAGGGGAAAGGGGATGAGTTAGAGGTGGTGAAAGTATTCAGCCCTTATCAGACCCTCACCCAATGTTTTCAGTCCAGTAACGTGTTTGGGCGTCTGAAAATAAAAACACACACTCGAAAGTAAGTTTGTGCACCAAGGAGTGTTATGAGGGGGTCTGGCTGTAGCTTACTCAGGAGGAAGCTTCAAACGACTTCTCTGTCCGTAAGGAAAGTACAGGAAAAGTGACAAAACAAAAGAAAAGAAATTAATCTGGGATTTGCAAGCAAGCAGGAAGATTTTTGTAAGAAATTCTGTTCACACCGGACAACAGGGGAGATATTTTTTTGGGACGGCTCCATTCACTGGCTGATGAGTATTCTTCCTCTTCGCGGATGAATACTCATAAGCCAGTGCTTAGACCACTGCGCCAACGGGGCGGCCTTTATTTTTCTATTTCTCAGCAAAAATACCTGCCGTATACTTTATATAATTCGAAGCTACGTATAATCTGCATACCGTGAAATTCAGAGAAAAAGAAATTCTTCGTATAATCTGCGGCGAAGCATATAGTCGTCAAATTCTGGAAAACAATATCGTCATACACCGATGAGCCGTCATGCACCAATATCGTCATACATCGATGAGCCGTCATGCACCAATATCGTCATACACCGATGAGCCGTCATACACCAATATCGTCATACACCGATGAGCCGTCATACACCAATATCGTCATACACCGATGAGCCGTCATGCACCAATATCGTCATACATCGATGAGCCGTCATACACCAATATCGTCATACACCGATGAGCCGTCATGCACCAATATCGTCATACATCGATGAGCCGTCATACACCAATATCGTCATACACCGATGAGCCGTCATACACCGATGAGCCGTCATACACCAATATCGTCATACACCGATGAGCCGTCATACACCAATATCGTCATACACCGATGAGCCGACATGCACCAATATCGTCATACATCGATGAGCCGTCATACACCAATATCGTCATAAATCGATGAGCCGTCACCCACCAATATCGTCATACATCGATGAGCCGTCATACACCAATATCGTCATACATCGATGAGCCGTCATACACCAATATCGTCATACATCGATGAGCCGTCATACACCAATATCGTCATACATCGATGAGCCGTCACGCACCAATATCGTCATACATCGATGAGCCGTCATACACCAATATCGTCATACATCGATGAGCCGTCACGCACCAATATCGTCATACATCGATGAGCCGTCATACACCCATATCGTCATACACCGATGAGCCGTCATACACCAATATCGTCATACATCGATGAGCCGTCATACACCCATATCGTCATACACCCATATCGTCATACACCCATATCGTCATACATCGATGAGCCGTCATACACCAATATCTTCATACACCGATGAGCCGTCATACACCAATATCGTCATACATCGATGAGTCGTCATACACCAATATCGTCATACATCGATGAGCCGTCATGCACCAATATCGTCATACATCGATGAGCCGTCATACATCAATATCGTCATACATCGATGAGCCGTCATACACCTATATCGTCATACATCGATGAGCCGTCACGCACCAATATCGTCATACATCGATGAGCCGTCACGCACCAATATCGTCATACATCGATGAGCCGTCACGCACCAATATCGTCATACATCGATGAGCCGTCACGCACCAATATCGTCATACATCGATGAGCCGTCATACACCAATATCGTCATACATCGATGAGCCGTCATGCACCAATATCGTCATACATCGATGAGCCGTCATGCACCAATATCGTCATACATCGATGAGCCGTCATGCACCAATATCATCATACATCGATGAGCCGTCATGCACCAATATCGTCATACATCGATGAGCCGTCACGCACCAATATCGTCATACATCGATGAGCCGTCACGCACCAATATCGTCATACATCGATGAGCCGTCATACACCAATATCGTCATACATCGATGAGCCGTCACGCACCAATATCGTCATACATCGATGAGCCGTCACGCACCAATATCGTCATACATCGATGAGCCGTCACGCACCAATATCGTCATACATCGATGAGCCGTCATACACCAATATCGTCATACATCGATGAGCCGTCATACACCCATATCGTCATACACCGATGAGCCGTCATACACCAATATCGTCATACATCGATGAGCCGTCACGCACCAATATCGTCATACATCGATGAGCCGTCATACACCCATATCGTCATACACCGATGAGCCGTCACGCACCAATATCGTCATACATCGATGAGCCGTCATACACCCATATCGTCATACACCGATGAGCCGTCATACACCAATATCGTCATACATCGATGAGCCGTCACGCACCAATATCGTCATACATCGATGAGCCGTCACGCACCAATATCGTCATACATCGATGAGCCGTCATACACCAATATCGTCATACATCGATGAGCCGTCATACACCCATATCGTCATACACCGATGAGCCGTCATACACCAATATCGTCATACATCGATGAGCCGTCACGCACCAATATCGTCATACATCGATGAGCCGTCATACACCCATATCGTCATACATCAATGAGCCATTACATTATGACCACCCGCAGCCAAGAGAAACGATCGCGCCTATGACCGAACTGTAGCGTTGGTGAAGTTCACAGAGCAGTATATATACAACCCGAGGAACGGCTTTTGGTTAGTAGAGTGTTCGGTCCACAAACATACTCATATGCTGTCTGCGTGCGGTGAATTTAAAACCATGTCCTCTAAAATTGCATAAAACAAACTTTATTTACAATCTAAAAACATAGTTAAATGCAAGAACTTTTGAGACATCTATAATGTCTCATCATCAAGCATTATGTTCAAACTGAAACATGGGGTACACGAGTCTTTATACAAGACGCAAAGTGATCAGACTTCCCTGGTGGTGGCCAAAAGTCTATACAGGTGATGCCATTTCTACAGATCAATGTTTACATATAAAAACACAGAGATTATAAATAAAGTAAACTAAAGTTGGAAGTGAAAAATAAAAGTTGCAGGGGTTCTTCGTCATTCTTATTTGTCCCGGATATGGATTTAAGTAACTTTCTCCATTGAGATGGTACAAACGTAGGAAGTTCTTGGTTGCAGCATAAGTCGCCATACTTCAAAATGAAAAGGCTTTCGGCAAGGAAGACTGTCTGTCTGTTTGTTGACTCTGGAGTTCAGCACCTGTACACCCTCCCAGTCCGGAACATATCCTTCCCGGTAAATGGTCGTAGTAAGCGGCCTGTGCGAAGAGCATACTTATGTTCAGAAATGCGGATATTAATCGTCCTTAGGGTGGAACCTATGTAGGAGCTAGGGGGACCATCTTGGTCTTGATTATGTAATAGTATTCGGCAGACACCCGGTCTCTGTAGGTTTGGGATAGCATCTGTGTCTGCTTGTTGACTCTGGAGTTCAGCACCTGTACACCCTCCGAGTCCGGAACATATCCTTCCCGGTAAATGGTCGTGGTAAGCGCCGTATGGTCGTAGTAAGCGACCTGTGCGAAGAGCATACTTATGTTCAGAAATGCGGATATTAATCGTCCTTAAGGTGGAACCTATGTAGGAGCTAGGGGGACCATCTTGGTCTTGATTATGTAATGGTATTCGGCAGACACCCGGTCTCTGTAGGTTCGGAATCTCATCTCTGTCCTTCCGGAGCATAGAGAAGACGCTTCTTGCGGTCACGCCAAAATTCAGGTTGTGTCTATGACAAGCTTTCTTAAGGATAGAGATAACAGGAGGAAAATAGTCAACCTTACCTACATACGCACATTTGAATAGACTGTTCGGTGTCAGAATGGGAAACGCTGCCGATTGATCGGAGTTTGATAAAAGGCAACTTGTGATGGCACTGCTAATCGGAACTACGTTATCGGAAATGCCGCGGCTTGTGGGTTGTTCAAGTGCAGCTGTAGTGAGTACGTATCAAAAGTGGCTCACATATAGCCAAACAACGAATCGTGATCCAGACGTATGCAGATCGTCAGTGGAATAACCTGGCAAACTTCAGTCGTCGAGCCGCTAGTTTCTGCGGGTCGTCAAAGTGGGTCTCGGTTCGTGTGCTGATATGGAAATGGGTGATGTGCGTGTCTTTCGGCACTGGCGCTGTATCCTCCCTGAAATCGGTGATATCAAATTAAGGAAAGGCGACTGCATAGCACAGGGTCGAGTCCCGATCTATAAGGTGGTCAACATTATGCACAGGAGACTCTTTATGGAGCCTCCTGAATGAGTGGTCTCCGGTACGAGTGTCTAAAGCTTGGGCTGTGTTATTTCCAGGAATACTATGGTAACTTGAAACAACTTGCTGACAAGTACAGTGACATGAGTAATGTTGGTGAAACAAAAGTTTGATAGAATAGGTGATACTCACAATAAAAATTATTTGCGGTTCCTGAACATTTGCACGTTTGGTCATGTCATTTGCTAAGTCTTTTTTAGCACGTCTTTTGTAAAAAAATGATCGTGCTTATGTTACCGGTTTGTCAGTCCGTCCGTCTGTACCCACGATATCTCTGCAACTATTAGTCCGATTTGAAAAATTCTTTTTGTATTGGGAAGCTTGAAATATGCGAATCATGATCCTTTATTCCGTTTTTTACGATGTAAAATTTCGCCGCTAGAGGGCGTAAATGCAGATGATGTCGAATTCAAAAATACGTTTTATTCCACATATTTGCTTCTAAACATTCAATTGAAATTTTTTTTTTAATCTTTCGATTCCATTTATGTCGAAGAGTATTTTAGGTATAGTTACTTTTTCAAATTACGCATAGATTTTCCGCTAGGGGACGTAAAAGTAAATTACATTTCCCCCTATAACTCTTCTTCTAATCCACCGATTTGAAAATTTTTTTCTTCAGCGGACACACCTCCTGATGGAAATTCTTTTTGCATATAACTTAAAATTTTTGGTAAAGAATACTTTGGCCACCAGGGGGCGTAAATGTTTACTTTTGCTTCTGATAATTTCGCCATAAAATCTGAGCTTCTAAAATATCGATTTGAAATTTTTTGCCGTGGACTGTTGCCACTCACATAGACAAACCTTTATGGAATGTTTTCTTCTTAAAATATTAACACAGTTTCTCCGCCAGGGGGCGTAGATGTTTATCCTATTTTCGTCAATATCTCTACTTCTAGGAGTCCGATTTGAGAAATTTCTTCTTTGTTGGATAGTGTTTTCAGTATGACATGTTTTTCATATAATTTCAAAATTTTCAAGTAATTTGTAGACTTTCCGCTAGGGGGCGTAGAGGTAAATTGCGTTTCCCCCTATATCTCTACTTCTAAATCTCCGATTGGAAAAATTATTTCTGCACCGGATACAGCTCCTGATGGGAAATCGTTTGCACATAATTCTAATTTTTGTAAAAAAAATGGTTTGGCCACCAGGGGGCGTAAATCTTAATTTCCGCATCTGATGTATTTGCAGCAAAATATGAGCTTCTAAATTCTCGATTAAAAAAAAGTCGTTTGTTGACCGATACTACTCATGTCGATAAACCGTTTAGGAACATTTTCTCATGGTTTCTATGCCAGAGGGCGTAGATGTACATCTTGTTTTTGTCAATGTCTCTACTTCAAGGAGTCCGATTTGAAAAATTCCTTCTTTGTTGGATAGTGTTTCCGATGCGAAATATTTTTCCTATAAATTCAAAATTTTCAAGTAAATCATAGATTTTCCGCTAGCGGGCACAAAGGTAAATTGCGTTTTCTGCCTTATTTCTGCTTCTTAAACTCCGATTTGAAAAATTTTTCCTGTATCGCATACAAGACCTGATGTAAAATATTTTTCACATAATTTCTAATGTTTGGTAAAGAATGGTTTGGACACCAGGGGGCATAAGTGTTAATTTCTGCTTCTGATGCATTTGTAGAAAAACCTGGGCTCCTGAAAACTCTACTAATTTTTTTTTTCTTGGACCGATACCGCTCATATGGAAGAAAACTCTTGAGAATACGTACTTTCTTCCTAAAGTAATGCATGGTTTTCCCACCAGGGGACGTAAAGTCACATCTTATTTTTGTCGATATCTCTGTTTCTAAGAGTCCGATTTGAAAAATTCTTTCTGTGTTGGAGAGCGTTTCCGGTGCGAAATGTTTCTCATATAAATTCATGTTTTTCTTAACGCACAAGTGTTCAACCGATTCCGTTTACAGCAATATCTGAGGGATTGAATCCCGATTGAAAAACTTCTTTCTTCCGTCAGATACTATTGTTTTCCATACCGGTTCCATTGACTTTGAATAGCTTTGATAAATTTCATTTGCGTCAGAACGGATTCAAAAGACGTGCTTATTACACCCGAAAATTCGGTGTCATCTTTCTTGTTTAAACTTAGTTTCAGCTTTAACAAAGTTTACGCAACATGCCCCTGTTTTAGGGAGCCCCAAAATTTCTACAAAGTAAAATGTTTCGAACAAACACGAAATGTTCTACTTGTTTCTGTAAAATGTAAGTGCTCCGATTAGCCAGTAGGCTCATAGTTTCCTCATATCCGAGATGGGCTTTTTTGACGTGGGGGAAAAGTAGAAAGAAATTAAGAAAAGCAAATTATTTTTTTAAACAACGCATAGCGACTGAAAAATTATCTCCACGTATTTCATATATATTAACCATTTCTATCGCCCTTTTGAATTTATCAGCTATAATTAAATAGCTGTTGCGTTAAATGCCACCAGATTACGCCTTCTCAGTTGCTGAGACCAGCAATACGTATTCGTGTAGTCAGATGCTGACTGATAAACCACGCATGGCGCTGAGAATTGTTGGCGCCGTAGCGTAAATTCGAACGCACTCGACTAGTTATCGAGAGTTCTGGGGTTCGATCCCAGCGGTGCCGGAATACAATTTTTCAGTCGCTATGCGTTGTTTAAAAAAATAACGTGGAAAGAGCGATGACATCGTCCATTTACATGAACGTTTTATTGAACAAACGGTTCCCGCAAACCACACGCATTTTGACAAACCGTTAATACGAACCGGAGAAATATCACCTCTATCTACAACACTGGCTGTCTAAATTCCATGGATCATAGTGGTCGTTAATCCCCGTCCCTCCCTCCACAAAAAAAAAAACAAATGAAAATTAAGAAAGTACCAGTAACTAGTACAACAGGTAAATGCTTCAACATAATGTTATGAATTTCTTTTATACTTACTTCGTTCGTAAAACTTCAAAATTTAAGAATAAGAAATTAGCATAGATGTTTCATGAATGGAACGAAAAAAATAAAAGTGCAGGTTGTAACAAATGCAGAAATATATATTTTGGGGAATGTTAGAGAGAGAAAGAGAGAAACTCAACGTTCTCCAAAACGTCCCCCACCCCCGAAATAAAAAAGGAGACAATATCGCCCTCCAGGGTGGCCATATCCCGTATTGACATCTTACGCCGGAACGCCTGCGGACGGTAATTGCATTTTTTTCACGTTTACGTATTCTGCACAAAATGGCCTGTTTGTCCCTAGAACACGTTCCAAAGCCTTCTGGATTTCAGAGCACAATAAATTGTCTTTCTTGTAATGTCCTGGCATTCTGACATTATTTAATTTCACTTGGCATCCAACCACACTTACTTTTTTATGCGCTATATAGCCGTTTATGATCCGTCCTTAGCAATTGTCCAGCAGTGTACTTATGTATGAATGTGGAGTAACAAATGATGTGGCTCCTGAGTTGATATTATTACAGATTGATTGAAAGTAAATTTTTACTGGGAAAGCTGCAGTAAATCTGCATGCTCATTTTCTTTAGAAATTACACTCACACACAATGAAATTTGTGCACCTATAACAAAACATGCTACAACCGCGGAACTTTGCAAATAGCTAGAGTGCGGGCGGGTATGCAAATTATCCACCTTTGGTGCAAGTGCGAATGACCGCACACCCTGTGATGCGCTGCAAGCACGAACCGATAGCCTTATAAACTGGTGTGCAGTCTATTCCCCATGAAAGCGAAAAGAACCGGCCGACGCAAGCAAGAGCACAGAGTGGAAAGAATGCCGGGAAGATGCCAGAGACGTCGATTTACGCGAGAGACCGGGCCATCGGGCTGCAGACCCCAGGGGGTCTGCGCGCCGTATAGACAGACAGGTGAATCGTTCTGACCCCGCCGTCCGACTGTTTTTGGAGCAGTGGACACTTGACGGCACAGCCACACGGCGGAGCGGCTCAGAACGGACCAGGAGGAACACCGGTAGAGAGGATCGATGGATCGTGCGCCAGGCAGGAACGGATACCACGGGAACCCGGTCCACTATGCAGGCAGATGTAGCGGCTCCTGTGTGATCACGAACCATTTCCCAATGCCTCGCGGAAGCAAATCAGATATCCCAGCAACCCTTGCGTGTGCTTCCATTAACACCAGAAGATCGCCGGCTCCGCGTGCAGTCGTTCCAGGCCACAGCGAACGTGGAACGCCACCACAGACTGGCGACGTGTGGTGTTTATCGATGATTGCCGCTTCGTTTTGGGTACAGATTATAACGAAGTAAATTTCTCCGTCATTTCTGTCCCCGCCAGAATTCGAACCCGGGTCCCCTCATTCCGGAATAAGTCACTGTACCAATTGAGCTACGCGGACGTTTGTTCAGACTACTATCTGCCCTTATGTCGTGTGCGTCCTGCTGGCAGATACGTCACACCCCCCCCGAAAGAGGGCCGGGGGCATGGCCCACGGGTCAGCCGTGACCATGAATCTTTGCAGGCAGCCATCCACTGTAGAACGTACACTTGAGAACTCCCAGTCAATCTGGTGTGTGGAATACAACGTCACACACATTTATTTTTCGAAGCGCTGGAGAAGGGATTCTCTGATTTTTCCTATCTCGCGGTGTGGAAAGAACATCACACCAATGCGAGATTTTGAACGGTCGGGTCCTCCGGATAGTTCGGGCGCCATTATAACGAAGTAAATTTCTCCTTCATTTCTGTCCACGCCAGGATTCGAACACGGGTCCCCTCATTCCGGAATAAGTCGCTCTACCAATTGAGCTACGCGGACGTTTTATTCTGATTCCTATCTACCCTTATGTCGTGTGCATCCTGCTGGCAGGTAGGTCACAAGATGATCATCGTGTCCGAGGACCTTGAGGTCCCCGGGTCTACGACACAACCCCAACCTTGCTATCGACCGCCACACCTCCCCCACTGCAGGCATTATGGCCTGAGGAGCCGTTGCCTACGATAACCGATCAGCTCTAATAGAGGTACGTGGATCATTGACGGGCTAGCGGTATGTGAATGAGATCCTACAGCCCAATGTGCCCCCATTCCTGGTCGGGATTCCAGGTGCGCTATACCAGCAGGATAATGTCCGCCCACCCCGTGGACATATCCCCTATCGAGTATGTGCGTTAACAGTTAAAACGACGGCTGTCACCCTATCCGGGATTTAGAGCAGACTTTCCAACATGTGTGGGCCATTCTGCTGCAGGACAACAGCAGGCGTTTCTTCGCCTCCATGTCGTACCGTATTACAGCATATATCGCCGCACGAGGCGGTGCGACGCGCTATTGAAGATGATCGGACTGCGTGCCACAGATCCCTCTGTACTTGTCCTGCAGCTCTGTTTTTGCCATCATGCGTGTCATTCATCTGTACCATTACGTCCATAAAATTTCAATTCAATCCGATGCTTCCTTCTTGGTGCTCAAATTTCATTGTCCGTGAGTGCATATGATGATACAACGAGTAGAGTTGACACCCAATGTGCTATAATTCCTCATAGGGGAATTGTTTCCTAAATCACTGTAGTAATTAAAAGTGTTTCTTTCCATAGCCATGTCATAAGAGTGCACTAAATAAAGTGGCAACTCAGAGTATAACAGAAATTTTTGTAAAGAAACTGATATTTAAATTGCTACTCTATGACTTCTCCTTTAAGGAAACTGTCTTATATATATATCATCATCATCATCATTGTCAACCATTATCAATCCACTGCTGGACGAAGGTCTCCCCAAGTTTCCTCCACAACGGTCTGTCTTGTGCCAGTCTCCTCCTTGTCACCCCTGCATACTTTCGAATTTCATCCACCCATCTCCCATGTGGTCTTCTTCTGGGTCTTTTCCTGTCCCTTGGAATCCAATCTAAAATTTCGGCTGTCCATCGATGATCTGTCCTTCTGGCAGTATGTCCAGCCCATTGCCATTTCAGGGATTTAACTCTGATCATGATGTCTCTTGTCATTTTTCGGATCCACGTGTTCCTCTTCTTATCTCTCCTGGTTACACCAAGTATGCACCTCTCCATGCTGCTTTGAGTTGTCTGCAGTCTTTGTATATCTCTTTTAGTTAAGGTCCACGTATCTGCACCATACGTAAGCACTGGAAGGATGCATTGATCAAACACTCTTCTTTTAAGACATAATGGCATATTGCTCTTGAAAATTATGCTGTTTCTTCCAAAAGCTCTCCAGGCAAGTTTTGTACGATGATTAATTTCTTCATCAATGTGACCCTCACTTGATATCTGCTGTCCAAGATAAATGTACGTGTCTGTTATCTCCAGCTTTTCTCCATCAATCGATAAATCTTCATTTCCTGTAAAAGCATTGAACATCGCTTTTGTCTTCTGAAACTTCATTTTTAATCCCACTTCTTTACTCTTGTCAGCAAGTTCCTGGATCATACTTTGCAGCTCTGATGGGGTAGTTGCAAAAATGACTACGTCATCAGCAAAACGAAGGTGGGTTAGATAATCTCCATTAATCTTTATCCCCTTGTTTTCCCAGCTCAGCGACTGAAAAACACCCTCCAATGTGGCATTAAAGAGCTTCGGAGATATGGTGTCACCTTGTCTCACTCAATTTCCAATTTTTACGTGTGTTGTATTTTCAAACAGCCGAATCTTTGCACTTGCATTTTCATAGATGTTATTAATAATATTAATATTGTATATATATATATATATCATCATCATCATCATCGTCAACCATTATCAATCCACTGCTGGACGAAGGTCTCCCCAAGTTTCCTCCACAACGGTCTGTCTTGTGCCAGTCTCCTCCATGTCACACCCGCATATTTACGAATTTCATCCACCCATCTCCCATGTGGTCTTTTTCTGGGTCTTTTCCTGTCCCTTGGAATCCAATCTAAAATTTCGGCTGTCCATCTATGGTCTGTCCTTCTGGCAGTATGTCCAGCCCATTGCCATTTCAGGGATTTAACTCTGATCATGATGTCTTCCACTCTCGTCATTTTTCGGATCCACGAGTTCCTCTTCTTATCTCTCCTGGTTATACCAAGCATGCACCTCTCCATGCTTCTTTGAGTTGTCTGCAGCCTTTGTATGTCTCTTTTAGTTAAGGTCCACGTCTCTGCACCATACGTAAGCACTGGAAGGATGCATTGATCAAACACTTTTCTTTTAAGACATAATGGCATATTGCTCTTGAAAATTATGCTGTTTCTTCCAAAAGCTCTCCAAGCAAGTTTTGTACGCCGATTAATTTCTTCATCAATGTGACCCTCACTTGATATCTGCTGTCCAAGATAAACATACGTATCTGTTATCTCCAGTTTTTCTCCATCAATCGATAAATCTTCATTCCTTGTAAAAGCATTGAACATCACTTTTGTCTTCTGAAAGTTCATTTTTAATCCCACTTCTTTACTCTTGTCAGCAAGTTCCTGGATCATACTCTGCAGCTCTGATGGGGTAGTTGCAAAAATGACTATGTCATCAGCAAAACGAAGGTGGGTTAGATAATCTCCATTAATCTTTATCCCTTTGTTTTCCCAGTTCAGTGATTGAAAGACATTTTCCAATGTGGCATTAAAGAGCTTCGGAGATATGGTGTCACCTTGTCTCACTCCCTTTCCAATTTTTATGTTTGTTGTATTTTCAAACAGCCGAATCTTTGCACTTGCATTTTCATAGATGTTATTAATAATATTAATGTATGCATCTTCAATACCGCAGGATTTCAGAGCCGTGGTAACTGCTGATGGTTTCACCGAATCAAAGGCTTTTTCATAATCGATAAAAGCCATGCACAATGGAAGTTCATATTCCCTCGCTCTTTCAATTAGTTCTCTCAGTACGTGGATATGATCTATTGTGCTGTAGCCACTCCTGAATCCAGCTTGTTCTCTCGGTTGAGCCATGTCCAGTGTTACCTTCAAGCGGTGTGAAAGAACTTTAGTGAAGATTTTATAAACCACTGATAGGAGGCTGATAGGTCTGTAGTTCCTGAGATCCTCAATGTCACCTTTTTTATGTAGCAGGATCATTGTAGCATTGTTCCAATCCTCAGGAATCTTCCCTTCATTAAGGCATCGAGTGAAAATTTGGGCGAGTACTGTTTCAATTTCTCCACTTGCTTCTTGTATGATGTCTATAGTAACTCCATCTTCTCCTGGAGCTTTCCCCCGCTTCATGTTCTTGATTGCATGAGCAACTTCTGCTGGGAGGACTGGAAGAACTCTGGTACCTTTCATGATGTCTGGAGTACATGTATCATTCCTTTCATATAATTTGGAGTAGAAATCTTTCACTCTTGTCAAAATTTCGCCACTATTTCTTGTTATAGAACCATCTTCTTTTCTCAGAGCCATAATCTGTTTTCTTCCCTTACTGAGATGTCCCTTTGCTATCTTTAGGCTTTGGTTGTTTTCAATTGCTTTCCTCACTAGCTCACAGTTGAATTTCCTTACGTCTTCAGTGATACTTTTTCGTGCTGTCTTGCATAGCTCTATATATTCCACTTTGGAAGTCACATCTTCTTTAGTTGTCCTCATCTCTCTTCTTTTTTGCATCAACATTTTGGTTTTTCCTGATAATTTGTTTACATGCAACTTGTTCTTAGACCCAGCTAATTTTGTTGCTGTTTCCATAAGAGCTTTGGTTACTTTTCTGTTAACTTCCGAAATATCCACTTCTTCCGATGTTAGGCCTTCTAAAGCAGAGAATCTGTTCTTCAGTTCCAACTTGAAAGTATTATGGTGTTTTTTAAGGTTGGTTATGTCAATACATTTTGTTTGTCTTATGAGCTTGCCACGTTCCAGTTTAGTGTTGAGGTGCATCTTACATCTCACCAATCTATGGTCACTACCTGTGTTGAACTTGTTTAGCACACTGCAGTCTTCTATGACGAATTTTTTGTTACACATAATAAAATCAATTTCACTTGTCGTCCCAATTGGATGTCTCCATGTCCATTTCCTGTGTGGCTTTTTCTTGAAAAAGGAATTCAAGATGAAAAATCCTTCTGCCTCTGCAAACTCAACGAGAGTATTTCCACGCTGGTTTCTGTTGCCGTGACCGAATTTACCTACTGAAGTTTCATTCTGTTGCCGGTGCCCTATTTTTGCATTGAAATCTCCCATAATTATCTTCAAGTGCTGCTTACCTTTATTATTTAGATGACGAATTTCCTCATAAAATTCTTCAATTTCTTCTTCAGGATGACTTGTGGTGGGTGCATAAGTTTGAATAATCTGAGCCTGGTATCTTCTCGATAGTTGGATAACGAGTCGTGCAGCTCTGTCAGAGGAACTTTCAACTTCTACCACTTTATCCTTCAGTTTCTTGTTTATTATAAATCCAACACCACTAGTTCTGCCAGTATCTGTCCCACGATAATAGAAGAGATGTCCACTTTTCAGTTCAATGAGATCTTCTCCTTTTCTCCTTACCTCACTTAGCCCGACGATGTCCCACTTGATCCTTTGTAGTTCCTCTTCCAATTCAAGAAGCCTTGAATCAGAAGATAGGGAGCGTCCGTTGTAGGTAGCCAAGGTCAGCATCAAATGGCAGCCTAGTCCGGTCCTCCGGGGATTCTTAGCACCCTCTGCCTTCATGTCGCACTGGCCGCTGCCTTGGCCAGGTACATTCCAGCTGCCGGAGACTGAGGGCCAAGATTTAAGTTGTAGAGTCATTTTGGAGGTGTTTGGCCATAACTCACCACGCTGGCCAAGCGGGTTGGTGAGTGTGGGATAGCATTTCCTCTGATCCCGATGGTATAGTTATACCGCTATTTGCGGTCGTCAGAGCCCCTTTAGTGGGAACAGGATGCACCACGAGAAGGCGGGGTTGACATTTGTCAAGGAGAGGCTGTGATGTTACGCATCACCTGACCTTACATCCCATATATATATATATATATATATATATATATATATATATATATTCTATAAAGATACCTAAGCAAAAAAATACATATATAATTTTGACTCACACCTAGTACAACATAGAAAAGGTTATGTATCTACCTGTGTGAGTAAAAGGAGAAAAGAAAAAAAAAAATAAAATAAAACAACTGAATGTAGAAGGTGTCGAGAATACTGAGCCTTGGCTTTATCAAGGACCAGCAAAAACTCTGCATTTTCTCACTTCCACAAAGACCTAGTTGGAAATGGGTTTCTGCAAGGCCATAGATGCAAGTAACATTCCCACCTAAAATAGTTTAAAAAATATATATATAAGTCATGTCCTCCGTAGAGTAGCATGACCTAGCACTAGTTAACAATTTCGCTTGCATCCATTAACCTTCATGGCCCGACCCATGCTCTTCATCTGTTACTATTAAACAGAGAGAAGAAGATTAAAGAGAACTCAAGCTGTGAGAGTGACATAATAAATAGAAATGATTTTCAGCTATAACGAAATTCCAAGTTCGTTTGAGAGAGAATTTAAACCTGAAAAACAAATTTTACATTGCAATTAAAAAAAGGAAATGTTAATTTATAACGAACAGATTTTTGAAAGAAAACTTGAGTCTAAAACCCCCTACTCTACAACTTATGACAGCACGAAAACGAGAATATGTTAAAGATAATAATTAACTAAAGAAAACTTTGTGAAAGTTATATACCTTAAACAGTTAGTTGCAATATGTACAAAGTATTTCAGCAGTGCT
Source organism: Macrothele yani (assembly GCA_039090855.1). Lineage (NCBI taxonomy): Eukaryota > Metazoa > Arthropoda > Arachnida > Araneae > Macrothelidae > Macrothele > Macrothele yani. Next base: position 103,746,291 of record CM076999.1, on the reverse strand, counting down.
TTAAGTGCATAATTAATTAGTTATTAAGAACTTAACTACTTTGAAAAAACAGCGCATAGACAGTGCATAGAAAAGGAACAAGCTTAGCCATCTTCTGTTCCTAGGTACCACAAAAGACGCTCAAAGTTACAAAGAAAAGTAAGAGTTAAAACCCGCATAAATGTTAACAGACAAACCAATGCTTAAAAGCTGAAAAGCTAAAAAACGACAGAGAAAAGGTACATGAAGTACAAACATTGAACTTATAAAACCTAGAACCCAAAAACAAGGAAGAGAGCTTACCTCTTGTGTTACAAAAACTTCGTTTTAAATTCTAAAATTTTTTCCTTAGTCTTCAGTTTTGCTCTTAAGTATATATATATATATATATATATATATATATACTTACACTGCTGGCCATCCAAAATGCAACACCAAGAAGGACACGAAATAGCAAAGCCAGATTTACTGGACACATAACAACAGATACAAAGATGAAACGATTGAGCTTACAGGCCCGTGCGACTTGCGCAACATGCAGACATCAACAGTTCGTGTGGCCCCCACGGCTGGCAATAACGGCCGCTACACGCCGTGGCATCGAACGAAAGAGGCTTTGGATGTGGGCTTGGGGTATGTTGGTCCGAGGCTGCTTCCACACGTTGCCACAGTTTATCACGGGTGGTACTTGCCGGGCCACTCGGTTGCCGATCAGTGACCAGACATGATCGATGGGAGACATATCGGGAGAACATGCGGGCCACAGTAGCAGTGACACCTGATGGGCCGTGAAGAATTATTGCATGATGCGTGCCACTTGCGGGCGCCCATTGTCCTGTTGAAACGTAACCGCTGGCAGGTCCTGCAGGTAAGGGAGGACTACAGGCTCCAAACCGTCGGAGATGCAGTGGTGGCTGTTGAATGTACCGGCGATGCGTACCGGAGGGGCGCGGGTGTCATATCCAATTGCGCCCCAAACCATAACGCCAGGCGACGGACCGGTATAGCGATGCATAATGCAGGCGTCATACAGTCTCTCGCCGCGGTGCCGCCACACGCGGATCGGACCATCGTGACTTTGCAGGCAGAAGCGGGATTCGTCGTAGAAGACAATGTCGTGCCCTTCCGTAATCCAGGTGCGTCGTTCAACGGCCCACTGCCGCCGCACTCGCCGGTGGTGTAACGTCAATGGTAATCGGAGGAATGGGCGCCGTGCGACAAGTCCCCGCTCCTGCAGACGACGTCGAACGGTACGTGCTGACACAGGTTGTTACGCAGCACACCTAATTCCTGCGCTAACGTTCGTGATGTGGCGGTGCGAGCCGTCAATGCCCGCCGCTCAACATGCCGGTCTTCTCCTTCGGTGGTGTGCCGCGGCTGCGGCAATCTCTCACGTCGGTCCATCCGTACCTCCTGCACCCACCGAATACATACTCGCCTCACTGTGGCTGGATGTCGTCCCACACGGGCGCCGATCTCTCGGTACGATAAACCGCTGTCGCGATAAGCCACTATTTGTCCTATGTTGAACTCTGAAACGTGCTGGAATGATTGCCATATATATTCTGCGACGAGGCATCAGGAAGCTTCCCACGCACAGGTCCGGCAACACAACACACTTCCACTACTGACACCCCGCCATCTGTGCACCCTTCTTATTGTGCTTCTCGGTGGCGTGTCGGGCGCACATGATTTGCATATGCCCTGCGTTTGCATGTCCTCTCGCGGGCGACGCACGCTACGAATTTCAGGCCAATCGGATAGTTTTTTCTTGGTGTTGCATTTTGGGTGGCCAGCAGTGTATATATATATATATATATATATATATATATAGCCGCGGACAAGACTGAAAGATTTCTACTCCAAATTATATGAAAGGGATGATACATGTACTCCAGACATCATGAAAGGTACCAGTAACAGAGTTCTTCCAGTCCTTCCAGCAGAAGTTGCACATGCAATCAAGAACATGAAGCGAGGAAAAGCTCCAGGAGAAGATGGAATTACTGTAGACATCATACAAGAAGCAAGTGGAGAAATCGAAACAGTACTCGCCCAAATTTTCACTCGATGCCTTAATGAAGGGAAAATTCCTGAGGATTGGAACAACGCTACAATGATCTTGCTACATAAAAAAGGTGACATTGAGGATCTCAGGAACTACAGACCTATCAGCCTCCTATCAGTAGTTTATAAAATCTTCACTAAAGTTCTTTCACACCGCTTGAAGGTAACACTGGACATGGCTCAACCGAGAGAACAAGCTGGATTCAGGAGTGGCTACAGCACAATAGATCATATCCACGTACTGAGAGAACTAATTGAAAGAGCGAGGGAATATGAACTTCCATTGTGCATGGCTTTTATCGATTATGAAAAAGCCTTTGATTCGGTGAAACCATCAGCAGTTGCAATGGCTCTGAAATCCTGCGGTATTGAAGATGCATACATTAATATTATTAATAACATCTATGAAAATGCAAGTGCAAAGATTCGGCAGTTTGAAAATACAACACACATAAAAATTGAAAAAGGAGTGAGACAAGGTGACACCATATCTCCGAAGCTCTTTAATGCCACATTGGAAAATGTCTTTCAATCACTGAACTGGGAAAACAAAGGGATAAAGATTAATGGAGATTATCTAACCCACCTTCGTTTTGCTGATGACATAGTCATTTTTGCAACTACCCCATCAGAGCTACAGAGTATGATCCAGGAACTTGCTGACAAGAGTAAAGAAGTGGGATTAAAAATGAACTTTCAGAAGACAAAAGTGATGTACAATGCTTTTACAAGAAATGAAGATTTATCGATTGATGGAGAAAAGCTGGAGATAACAGACACGTACGTTTATCTTGGACAGCAGATATCAAGTGAGGGTCACATTGGTGAAGAAATTAATCGGCGTACAAAACTTGCCTGGAGAGTTTTGGAAGAAACAGCATAATTTTCAAGAGCAATATGCCATGATGTCTTAAAAGAAAGTGTTTGATCAATGCATCCTTCCAGTGCTTACGTATGGTGCAGAGACGTGGACCTTAGCTAAAAGAGACATACAAAGGCTGCAGACAACTCAAAGCAGCATGGAGAGGTGCATGCTTGGTGTAACCAGGAGAGATAAGAAGAGGAACACGTGGATCCGAAAAATGACAAGAGTGGAGGACATCATGATCAGAGTTAAATCCCTGAAATGGCAATGGGCTGGACATACTGCCAGAAGAACAGACCATCGATGGACAGCCGAAATTTTAGATTGGATTCCAAAGGACAGGAAAAGACCCAGAAGAAGACCACATGGAAGATGGGTTAAGGAAATTCGAAAGTATGCGGGAGTGAGATGGAAGAGACTGGCACAAAACAGACCGTTGTGGAGGAAACTTGCGGAGACCTTCGTCCAGCAGTGGATTGATAATGGTTGACAATGATGATGATGATGATATATATATATATATATGTGTCCTATGGTCGGAGTCTTGACGCGAAAACGTTGAAGGAAGCTGACCGTTGTTATGTGTAAGCGAACTGCATGAAGCAGTCTACAATGTCTGTCCGGAAAGTAATGAGACTCATTCAATAACAGACGTGTAATTACAGTTATACTTACATAACATTAAAATTCTTCGAAATAACATCCTTGAACATCGATACACCGCTGCCAGTGGTTCTGCCACACCGCGTAGCTTGCCTGGAAGTCGGGAACAGGGTTCGCTTTCAAAGCACTTGTGGCGGCAGTTTGCACGGCTGTAACAGTCCCAAAACTGTGTCCTTAGTAGTACGTATAAGACCACGCTTGATAACCCTTTTCGGTGGCAACACTTCCGGTCACGTGATGGGTCCGTCCGGTCGCCTCTCTGCGTGAGGGAGGAAGACACTGGCAGTGCCCTCTGGTGGTGGTGGTTCGCGAAAATGTGCAGCGCCATCTGTCGGCACTTTTTGAAATTAATTTTCCATATGGTGATTTTTTTATCGTCGATGTGGACGTAGCCACTTTTAATTCTGGGAAACTGTTTTTAGGGTGCTGGTGGGAAATTTTATTGTAAGTGGACTGGGGAAATTTTTTGAAACCACGGATTTATGTTCGGAAAAAAGCGAAGACAGAGTTTGGAACTGGATGGGTTCGAACTTCATAGCGAAGACAGAGTTTGGAACTGGATGGGTTCGCTGTTCATATTGTAGTCTGAAGCTTTACCTGTGGGACTACCGAGACATTGCTTATGCTGGTCAAGGAGATTAAGACATATGATTCGCGTAATAGAGGAAGACTGCCTGAGGGATTTCCTGTTGGCCCTCTTTAGATTGAATGCAGGGAGGAGAGCGTATGAGCTTATTAAATAATTTTTCATGACGTATTGTTCTTCATAATCCTAAACATACTCTTTTTATTCACGAATTTTCAAATGAAAGGCGTTCTTTAAACTTTTTCACCCGACGCGATTCATACGCGTTAAATCTGGTTCATACATTTTCTTATGAAATGAAGGACATTTTTCACGTTTAGAATTATTTTTTCTGTAGGGGTTTCTTGTAATTAAATTTAATCAGTCAGACGACCTGTGAAATCTTTTTTTTTTTTCATAACTTTTTCTACGCAACATGTTGTTTTTAGTAATTGAGATTTTTGTACCGTATTTTTGTTCATGTTTTTATCTTGCAAAATTAAGAACTTGATTTATTTTTTCTCTTCATGGATTTATTATATTTTATTCTTTCTAAAAGAGGACATATTAAATATTTTCGTTATTTATTCTGCGCAACGTGTTTTCAAAAATTCAGATTTTTTTGTACCCCATTTATATTCGTTCATGTTCTTTTCTCTTACAGAATTTTGGGGGAATTATTTTTTCTTTCGCGTTGCAACAATTTTTCGTAGGGTTATTATATTTTAATTTTCTGTAGAGGGACAAAATTTAGTTTTTCGTGCGTAATTTTTCTAAACGCTACGTTATGCTTTGAGAACTTACAATTTTTTTATCTGTTACGATCGTGTTTAAGTTCGATCATGCTTGTGACCACGTGTCAGTCATTTTATAAAACGAGAGCTCATTTAGAAACAACGTATCTCCCCCGCCCCTCCGGCTGCCGGATTAGGGGGTCAGTCGTAAGGGTGTGGTGAAACGGCTGACGAAGATAGTATATTGACCGGTGGCAACGATGAGCGTGTGGCCACGTGTTTGCTTTCTTTTTTTTTTTTTTTTTGACATGTTGGCTTTGTGCGACAAAAGTATTACCAAGGTAGTAGGGGTAATGAACGTGGTCAGAGCACGTGATACATCCATTTCTGCATTGACGTCATTCTCCTTAAGGCTGCATACAAGTGTCAACTGGTGCTGTGCGTGTTCGTGCTTGTACCGACTCTCGTCTCATGCTTTGTTTCCATCCGTTGCTAGCGACCACATGATAGTGCCCGAGGGTAGTCACCTGATCCATTTCTTTCATTTGATTGGCTGTTTTGTTTTCGAACATGAGTACTACAGGGAATAACTTCATTTCAGTATTTGTCTTGGATCGATGCAGAGCTTTCTAGCCTTCCTGGAATTCCTGTTTTGTTCAATATTTTGTTATCATGGCAGCTGTAAAATCTATTGGAAGTTCTTCGATGATGCTGTATATGGATAATTTTCCAGAAAATTGTTTCCATCTAGGAGATAATATCTTCGTTTACGTATCTTCATGTGCTCATCAAGTCGGCGTGCACATCAGAGAATTTCAATGTTATGGCAAGCAATGCTATCCAAGCAAATCTGGTATTTGTATGTCTTTAGATCAATGGCGTGAAATGATGGACGAGAAAGAAACTATATCACGTCATCTAGCCTATGGAATATCGGCTCCTAATTTTTTATTCTCGAGGTTTCTGAAGGCAAACGTTATGCCCCAAACTCGTGAAATCAGTATCAGTAAAGAAATTTATAGTTGGAAGGCTGTGAAAATGAACAAATCGAATATTCTTCTCTCTGAAAATCTGTGGAAAGAATTGCTTCATATTTCTTCCAGTGTATGGCATCAGGTGGTAATAGAATTTCACCGAAATATACCTTTTCATACTATATTCAAGCAAGAGATACAATCGAATGGACAAACCCTGACTAGCAATTTCACATCTCCAGAGCAAAGTGAAATGCTGATTAACGAACTGAAAATGGTTCTTACAAATGCAGTAGTTGAGTATTTGAAAGCAACATCTAGATCAAAGTCTTTAGATTTATCTGAAGTGTATTGTGATGACGAACATTCCTGCACAGCCCTTTTAGGAATTGAATGTAGTAAAATTGCGGAAAAATATCTCGAATCCCTAAAAAGAAGAAACTTGCTATCGTTTGTAACGGATGCTTTTTCACAAGCAATAGATCTAAAAATTATTTTGAGTATGATAAAGGCAGAAATTCGTGAAAGTGACTTTGAATAAGAAATCGTACGTAAAGCAAACATCTACACAAAAGAGAAAAAGAAAAAACCAAAGACCCTTTTAAGGGCCACACAATTTTATCAAAAAGGATTATCATAATCGTACATTTTTTCTATATTTGTGTGTGTGTATGTGGGCTATTATGTAGCAGTTTTATTTTGAACTTCTAGCATAATTTTTAAAAGTTATATGTATTAAGAGAAACAGTGTCTTTGATATGAATCACCATAATTTGATACATTTTGATAGGCAACATATCAAATGTATCAACTCAGTGATTTTTGTTTGTTTGTTTGATAATTTAAAATATTTCTTGTTTGAATTTGTGCAAATATGATCTTTTTTCTTTTGATTCCGTTTCCACATTGCCCTAGAGGTGCTAATGCTCACCGACCTGGCAACACACTTTCGTCAAGGCTATTCATGTTTGCACCCGATAAAGATCTTGTCAGCCACGTGGTTCTAAACAACCACGTGACACGGGTGGGGTTCCAGTTCTTTGTTTATCCTCTTAACTCGTAGAATAGGTAGGTACATGCACAAGAGTATTGTGACTATTGGTTAATCCCCTAAAGCTCTTTGTAGAACAGTATGTGCTCAAACTAACACAAAGAGGAACAACGGCTACGTATTAGTGTAGGTAGGTTTCGGAACTATTACATAATCTCTAAAAATTGTTGGATCGTCGATCCTACCCCTTGGGAGAAAGTACGTGTTCACAGGCAGACAAAGAGAAACGTTAAGGGGGATGCGGTAGCTGCTTGTAGTAGGGTAACAAAGATATTTGTTAATCCTCAAAACATGTTCTGTGCAAGTAAGCACGTGTTTAAGGGCAAAGAAATGCAAAAACGTGTCAGTAGGAGTTCTGCTACACTCGAGTTTTTCTTCGTGCGTTTTCTTTCCAAGTCAATTTTAGTGTTTCTTCACTGTTCCTTAAGTTTGCAAAATGAAACGATCAATTTACTATCTTGGATGTATTAGAGCTGCAAATTAAGCATCAGGTTCTGCTAACAAGAAAGTATTTTTTGAAGAAACAGAAGATGGTCTTCCTGAAACACAGCCGAAAAATCATTCAGTGGTTGACATTTCTAAGAACTGTGTTTCGTCTGATATTTTACTAGTCGTTCAGTCTAGAAATTCTGATGACAGTGAAATTGTAGTGGTGGAAACAGTGTTACCTTCAGGACAAATATTTCAAGAGGATCCTTCGAAGCACCATTATTCCCTTGGTGGAGGGAGGTTTGTAATTGTGAGTGATTTTTCCCTTGGTGGAGGGAGGTTTGTAATTGTGAGGGATTTTTCCCTTGGTGGAGGGAGGTTTGTAATTGTGATTGATTTTTAGGTTTGTAATTGTGGGTGATTTTATTTTTATATTTTTCTGAAATGAATAAAAATTCATTTTTATTCATTTTTGTTTTTGATGGCTTGTATATACATACAAGCCATAAAAAACATTAGTAACAATGACACCAGCAACGTTCTACAAACTCAAAGCCAAAATTTCAAACATGATGGCAGGAGAAGATAGCAATAGGATTTAATAAAGAATTGTTTATGCCTTACACCTTCACCCCTCGCAAAGGACTACAAGTGAAGTGACAAAAAATGTATGTTGAAACAAATGAAAGTTCTGTTTTGCTCCGGGAGGAGTCTTCTTCACCAAAAAACAATTTGAAAACTTGCAAAATGCCTGTGATGTCGTGGCAGATTCTGTCGCAGAGTTATTGTTTGGAGGAGCCTTTCAAACTTCGGTTAAAAAACACGAGACTCCCCAGAATAAATGCACCAAGTCAAAAGATGATACATTATTAGTAATTTTTTCAAAAAGGCTGTCGCCAGAGCAGTAGAGGAATGTATCGGAAAAGTGTTTACTATGAATGTAGATTACCTCTGGAACTCCAACAACCAAACCGAGCAGCGCTTGACTGTATTAAGTCCTCAAGCGAAGACAAGTGGGTATTTTAAAAAGATGACGCAATTCCCTACTTAGAACCAAAATTGCTCGCCGAGTCGTTTGTTGCAGAAACTAACGAAATGAAACTTCACATTCCAGATATATTTATGAACTCTCTTTAAAGAAAAGCGGTACTGAATGAGGTTAGCGCTATCTACTTAAACAGGTGGTCAAACAAACAAACAAACAAAAAACAGTGGAATAGGCTTACGCGGGAAACCACTTAAAAATAAAGCGCATTGGGATTCCTACCTCTTGGGTGATGTAGAAACGGAATAAAAAAGAAAGAAAAGAAAAGAACAAATTTACACAAGAATAAAAAAATCGTCTGTTTAAAACGTTGCTTTAATTAAAATCTTGAAATGGTATTTTTGCGCCCACTAACTTCGATGTTGTGAGAGCAAGCTAATAGAAGTCTTTCAGAAAGCATTTATGAAGGTATTTGAATCGTTGATTTTTCTAATAGTCAATATTTTAAACGTTCGTTTTTCCAGGAGCCAATATTTGAATGCTTCATTTTCCTAAAAGTCAATATTTGAATCGTTCGTTTTTCATAAAGTTTGTTTTCGAATCGTTAAAATTTTAACGTCAAAAAATGGTTTTGTTGTTTTTACTAAGAGGGCGATTTTTTAAATTTTCGTTTTCTTATAATCGCAAAAATCCCATAGAATAACATGGGAATTGCTATCCAACTAAAAGTCAATATTTGAATCGTTCATTTTTCATAAAATTCGTTTCTGAATCGCATAAATTTTAATAAGACAAAAAATGGTTTTGTTGTTTTCACTAAGAGAATATTTTTTTTAATTCCATTTCCTTATAATCGCAAAAATACCATTGAATAACATGGGAAAACTACCATGCATAAAAGAGCTGTTTCGAAACGAGGAAAATTCTCTAAAAGATCGATTCCGTAAAAGTTGAAAATAGACCAGGTGGAAAATGGAATGTTCTAAAAATGTCTTAAGGAACGAAATGAACTATGAAAAAAATATATAGGAAAGAACTATTAGCTTAATGACTAGTTTTTTAAAAAAATAGGAGAAAAAATTCAACTCAAAGAATGACACTTTATTTTCTTTCCATCTGATTTTAACAGAGAATCCTGCCGCCCCGGTGGCGCAGTGGTCTAAGCGATGGCCTCTGATCATTCGTCCGAACGGGGTCCGGGTTCGAATCCCGGTGAGGCATGGATGTCGTGTTTGTCTTACGGCACTGGCTCTCTCCCTTCCCTGGAACCAGTGACCCTAAATTAGGGACGGGCGACTGCTTCTAGCCCATTGAGTTGCTCACGGTGGTCGTTAAACCTCCAATAAAAAAAAAACAGAGAATCCGTCGATATGACACAGGATTCAAATTTTTACACATTTTCTTAGTTTCTGTCTTTTTCCGTTTCGAAGTTACAACAGAATTTCCTTTTTGCACAGGATCTTTTAACATTTGTTTATTTTTAATATACTTTGTTGGCAAATTAACATCCCTTAATGCCTTTACAAATTCAGGAGGTATTTGCAGCTTAGAACCTTTGCTTCGAAACATGGAGTCTACGAGATCGACAATATTCGAGTTTTTCACAATGCGTCCTCGGACTTGGAGTTCTGCTTTGGGGCTCCATCCAATTATATCAGAGTTTGTTTTATAGATATCCAACAAATTTCTTGCATAGCGTTTCAATTTAGTAGGAACGGCCTGTATGACAAGATCTTCCACATAATGTTTTTCTTTCTCTCCTTTGAAAAGCTCTTCTTTCGCTGGTTATTCAGTTCTCGACGGGGTTTCATGAGATGTTACCGGAGGATTGAAGCTGGATACATGAATGCGTTTATTCAAGACTTGGTTAAATAATTTCACTTTTGCTTCGTCAGGCTCTTTGCTTTGCAGAATTTTTTTCATTTCTTTGTCCAAGTCCGTTAGCGTTTCATCTGTTGGCATATGGCGAGAAATCCGTTCTTCGGGAATCAGAACCATTTTCTTGGTGAACTCCATTATTTCGTAAGCAAAGGCATAAGTACACCTTGCGAGCTCTTTCTCTAAAAAAGACGCCTCTGTATAAAAAGAGGAAACTTCTTATTCAAAAAGGAGGATTTTTAGGCGTGTTGATTCCTGCTGCTCTCAGTCGTGCTGAGGATAATAGATATACTCGCTGTCACATGTCGGGCAAACAGGCCGCACAATTTTATGAAATACACTATCTACCAAAAAGTAATTGGACACCCCTGCAATCGACGATATCTGCGGTCCTGATACACGTCACGGCCACCGCCGTTAAATATCATGTGGGAAACAACAACAACGCAACCAGTCGCATGCAAGATGCCACGCAGTTCGGAGCTCTCTGATTTCGAGAAAGGTGTAATCGTCGGGTATCACAGAAATGGCCGATCCATACGTGACATATTCAGCGAGTTGAAGTACCCAAAAGCGACAGTGGCCTACGTGATTGGCAAGTGGAAGATGAGAGGTGAATATCGGAATGTGCCCCGACTCGGCAAACCACAAAACTGGGAGCTGGAGACCGGCGGGTGCAGGCCTGAGAAATTCGGAAGAACCGCACCAAATCGATGGGCCTCAATCGCGAGGGGTTTTTAACAGGCATCCGGGAGTGTTCTTTCGATGAATACCATCCGTAAAGAAGCCCATCTGCTCGGTTATCATGGACGTGTTGTCGCCTATAAGCATTTGATCACCAAGTCCAACAGCGCTGCTCGGCTAACGTGGTGCAAAGAACGTGGACAGTGGGCCGTTGAACAGTGCACTGTAAAAAAAATTATCGTAAATTTCACAGTTTTGGACCGTTAACAAGGTTGCCATCCTTTGACTGTAAAAAAACAGTTTTGTACTGTATTAATTACGGAAAACAACTGCGAAAGAACAGTCAGGAACTGTTATTTTGACAGTTTTGTACCGTATTATTTACGGAAAACAACTGCGAAGGAACAGTCTGGAACCGTTATTTTTACAGTTTTGTACTGTATTATTTACGGAAAAAACTGTGAAGGTACAGTCAGAAACCGTTATTTTTACAGTTTTGTACTGCATTATTTACAGAAAACAACTGTGAAGGACAGTCAGAAACCGTTATTTTTACAGTTTTGTACTGTATTATTTACGGAAACAACTGTAGTTTTTACAGTTTTGTACCGTATTTTTATGGGAAGGAACAGTCAGGAACTGTTACTTTTACAGCTTTGTTTTTGTACTGTATTATTTACAGAAAAGAACTGTGAAGAAAGAATTACAAACAGTAATTCTTACAGTTTTATACTGTTGTTTACAGAGAGAAGAAACAGTCAAACTGTAAATCTTAGTTTTAAGATTATTAACCTAGCAATCAGATATGCCTGAATCGTGTGATTTTTTACTGTTCAATATGTAATATCACATCAGAAAACTTGAATATTACATCTCAATCCAGGGTGACATAATTTCTAAGTTTTCGTACATGATATTACATATTGAACAGTAAAAAACAGGCAATTCAGGCATATCTGATAGCTAGGTTAATAATCCTGTGACCTTGTTCCACATAAGGGAAGAACGCATCTTCAGCTGAATGAATAGTAAAACTTGCTTTATATAATGTGTTATTTTAATACAAACACTTGTGAAACAGGTGAAGTAAACAGTGTGCTCACAAAAAACTTTAATGATAATGTATAACAATGAATACGCACTTGTTTTATTGTGCTTATATTAAACATATGCTACTTATAAGCTTACTTGTTTTGTGTGCTGGCAAATTCAGCATCATCAGTCAGTTCTGAACATGATTCAGTGAAAGTGGTCTTATAAAGTAGGATATGTGTGATATAAAAGCAATAAAAATGTGTTCTCCGAGAACAACTGCAGTCAGTGTGGCGAGGTGTGGAAAAACACAAAGGTTGAAAAAACAGCTGAAGCTCAGATTTTCAGACAACATGGAGGGAAAGCACAAACGAATATTGAGCTGCCCAAGGATGATCATTGATTACATCTGAAATGTTAGAAGTATCTAACTTGCTACATAGACCACAGTCACAGCATGATGCAATAACACAAGATAATAGACATATCTGGTCAGTATTGCATTACAATTTGGCAGCCTGAACATGGTTTCCCTCTTCACAAAATAACACGGGAATGATAGGGAATTGTTGGCCCTCGACAACATAATACAGGCTGCTTTATGGTAATAGGGACTTCATCCTTTCTATTCTCCAGACCTTGCCACAACTTACCTTTCAGAATGTTTCAAAGATAAAGAGCTTTTCAAGAAAGCCACATAGGCATGGCTATAAGAGCCTCATACATATTTTACTGCCACATAAAGTTAAAGAAAATATTTAAAAAAAATTGTCCCAATGGTTTCCCTCTTTACAAAATAAGATGTTTAGCTGTGTTTTCTTATTTATATACTGTCATTCATAAAGAGCAATAAAAGGGCTACTTTATTATTTTTAAAAATGGCTCTTTACTGAGAAATACTTTTGAATTTTCATCACCAAATCATAAATTTTGTGATTACCATCCAAACCATTATACCACGAGGCACAGTAGAATTCCAGAATTTCAACCTGTCATCAGTACAGCTTGTTCAAAGGATTATGCATTAAAAATTACTTTTATATTGATTGGTTACAATTTTAAAAAGGTGACAATGCTGAAAGGCCCAAGAAATCAGCAAAGATAATTGCTTTTTATTGCTGTCAAAGGTATGTTTTTATTCCCACAATAAAGATGTAGACCACAGATTCAAAATAGTTTCTCTTTTAGAGAAGTCGTATAACATCAGTAACTAAGCAGACTAGATATTAAACATGAAATAGACTTATCTTTTACAAATAACGTTTTTATTAAATAAGTGGTAAAGAAATTGTGGTACATAGTTGAAATATTTGTTTTTTTATTGTTTTGTCCACTCAAAGTCAGTCATTCATTCATTCATTAACAAAAGAATGTTTGGACTGTATGGGTCATTTTATCTCTCAATTTTGATTCCATGATCAGGGTTGATGTTGAGATGGCACCTATACAAAAAAAAGTATCAAGTTTAGGAAACATAGAAATATATATATATATATATATATATTTATTCATTTATTTTATATCTAAATGCTTACATCTAGGAAATATAGCACATAAAACATTACCAAATGTATAAGCATTGCAATCTGAGCTGCACACTTGATAACAAAATGAATTTGTTTATCAAGGTCAATTAACAAATATTTAAATGTTTATGCCCAATTATATACTAAAGAAAGACAAAAAATACGAAAATCTCAGGAATACAATACCCTTGCAACTACACTCACAGACAATGAAATTTGTGCACTTAGAAGAAAACATCGCATTGAACTGAAATTTTATGGAATTAATGATACAGATGGATACAAATGGCAAAAACAGAGCTGCAGGACAATTACAGAGGGATCTGTGGCACGCAGTCCGACCTGGAATCCCCGCCAGGAATGGGAGCACATGGGGTGGTAGGATCTCATCCACACATCGCTGGCACGTCAATGATCCATATACTAGCAGGGCTTGAAAAATACCATGCCAGAGATGCCCGAGGCATGTAAATTATTGGCCTGGGTAAGTAAAAATGAAATCTAGTAGCCCGGTCGGTTGGGCAACTAGGTTCAAAGAAAAAAAAAAAAAGTTTGGAATGGAGAATTTTCTACTCTAGAAAAAAAAAAAAAAAAGACAGTCGTCGCGTGTTTTTCATTTTACTGCAAAAATCACCAGAATTTGTTTTATTATTATGGGAGGAAGTGCTTCTTCAATTATATTATGCTCTACATCCAGAAATTGGGGCCATACGTAGTTTTGCTCCAGATGGCGTTTACAGTTAACGACAGGGTGCAGGGTGCATGCCTGGATTGAAACTAGCCTCCGGTGTTTAGTGACAAAATGCGTAAACTGCCCTGAAACAGGAGGATGCAGACTGATGGGCAAAAAAGCCGTGCTTTATGAGGAGGAAGTGACCACAGAATATTTATTGCACAGCCCCGGGTGGGGTTGGGTCTCTGATACAACTTGCGCGAGTGAGGAGGAGAAATAATGGAAGCCCCCCCCCACACACACACAAAGAACAGAGGTACTACTGAAACAAAGCCTAAGTTTCGTTTAAGATTTAAGAATGAGCCTGTACACTTACCCGGGAGAAGAGCAAAAATTACCGACACCGATAACTTACCTAGTTTGTCTGAGAGAACAGTAGTTTGTGTTAGCTGCGGATATAAGTTTTATTTATAAATGGATACGATTGGGGGGGGGGGGGGGATCCAGCAATGAGAGCATATCTCATAGTAAGCTATTATGTGGAATTTCCGATCTGTCAGCGGTTGTTACAAATTCGTCTTCTGCATTGTTGAGTGATGTAATTTCAGAATCTGAATCTGTGTCGTTGGCAGAATTGAAACTTACGCAAGCGGACTATGATAAAGTGTACGCAAAAAAACACCGTTGGACAGTTCAGGAATCTTGGATAAAAACATTTAATTGGCTAAAGTCAAATTATGACAAGACTATTATGTGGTGCACTGCTTGCCAAAACCATTCCAAAATTGCCAATACCACCAGCAATTTTTTCAAGAAATGTGTGTGTGTGGGGGGGGGGGGGGCACACAGGAGCAGCTACATTTGGCTGTATAGCGGACCGGGTCCCCGTGGAATCCATTTGTACCTGGCGCATGATTCGTCGATCCTCTCTACCAGTGGTCCCCCTGGTCCGCCCGGAGCCACTCTGCCGTGTGGCAGTGCAGTCACGTGTTCACTGCTCCCAACACAGTCAGACGATATATGGTCAGAATGGTCCAGGTGGTGTATTTTTTAACATTTCAAAATAAAAATTCTAAAACATAGAATTGAATTCACTATTACACAAGTACAATGTCATCACAGCCCCACAAAGACCCAGTGAGTTAAACCTGACCTTCCAGTGTGCAAGGAACACTTTTTTCCAGATTACTTTGCAGTCATCGTTGAAAATTTTCTTGGAAATTTCACCTAAAATAATCCCCTCTCTAGGTCCCAGGGCTTGACAAATCCCAGGTGCCTAGAAAACTGGCACTCACATTCGTTTTTTTAAAGTTCTGTAATGTGCACTAAATACCATGATTTTTGTCATATGATCCACAGAGCAGCTGTTAAAAGGTTTTTAACCCTACATTGCATACATTAGTCCCCCCCCATTTTTTTAACCTAAATGTGTACATACAGTATAATGCTTACAAAAATCACACGAAATTCTGAAAATCATTATTGAGTCTATAGATTATGAAATATAGGTTGGTGACAAATTTGGCACTTTGCACGACTAGGGTCTCCATCCAATAAATATACTGTAATAGAAAATTAACGTCCTTTTTCATGAAAATATTTTTACAACATGTTTTGAATATCATTTTATTATTAAGGTAATGTATGCATTGATGATATCTTCCAATGCAAAGCAATCAATAAATCACTTATATTGTCATAAAATTCAATCAATAATCATTGAGCAAATAACATGAATTGTAAATTACTAGTCTTATGATGTAAGAAATTCAACAAAATAATTACTGTGCTTATTTAAATAAAAATGCAGATTGCATTTTATAATATTTTTTTTGATTGGAGGTTTAACGACTATCATGAGCAACTCAATGGGCTATAAACAGTCGCCTGTCCCTAATTTAGGGTCACTGGTTCCAGGGAAGGGAGAGAGCCAGTGCTGTAAGACAAACACAACATCCATGCCTCATCGGGATTCGAACCCCTTTTGGATGAATGACCAGAGGCCATCGCTTAGACCACTGCGCCACCGGGGCAGCTTTTATACATTTCACTGCCAACTTTAATTTCCAGTTTACGAATTTACATTTTTGTCGATCATTGGGATTGACATCTAGACAGTTTCCATCACAACAAAAGCTCATTGCTAGTACAGCACATCTAAGGCCCTTGTGTTTCTTTAGCTGGAGTTCCTGTTTTTACACCATTGCTTGGCCTTCCTGCTGTAGCCCAGGGCATGCGCCATACCATTTGCTTACTCAGGATGCTTGGGCCTTCGATATTTAACCTGGATGTGATTCGCTTTTAAATCATTAAGCGGTCAGTATGTATGAGCCAAACATCACCTCATTTACCCACTTTTTTTTTTTTTTTTTGATTGAAAGTTTAACGACCACCGTGAGCAACTCAATGGGCTATAAGCAGTCGTCCATCCCTAGTTTAGCCGCCCCGGTGGCGCAGTGGTCTAAGGCGTTGGCCTCTGATCATTCATCCGTAAGGGGTCCGGGTTCGAATCCCGGTCAGGCATGGATGCTGTGTTTGTCTTACGGCACTGGCTCTCTCCTTCCCTGGAACCAGTGACCCTAAATTAGGGACAGGCGACTGCTTATAGCCCATTGAGTTGCTCACGGTGGTCGTTAAACCTCCAATGAAAAAAAATCCCTAATTTAGGGTCACTGGTTCCAGGGAAAGGAGAGAGCCAGTGCCGTAAGACAAACACAACATCCATGCCTCACCGGGATTCGAACCCGGACCCTTCACGGACGAATGATCATAAGCCAGCGCTTAGACCTACGCATTTACCCACGTTCATCAATTCCAACACACTGTTGAGAAGCCCCGCTGACCACCTATTTATTACCTGTGTTTGGTTTGGAACTGCTTCACTTCGCGCGATGGATGCCTACGTCAACTGCCCATCACCCTTATCTCTAATGTTTTGCCTACTGAGAGGATATTTAACACACTGAAAGCTCTTCTTAGTGAAAAAGTTGCACAGTATTTGTAATATTACAAAATATTGCTGTACAGAAAAATCCCAACGTGGAATGTCTTCCCCACACAATACAGAACAAGCTTTGTCGATACTATCAAACAGCTGATTATTACACTATTTTAAACATGTGAAAATTTTTAATACTATAAAGCCAGTCTTTATTAAAGATTTTAACTTTAACAGTTACAGAGTTAGTCTTATTAACATTCATTGAAATCTTCAGTCAATTTCATTGAGACCATTCTCAATTTAAGTAATTTAATATATTTGTATAACAGTACTGTTAGAAAACATAGATAACGTACATTTCCAAGACTTCAAACCTATATAAAATACAACAATATTATCTAAGAGAATTTTACAGATAAGATTTTGAAGAATTTTTGGGGGGGGGGCTTGAAGCACAAAACGTTTTTCAGACTCATCAGAAATAACTTTTCTGAACACACTGTAAAATGTTTTCATCAGCAAAATCTATTACCAATTTTGAGTATAGGAAATAAAAATAAAATGGGCAGAACTTAAACACAGAAAACCTGTTCACTAAATGGAATTTTAGAACATTTTTAAAACTCAAGCCCCCCCCCCCCACCCACACACACACATTACTTGCAAAATAAATTTGCTAGCAGCTTCACTGTATAAAACTACGAGAAATTTTAGTACCGGTTCCACAACTGATGTACACATCAGTGTGCATAGAGCATATATTTCTGCAATCTGATTGCCAACCTAGATGAAAATGCTGTTTGCTCACTACACAAGTTTGAAGCCAACTTAGTGTTTACATTATAATGGAATTTTATTTCCACACCAAAACCTTTGCTCGTCTTGGCTTTCTCTACAGGAACAAGAGATACCGTTTTTTGAAAAAATGCTGAATGATCTTCGCTTTTTTCTTTTTTTTTTTTTAAACGTCAGAGCTATTTTAGTTTTATTTATTGCAATTTTGCAAGAAGGATACCAGACTTTTTCAGACTTAATTTTCCAAACGACCTTGAACATATTTTATTTAAACAAAAGTTCCGAAAACAATTTCATATGAAGTTGGCAATGAACTATTCATTCTATAATAAGATGAGCACTAAACTAGCCATGCACACAAAACTAACAATTCAAAACTAAGTTGAAGCCTCACCTCTAAATGAATTCCAAGTTGGCAGAAGCATAGCAAATTCCTTTTCAGAACTTGAAATTCTGTCTATTATTTTTTGATCAATGCTGAGCATGAGTGTTGGGTGAGAGTACAAGTTTCTTCTGAAATGGATTAAAACAAGAATCTTAAACATAAGAATTAAAAAGCTGTTAAAAGTTGACAAAAATATCCTACAAGGTATTTTTCTTAGTGTTCTTTATCTTAGCTTTTTATGCATTAGATACATCTCACAAGAAAGAGAGAAATATCTATTGTAAATGATGCTTTAAAAATAAAGCTTCCACCATGGAACTTATTTTAAAGCACCATTTACAATAATTTTGACACAAAAATTGATTTTAAATAATTTTGACACTTTTTGATAGAAGGAAATTTATACATATTCAGTTACATATGCATGAGGCTATCAGAAGTTTGAACTTTGGATTTGCTAATGATCTGTTGTTGGCATTAGTAAATAAATACTGCACAGGACCACTAAACTACTTATTTTACTGGTCCTGTTGGAGAGTTGTTATTTACGTAAAACTATAACTTTTCTTCTCATCCAGAAATTAGGTAGCAGTTTTTGGCTGGACTTCTGAATCTCAATGTAACACGTAATTTAATGTATCAATTCTTGCATGCATGCTTCGTAAGAATTTTGTTTGTTTGGAGGTTTAACAACTACCATGAGAAAGTTGAATAAGCAGTAAATGTGAGCAACTTTTCCATGAGCAACTTAATGGGCTATGAGCTACATAATTTCGGGCCACTGGTTCCAGGAAAGGAAGTCAGTACTGTAAAATAAACACAACATCCATGCCATACTGGGATTTGAACTTGCACTCATTGTGGACAAATGGTCAGAAGCCAGCGCTAAGCCTACTGCGTCACTGGGACAGCTGTAAATTTTATGCTATGTACTTAGAAAAATTTCAATGCTGTCGTAACATTTTTTAGTGCTAGCTTCCTTTAGCAGCTCCATATAATTTATCTGAATTTCTTTAAAATGAAAGAAAATCTGTACTTACCCACTGCGATGCTTCGGCAACCACCATTTGCAATAGCACGTAAAGTTGTTTTCACAGCACAGGTAATTCTTGGCAATTCAATTGCTGGTTGCCAACCGATCAGCTGTGGATGCGTAAACCTCTGAGCCGCACGCTGTCATATTACAGCTGAGCAGAAAGAGTTTTTTTTTTTTCTTTAATTTTATTTTGATTGGAGGTTTAACAACCACTGTGAGCAACTCAATGGGCTATATGCAGTCGCACTTCCTTAATTTAGGACCACTGGTTCCAGGGAAGGGTGAGAGCCAGTGCCATAAGAAACTCAACATCCATGCTTAATCAGGATTTGAACTCTGACCCAAGTCGGACGAATGATCAGAAACCATTGCTTAGACCACTGCGCCACCAGGGCAGCGAAAGAGCATTCAACTACCAAAGGTCACAGGAAAATGGATTGTTTCTCCCAGCTGAATATTAATCTATATATTC
The DNA here is from genome assembly GCA_039090855.1 of Macrothele yani. Classification (NCBI taxonomy): domain Eukaryota; kingdom Metazoa; phylum Arthropoda; class Arachnida; order Araneae; family Macrothelidae; genus Macrothele; species Macrothele yani. The sequence goes on along the minus strand of CM076999.1, from coordinate 103,726,557 downwards.
ATCTTTTTGCCACGCGTGTCTGTTCTACTTTACGAATAGATCTTGCGAAGTTTAAATAAGATAGGATCAATGCTTTTAAAAATCAGTAAATATTTCCTTTCGACTGCAGAAAGGGCGTGGGACTGTAATGAAATACTGGAAGTTCTGGTTGCTTTGGGAATTCTTGCTGTGCAAAAGATCATCTTCAAGTCTTTTGATTTGCGATATTATGTGGCGCAGTTTGACTGGGCGATTTTCGCTTCCCACCAAAAGCTTCGTATTTTGTGGGCTGTATATTCAGCTACATTTTGTTTTGAGCTTTTCGAAATTCTGCTTCATTATGCCATCTTGCCAAGGTTGTTCGTGGAAATTGCTGCAATAACATGGAGCTTCGAGTTTTACCCATACACTGCTTATCAGTTGGTAACCAGAAGTTCCATGTAGCAGAAGACACCTATGCCATGAAAACAACTTGATGTGCTATATAGCAAATTATGGTTGCCGCTGCGTGTAGGTACCAATTTTCAAATTTCATTTTGACAATTTTAAACACCAAAAGTGTGTGCTCTGCAGAAACATGTGCTATTATATGGCCACAAATAATGGGAAAACATGGGTTTTATAAAGAAATTCCGGTAAATTACACAAAGCCGTTAAAGGAAACTAACAGCTACCTGTTTTTTTATAAATAGAAATGAAAGTTCTTTTACACAAAGGAAATACCGAATGATAATAGAACAGTTTGGTTTTAGCCATCAGCCTGCTGCTTATCTTCTGCTGCACATTTAAAAAAAATATTACTGAACTATGTTATTCACCAATAATTTTATTTCAAGAGCTTTCCACCTGTTCCAGGTGTTATTCATGGCTGGCAGAGGTAGGGTGCCGCCCTGAGGATATAACTGATAGTTCACAAATCTATATCAGTTACTATTAAAGGGAAAACAAACTACTTTGCAGCTAAAGAATGTCAAAAAATATGGCCAAACGCAATTCGAAATTGTTTTTATTTTAATTTTTTAAATAAAGCTATTACAAACAAATACATAAAATGAAAAAAACCCCTGAGGCATGAGGAAGCATCAGGCTGTGTGTGCCAAATGTTTTGATGTGCAAATGTCCCCAATGCTTGCTTTAGAGCTCTCCAATTTAACATGATGTTTTGGGGGCATGCTGTTATTTGAAAAAAGAACAGCTTTTTTTTTGTTTAAAAAACACATAACAGCACCTTAATTATATCATTCTAACAAATGCACTGCACAAAGTGTAACAGTGGAGCTAATTTCTGTGGCCCTTGATTGTGAGTGTGTAGAAGTCTAATGCAAATGTAGACTACTCGATATACTAAAATTTGAATGCCTACCCCAGTATTTTACTGAGGTATGTATAGAATTTTTTAACTAGAATTGAGATATATATGTATGTATATATATATTATATATATATACATACAGCACTTGACAAATATGTTCCAGATCTAGAAGCCAGATGAATGAAGTAAAAAAAAAAAAATGCATGATGTCTGTTGATGATGCTAAGCCAAAAAATAATAACTACATCTGTTGTCAATTTCCTTTTTTTTTTTTTTTTTAACCCAAAGCACTTATTTGCAAAACAAAGTTCCAATTTGCTTCATAATTTTGTTTTCCCACTCATCCATTGCTGATCTCAAAAAAGCCGCCCCGGTGGCTCAGTGGTCTAAGGCGCTGGCCTCTGATCATTCGTCCGTAAGGGGTCCGGGTTCGAATCCCGGTCAGGCATGGATGTTGTGTTTGTCTTACGGCACTGGCTCTTTCTCCCTTCCCTGGAACCAGTGACTCTAAATTAGGGACGGGCGACTGCTTATAGCCCATTGAGTTGCTCACGGTGGTCGTTAAACCTCTAATCAAAAAAAAAAAAAAAATCTCAAAAAATTAAAATTTAAGATTTTGATTTTATTAAAATACTATTTGCAGAAGTCATATTTTGTACATATTAATTCAAAGTACTGTACTTTTACCTTTGTGTAACCTGCAGACCACAAAATTCACACAAGAAGTTTCTTTCTAAGATCCACGGTGGTGTATAATACACAAGGCTGTGAAAAAAAATGTGACATAATCCATAGAAAATGTGCCACCATCTGTCGTGTTAATCATGAACCATAATTTCCGGCAGAAAAGCCACGATTCACAGGATGACTGACTCAGAAGTCCAAAGATGAAGAAAAAAACTATCAGCTTATAAAAAAGTAACTAATTTTTAAGTACTTTTGAGTTACTTTTAAATAAACAAAGGAACTCATATCCCTGGGTTTTGCAGCATTACTGTAGTTCATTAGTTAGACCTAATAAATCTGTAGTATTTATCTTTTTTTTTTTTTTATATGTCTCAAAATAAAAAAAAATAAAAATAAAAAAAATAAATGAGAATGTGATATTGCAAAATGGTTAAGTGCCATGGAATAATAGCTCTGTGTGCTGCTCACAACACAGACTCCCACATGCACAAATATATAGACTTCGTTGCATCATATTTTATGTCAGAATGCTTGTAACTAAAAAAAAATCTTGCATCTCTTGGCGGTCCTCTATTGCGGCGTTGTTACGTTTTTCCTGTTACATTTTTGGTACTTTTCCAATCACACCTCTCCTGACAATACCCTCACATATTTTTTTAAATGCTGTACCAATTTTTTTTAAATTATTTTACTCTACCAGTATTTGCAGTACCTAAATTTATTACTTCTTAACAGATAATCTGCAAATTATGCAACACAAATTACATTATTTACTAGAAATTGTAAAGTCTGAAATAAAAAATATTTGCTGCCAGGGACAAAAATCTAAGTGCCTGGCACCTAGGATATGTCAAGTATGGATATACATATATAGCAACTATGTTAATACTAAGCAGGGGTTGCACTGGCTTTTCTAAAGTTTTTTTGCCAATTTAGTCGCCAAATTCAATTTTTTTTTCACCAAAGTGTTTATAACATAATGAAACTGTAATCGCCAACTCACTCTTCCGTCGTAATAAATATTTTACACATATGCAAGAATGTACATTCATAAAGGCCCTTTTAAGGGCCACCTAAAATCCATATTATTCATTTCCTTTGCCTATTTCATAACATTACGCTACGCTTCACGATTTAGCGATAACGTGTCGCCATCTATCGTCGCTTCAGAAACTACTTTTGGGCCACTTTCGGAAGGTTTACCCTTTTTTTCCACCCGTGGGGAAGTAAAGATTTTTGTGTACCACTGATTAACAAAATCTGGTGGTCCAGTATGAAGTTTACTAATAATGCTAATTGATAGTTCACTCATAATACTAATTATCAGGTTGTTCAGAAAATAATGGCAGATTTTCTGAAATGCCATATTCAACTTTCCCACAATGCTTGCAAAGTTTCATTCCAGTGACATTAGCCAACGAGATAAGGAGGGCTGAGGAGTGAGTACGGCATTCGGTCACTGATAACAATGTTCTGAAGGCAAATCCCAACATCAGTCAGTGAACTCGCCAAACAGTACAAGGTGTTGGTGTCAATCATTTCCATCAAATTGGTAAGGCCAAGAAGCTCGATAAGTTGGTCCCACACAAACTAATGGAACATCAGAAACAATGGTTCAAAAAGTGCAGTAACCTTCTGCTTCACAACAAAAAGGAGACCCTACTTGATCGCATTGTAACTTGTGTTGAAAAGTGGGTGCTATGTGACAACTGTAAGCAATCTGGACAGTGGCTGAACCTTGTTGAACCACCAAAACATTATCTTAAACCAAGGTTGATGCAAAAAGTCTTGACAGTGTGCGGGATTGTTCAGTGTTATACACTTAAAGTTCTGGAATGCTGATGAAAGCATTACCTCAGTTACATACTGTAAAGAAATTGACAATGCACCAGAAGTTGTGTTCCAAACAGTCATATTTGGTGAACAGGAGGGTCCTTTTCTCCTCCATGTTAACGCAAGACCACATGTGTCACATATGACAAAACAGAAATGATACGAACTGAGGTTCAAACCCTACCCACATCCTGCCTACGCGCCTGACTTGGCACCTACGGATTTCCACCTGTTCATGCATTTTAGCAATTACGTCAAGGTCAGGGCCTTCAGGAACCGAGAGGAGGCTGAAATTGCATTCTGGGAATTTCTTGTATCCAGGAGCCAGATATCTTTTGGACTGGCATTAAAGCACTTGTTCCACAACAAACGCTTGCGAAATGGTTACTTTCGAAGGTGCAGAGCAAGCATGTTGTGTGTTTTGGTTTGAGGAAACAATGTCTGCGACACAAAGTTCAAAGGAATTTTCGCACACAATATGGCAAATAACCTCTGAATAGGGGTACATTCTGTGTGTGTGGCACAATAATTTTGTGGAATCGGGCTGTTATATTCGTCATTTGATGGCGTACCCAAACACCTGTTTTCCAGATGGGTGGATTGGTAGAGGTGAGCCAGTAGCATAGCCACCTCTTATTCCAGATATGCATAGTTGTATAGCCCCATTCAAAACACCCTGTATTTTTTCAACAGAGTAGTTGAAAAAAAAATAGTCCTAGCACTAGGAAGTAATGAGCAGACTGTAAGGTAGAAAAGAAACTGCAAATGGTGGCATTTTTTTCCTTGATCAAAATGTCAGTTAAGGAACAGTTATTTCACTTTGTAAATATTTGTTTACGTGCCCCATGAAGGGTAAATGTCTAAGTAATTGCACGCATGTATTTGTATTCAGATATCTTTATTAAGCTTTTTAGATTTAAATTATGTTTTAAAAGTATAACAAGGAAAAATAATAAAAAAAATATTAATCAGCTATGTTATTGTGGGCCTCCTTTATTTAAACAATCAAGTTTTATAAACCAATGTTTTTCTTTCTTCATAATGATGCCTTACACAACACAGTAAGAAAGTATGATTTATTCACTTATTTCATTAAATTAAATTTATTTTCTAATTCTTGTAACTTTCAGTCATGGTAGTGTCAAACGGGAAGTAAAACAGGAGTGTTTCTAAAGTGTGATAGTTTTTCTCTGTGCCTACATTTTTCAAGGTAAAATTGCATTTTGAATGTTTAAATTTTCATCTACATTTTTTTTTTTTTAGTGGAGGTTTAACGACCACCGTGAGCAACTCAATGGGCTATAAGCGGTCGTCCGTCCCTAATTTAGGGTCACTGGTTCCAGGGAAGGGAGAGAGCCAGTGCCGTAAGACAAACAACATCCATGCCTCACCGGGATTCGAACCCGGACCCCTTACGGACGAATGCTCAGAGGCCGACGCCTTAGACCACTGCGCCACCGGGGCGGCCATCTACATTTGATCATATATATATATATCTTATGATTTATTCAGACTCTCACAACTTGTGGTTTTTGTAATCGTTTTTCTGTTTTTTGTGGCAGATGACGAGCGTGGGTTGAGCAAGGAAACTTATAGATGCATGCAAAACTAAGTGATTCATCATGCAACTCTGAGGAAGTTATGATAATAAAAATTTTTTTGGTGGGCTTTTTTTTTGATTGGAGGTTTAACGACCACCGCGAGCAACTCAATGGGCTTTAAGCAGTCGCCCGTCCCTAATTTAGGGTCACTGGTTCCAGGGAAGGGAGAGAGCCAGTGCCGTAAGACAAACAACATCCATGCCTCACCGGGATTTGAACCCGGTCCCCTGTCGAATGAATGATCAGAGGCCATTGCTTAGACCACTGCGTCACCGGGGCAGTGAAAACAGAAATAGAGTCAAGTAGTACAAATTGTGTATGCATCTGCTATCGTGGTCACAATATCTAGAAATATTGTTCTCACAATAAATTTATCACCTGAGTAAAACCATTTTTCAGATGGTGCATGTTATTCAATTGCATTATAACCCTTTTGTATTTTGTTAAGTAGGTTTTTCTTAGTTTGGAACTGAACATATAATTTTGATATTGAAAAAAAAAACACTAAAAGAAACTATTTTAATAAGGGTATATTTTTAAAAGGTTACTAGACAAGCATACTAAAATTTAGAATTGTTTTAAGGCATGAATAAAGTACTTTCTTCAGAAACTTTCATTCAGCAAAACTTTAGGCATGTAACTACATTCTGTACAACATTTCAAAAGTTTAGCAGCAAAAACTATGCTTACCTGTATCATTATTCCAGGCTTTGACTTTTTTGGAAGGTATTCCATGCTTTCTTCTTCTTCTAATAATTTTCACATTCAACTAATGAGTCACGTAGAAAACAAAAAAAAACTACATGGCCATGTTATTATACAAAGCTGATATTTGAGACTAATTTAAAATTCGGACAGAGCAAAAGTAAATTTCCGTCTTTACTGGGTGGTATGTAAAAAGGTTATGAGAAGTAAATACAAATGATCAACAAGTTGTTTTTTTCAATTTTCCTTGAATAAGCCAGTTGCCTGGATGAAGCAATTTGTCAGATGATGATCATGCATCCCATAAACAAATGCACTGCATCCTGGAGAATTAACCAAGCAACAAAATTATGGGTAAATGTGTACTTTAGCGTCCTGCAAAGTTACGTAGTAGAATTCGTTTGTTTCTCACATACAATCCAAAATATCACCAGTCCAAAAGTTATGAATTTATCGTAAAATTCCATCACTTACACGATAGTACCATTAATAGTACAGGTAGTCGTTAAAAGTACTTTATAACTGTTAGCGGCAAACATACGCTAAAAGCAGATAAGTGCCCAGTCTTAACTCATGCCTAGACCAACGTGTAACCGAATAGTTAGCATATGTCCACATGAACTTTCCTGTTAAACTGTAATCAAAAAGTTTCCAAATGAAAAAAAGCACTAGTCTCCTACAGTACAGAAAAACTTTGGACAAACAGATACAAAACGTTAGGGAAAGATATTGAATAGGAATAAAGTGAAGTGTTATGCAGCGAACTTAACGTAGAAATTAAGCCTAACATACAAACAATCCGGCGAAGTGCTCAACGCCAAATAAAATTAACTGAAATTGAAAGAAAAACAAAGAATGATAAATCTCGGAAGTGGAACACGGAAATTCTAACCTCGTAATAATAATTTAGTGGAACTGAGAATGATTAATATGTCTTGTAATGCTGAGATTACAAATCCCGTTTGCTCGTTATTTTGCTAAGTTCTACCAAACTACTTCGAAACGCGAGGCTAAGTGTTTGAGCATGCGCGTTAAGTAGTTCAGTAGCTCGGCGCGTTGCCATCCCCAAAACTGTAGATTTTACAGTTTTAAACTGTTAAATGTGGTTACGGCATTTTTCTGTAGCGATTTACAGTAATTTTCTGTAAAAACTACAACTTTTTTTTACAGTGTATGGCACGGGACCCTTGGTTGCAATTACTGGTAGACTCAACGCCGAGACCTACTGCACCATTTTGGATGACAATGCGCTTCCTACGTTGTGGCAGTTTTACGGGGTGGACCCATGTTACTTTTAGGATGACAATGCACCTGTCATTTTGCGAGGTCCACCATGGCTTGGTATGGTGACAATGGGGTTAATCGAATGGACTGGCCTGCGCAGAACCCGGACCTTAACCCTATCGGGCACCTCTGGGACGAGTTGGAGCGTCAACTTAAGGGGTGCCCCCACCGTCCGAAATCGGTGAAGGAACTGACCAGTCTCCTCCAAGCCGAGTGGAAGAAAATACCGCTAGCCGTCGTACAACGCCTGGTTGAGAGTATGCCCCGGAGGGTCGCAGCTGTAACCGCCGCTCGTGGAGGCTCCACCAACTATTGAAGGTGAATAAACTTCGTTTTCCTTTGCTATCACAGGTGTCCAATTACTTGCTGGTAGAAAATGTATGTAGTGATGAAGCGACAATATATTGTTTATGAGATTGACACTTAATGCAAAAACGTACAGAAAGTACTTTATGCATAATTAAATAACTTGTGATCAGTGACTTTGTTGTACTAGTTATTTATGTGTGCCACTTTACACATTTATTAAACAAATTTTCTTGAAATGTATAATATCTAAATTGAAGTAATACAAGATTATATTTATATGTATGGACGAAGTTATTTGTAAGTACGTAAGGTTACTTATATTTGAGCATGTCATGTACTCGTTTACGATACGATTGCACTCAAAAAAAAAAAGAAAAAAGAGTAGGTTCAGGTTCTCGTTTTCAAGTAGATTTTTTAACAGTGTAAAAACCACATTGAGCAACTCTGTTTATGATTGGAATTTTTAACGATCACCGTGAGCATCTCAGTCGGAAATAAGCAGTCACCACTCCTTAATTTAGAGCCACAGGTTGCAGGGAGGGGAGAGACACAATGCCACGAAACAAACACAACGTCTATGTCTCAGCCGGATTCGAACCCGGACACATCTCAGACGAACGGTCTGAAGACAGGGCTTAGACCACTGCGCCAACGGCGAATCATTTTTTGAAAAGAAAGCACTTGTTTGGCACATAATATTCTTAAAAACTCACACAACGCCCGACAATTTCCTACAAGAAATTTAACATTGTAAGGAATTTAATTTATTTTCAGTATTTGTAGATAATACTAATTTTTTGTTTCCTCATTAGCTTTAAAAGCAGTGAAATTTTGCTTGCGTGCAATTTAATTTCTGCCTGATCAATATTCATGTTTTGAAAACTCTTATTTTATTTCAGCCACCACGGAGAATCAGGAGATTCTGAAGACCAACAATTTGATTCATTCGGAGAAACAAAACGCGAAAGTGCTTTTATCAAGCGCGCTGTTTTCAAAAAAGAAAGCACAGGTCTTTGCACCAGCCTTTTTGAAAAATATTTTCCTTTCCACATTTATGCATTCTAGAGAATTAAAACCGAATTCTGTGTTCATACTTGTCCATTCTTTTTCCTGAGAGTTATACAAACGTTGGAGGAAATGAATTTGTCATATTACAGTTTTGTGAAATTTTTATCGGAATTAAAGGGGCTAAATTTGCATGTGCTGTGTAAGTAATTTTTTATTCATTCAATGTAGCAAGTATGCCAGTCCGTTTCGTTCAAAATGAAAGTAATTTTGGCGCATTTTTTGCGTAATGGTAAGATAAGGTAAACACAAATTTCTGTGGTAGAGTGGTTCTTATACTTTTGGCGAAAACAAATTGCAGAGGAGTTAGTAACCTTTATTCCAAAACGCAAAATAAGTGGCGACAGCAATAAAATTGTAAAGAACAGTCTTTTTTACGTTTTCCAACCGTAGGTTAAAGAAGCGTATATGCTTCAGCTTCATCCGTCCGTCCGTCCTTCTGTACGCACAATAACTCGCGTAAAAATGGTTAGATTTCGATGGAATTTTAGTACGTGCTAGGGGCCCACCTGGGAACGAACCCTACTGAAAATGGGTGAAGTGGGGTCAAAGGTCAGGTCATAGGCGTGGGGTGCATTCCATTGCTCTTATGCGTCATAACTTGCGTAAATATGGTTCGATTTCGATGAAATTTTAGTATGTGGTAGGGGACTACCTGGGGACGAACCCTATTGAAAATGGACGAAATGGTCTTAAAGGTCAAGACATAAGATCGGGATGCATTCCATCGTCCTTATGCGTTATAACTTTCGTAAAAACGCTTCGATTGAGACAAAACCTTTTAGCGGCTCAGTTGAATATCATCGAAATGGGGTCAAAGGTCAGGGCACAGGAGCGAGATTTATTCCACAGCCATTATCCTCATAATTTGAGTAATGATTTCTGGTATGTTGGAAAGCGTATCATAACCAATGCATTGCATGATTTTACTAACCTATTATACCTAAAGTCTTACTAAAAATAATCATGAATATACAGGATGTCCGAGCTAAAAGTAGCACAGTCTGCAACGGTGAAGAATCAATGAATAAAACAATGTACAATAACAAACGTCAACACTCTGGTTAACACAGTCTTGTCAGGTCTTCACAATTACTGCTGAAAATGTTCGCCCGCCTCGTTAATACGCAGTATGGTTCTCTTGAGCATATTGTGGAAGACATCGCGTAACCCATTCGCCGTGATGCTGTTGATAACATTTGTGTTATTGGTCTTCAATTCATCTAGCATGTATGGATTAGTTTCATGCACTTTTCCTTTAAGGTTTCCCCAGAAATAAAAGTGACATATACTGAGGTTAGGCGAACGAGGGAGCCACCGCCGTTTTGACACTGTTCTCTCAGCAATGAATACCGAATGCACTTGATGTAAAGCGGCTCGTGCAGTATGCGCTGTGGCCCCATCTTGTTGAAAGTATGCGTACAATTTCTCCTCTTTTGTCTCAATGAATATTCAACGAACACGTTGAATATGTTGTTTATGTACTGCTCTGAGTTAATGGTGTTGGTGAAGAATATAGATCCAATGATTCTGCATGCAGACAGTGCGCACCATACCACAATCTTTTCATCTTACAGTGGAGTTTGGAACATCCTCTGGGATTCACGATGGACCATTATCGTGTGTTGTGGCTATTCACATAAGCGGAGAATTGAAACTGAGCCTTGTACGACATGAAATACAGGCGATGATCCCTAAGACCTTGTACAAATTCGTTGTGCATGCACTGACAGTATCCCAGTCGTTTAGCGGCATCTGATGGGAATACAACACGGATATCAGTTACAAAACGTATAAAACAAACGTTTACATTAAATTCACTTTCATAAACGACATTTCCTAAGGTTACATTAATCTACGGACGACCTGCTACTTTTAGCTGGGTCATCATTATATAATTTGCTAGAAACTTCCTCCTTCTCCTCAGTGCCACTTTTTAAGTCGTCATAGCAACAACAGAGAAACAAATGTTCGTGGCGTCAGGCTTAGCTTTTCGTGTTTTCGTGTAGGTGACGTAATTACCTACACGCACACAGTCCCCGCATATATAACTTTGTTTTGTTGTCATAGCAACAAAGAACACAGCTACTGGTGTGACGTCATCTAATCCAAATCATTCTCACATAACGTCAAAGATGCGTTACATCACACGGTCAACTCTTCAGAGATACGAAAACTTTACATCAGGAATTTTGGATCACTACCTCAACCGGTGCTTAGCCATCTGTATGTGGCAACATCTAGAGTACGACGATCTGACTACTTCAAGATAAAAATAGTTCACGGAAAAGAACAGGGGAAATTGGTACGGGGTTCACAGTCAGTGTATACGAGAAATGTTGTGTACAAGGAAGTGTTGACGAAATTGGGACTAAAGGTTTTACACAACACATAATAAGCAGACAGCCCGTCGTATCAAATTTCATAAGCGACTGCTCGGGGAATTTTCAGAACGTTGTGAGGCAACGTCGAGAGTACGACGATCTGACGACGTCAACATAAAAATAGTTCACGGAAAAGAAGAGGGGAAATTGGTACAGGGTTCACAGTCAGTGCATACGAGAAATGTTGTTTACAAGGAAGTGTTGACGAAATTGGGACTAAAGGTTTTACAAAACACATAATAAGCAGACAGCCCGTCGTATCAAATTCCATAACAGCCTGCTCGGCAAATTTTCAGAAAGCAGTGAGCCAACGTCGCCATCTATTGACGTGGAATTCAAAATCTCAATAAATAAATTTCAATAATTTCTGTATCATAAATTTTATTTTCCCCCGTCATTATTGAAGGGCTTTCATCCAGTATAGTATTAAAAGTAGTAATAAATCTATTAAAATTATATATAGTACGTTTAATTCGGGGACATTTTGCTTGCCAGTTTTGAAATAGTAGCACTCTATCACAATACACCAAAGGGGCTGGTCTAGGAGCTTATTTAGGGAAGTGGTTATTAAACTGTTTTGAACACAACACAAAATCAACAAGACGTTCAACTTTGCAACCTATGTGTCTATTTTGATATTAAAAATGCTAACGTAATAATATACATAACTTTGGTGATTATTCATTATTACACAGAATGATTAAATGTTATAAATTACGATGTAATTTCAAAAACCAAAGATTTCAAACAAAAGATTTAGTTTTTGAAATTACAGTCAAACCAGTGGCGCAACCAAGTGCGAGGGGGGTTAATTGGAGGTTTAACGACCACCGTAAGCAACTCAATGGGCTATAAGCAGTCGCCCGTCCCTAATTTAGGGCCACTGGTTGCAGGGAAGGGAGAGAGCCAGTGCCGTAAGACAAACACAACATCCATGCCTCACCGGGATTCGAACCCGGACCCCTTCCGTGCGAATGATCAGAAGCCATCGCTTAGACTACTGCGCCACCGGGGCGGCGGGGGGGGGAGGTTAGTGTTATCTATATAATGGGGAGGTATGAATAGTAGCGCATTGTGAGAAAAACAATATGAATAACTGGAAATTAAAACCTTTAACAAAACAGGTTTCAAAAATAATTACTCAGAATAGTTCAGTGTGTTCCTTGGCCTTTCACTACTGCTGAAAGCTCTTGAAATCGAGATTGTGCCTTTGAAAGACAGCATCTCCAGTCATGCTCTGGTTGTAGTCGGCTTTTAGCTTTAATTTTCATATCAGAAAGTATTGAAAAGTCAGCTTTATATACGTAGGTAGTCGAAGACGGAAGTAACACTTGCATAACTTGGTTGAGTAGAATGGCTTTTTCTTTTTTCAATTTTATCCAAAATGAACACAGTGTTCGTTTTTGGAAACTTTGACGTAAAATTTCAGCATTTTAGGCTTCATTAAGCTCTTCCTGGTGACCTACAATGTTTGAAAAGTTTTCATGCAAGTCTTCAACGTCAGTATCAAATGGACTGCGCACCCAACTACACGGTCTAGTCATGTTATTGTGAACACCAGCTAATATCCAGAGTAACGGCCGTATGCAGCGCGGACAGCAGATAGACGGGCTGGCAGTGACTCATTAAGGTGCTGTAAGGTAATCAGAGGTATGTGCAGCCATGCTGACTGCAGTGCCCCTGACAGTTGCTCAAGGGTGCGTGGTGGAGGATCCATTCAGCGTACAACACGATCGAGATGGTCCCACGGATGCTCAGTTGGATTTAAGTCTGAGAAATTAGGGGGCCACGAAAGTACATTGAAGTCTTCATTGTGCTCTTCCAAGCACTCTCGGACATTTCTAGCTGTGCGGCACGTCGCATTATCATGCTGGATGAACCCATCCGCTCCAGGGAAAACAATCAGCATGCATGGGTGTACGCGGTCTGCAAGGATGGATTCATAACGAATTCCGTCCATAGTGCCTTCCACAGGTATGAGTGGAAACAAAGAATGCTACGAAAACATTCCCAGACCATAATGCTGATCATACCAGCTTGCTTTCTTCCAGCAATGGTTGAAAAGTGTTTGTTCTCCGATGTTTCTCGCCTTAAGCGCCAACATCCATCCGCTCGATGAAGCAGAAAACATGACTCACTGGAGAAGGCAATCCTTTGCCAATGTGTAAGTCCAATTCCGATACTGCTGTGAAAATGTAAGTTTTTTCCACCGATGCACCTTCGTTAGCATAGGTGCAGTGACCATCCGTCTGCATCGGAGCCCCATACGTAGCAGGGTTCGCTGAACTGTCGTTTTAGACACACTCCCGGTAGCCTCCTGGTTCATTCGGCCAGTGAAGTGCTCCATTATGGTGTGTCGATCGGCCATCACGCATCTTTGCAGCTGACGTTCACTTCTAAAATCAATGGCACGTGGCACTCGGCAGTTTCAACGTCGCTTATTCGCAATGGTGCCATTTCTCCAATCACGATACACTTGAACCACAGCAGCACGCGAACAGTTCACAAACTGCGCTGTTTCAGAAATACTGCCACCCTTGGCCCGAAAGCCGATAATGATCCCCTCTTGCAAATCTGATGAATCGCAACTGCGACAGCAACGAGTGATGTGTTTTCAGATTGCCTACAGCACACCTTATATACCCTCAACGCCAGCTCACGACACGTGCCCTCTTTCATTGGCTACGCGCTGTTGATATCAAAAGTAGGAGGTGGTCACAATAATGTGACTCGGATGTGTACATTTAGTGATATTTTCTGAAATGTTGCGATCGAACTCCAGACTTAATTTCTACAGATAATCAATTATTACATTTTTATCCTCTGCTAGCTCAGTATTTTCATGTTCCAGAAGCAGGTTTAAAGTCGAGAAAGGAGCCGCTTTACTTTCTTCTCTTTTTCTTTTTCCACAGTTTAAACTTCTTTTTTCTTTTTTTTTTCTTTTGATTGGAGATTTAACGACCACCATGAGCAACTCAATGGGCTATAAGCAGTCGGCCGTCCCTAATTTAGGGTCACTGGTTCCAGGGAAGGGAGAGAGCCAGTGCCGTAAGACAAACACAACATCCATGCCTCACCGGGATTATAACCCGGACCCCGTTCGGACGAATGATCAGAGGCCATCGCTAAGACCACTGCGCCACCGGGGCGGCAAACTTCCTTTTGAATGTTCTAGAATTTCTCTACTAAGCCGAATACAGTGTGATCACGGCCGAGGGCTTTAAGCGTATTAAACACGAAGAAGGTTTAAATTTTAAATTAAAAAAAATAACATTTTAATTATTTTGTTTCTGGGAAGCTACGGCGATCCATCTTAGAAGCACCGGCGACCGAAGCCTGGGTCGCGACCCATAGGTTAAGAGCCCCTGCATTACGGGGTGGTAGCGGGAGGGGGGGGAGACTTTATGAAAAGCATAGACACACTACAAACCTGCAGCACTGCCCTTCCTGGGATTATAAAGCTTTCCAAAAGTTTGCGATTAACAAAACTGCCCTAAACTTTACATGAAAACAAGAACTGAAACATCAGCACTACTTTCATGACGATCACTCTCCCGCTTCTCGATGGAACCAGCTCGATGATTTATAAATCTCATGACTGGATAAAATCTTCGAAAATAAATTTCATGCTCTGTATTCCGATGAATTTATTTAATAGAAAAATCTCCAGCTTGGAAATATTTACGAGTTTTTGTTTACAGACAAATCGAGGTACGTACTTCGCTTTCTCTCCCGCACCCCCCCCCCCAACCTCCACAGTCTACCCCCACACAGCGACTTTCCCAGTTTCCAATTACTTATCACACCAGACAGTACTGAAGTACAGAACAAAATGCATACATTGCTTTTCATGATCAGCGAAAATTGGGTTTCTCTCCTGCTCTCATCTTCTGTGTTTTTGAGCCGCCATTATTGTTCTACACAGATTAGAACAGACGTGTTATCTCCAGATTTACAGCGAATCTCAGTAACAAAACCAATTACGAAAATCTCTTCATTTATTTTTATAATTATTTATTTTTATATTATTTCACAAAAATAAACACATTTATAATTTACGGTATTGACTATTCAAAAGGAAAACGTTTGGCAGGAGGGAGGGGGGGGGGGCAACGCAGTCGCCACTAGCTGCTTCCGCTACCCATGAGCCTGAACCGCCTAGCTGTGTCATTAATTCATAAACATTTTGGAAGATCATAACTGTCTTGGCGCTGTAATAATCAACACGTTAAATGATTTAAACAATTATTATCACGTTAAACTATTTTTGATAATTTTTTACAATGATGATGATATATATGCATATCATTATCATCATCATCATTGTCAACCATCATCAATCCACTGCCGGACGAAGGTCTTCCCAAGTCTCTTCCACAAGGGTCTGTCTTGTGCCAGTCTCCTCTAAGTTACTCCCGCATACTTTCGAATTTCATCCACCCATCTCCCATGTGGTCTTCCTCTACGTCTTTTCTTATGCCTTGGTATCCAGTCTAAAATTTCGGCTGCCCATTGACGGTCTGTCTTTCTGGCAATATGTCCAGCCCATTGCCATTTCAGGGATTTTACTCTGATCATGATGTCTTCCACTCTTGTCATTTTTCCGATCCACGAGCTCCTCTTCTTATGTCTCCTGGTTACACCAAGCATGCACCTCTCCATGCTACTTTGAGTTGTCTGCAGCCTTTGTATGTCTCTTTTAGTTAAGGTCCACGTCTCTGCACCATACGTAATCACTGGAAGAATGCATTGATCAAACACTTTTCTTTTAAGACATAATGGCATATTGCTCTTGAAAATTATACTGTGTTTTCCAAAAGCTCTCCAGGCAAGTCGTATACGCCGATTAATTTCTTCATCAATGTGACCCTCACTTGATATCTGCTGTCCAAGATAAACGTACGTGTCTGTTATCTCCAGCTTTTCTCCATCAATCGATAAATCTTCATTTCTTGTAAAAGCATTGAACATCTTTTTTGTGTTCTGAAAGTTCATTTATAATAACACTTCTTTACTCTTGTCAGCAAGTTCCTGGATCATACTCTGCAGCTCTGATGGGGTAGTTGCAAAAATGACTACGTCATCAGCAAAACGAAGGTGAGTTAGATAATCTCCATTAATCTTCATCCCTTTGTTTTTCCAGTTCAGTGATTGAAAGACATTTTCCAAAGTAGCATTAAAGAGCTTCGGAGGTATGGTGTCACCTTGTCTCACTCTCTTTCCAGTTTTTATGGGTGCTGCATTCTCAAATAGACGAATCTTTGCACCTGCATTTTCATAGATGCTATTAATAATATCAATGTATGCATCTTCAATACCGCAGGATATCAAAGCCATTGTAACTGCTAATGGTTTCACCGAATCAAAGCCCTTTTCATAATCGACAAAAGCCATGCATAACGGAAGTTCATTTTCCCTCGCTGTTTCAATTACCCGAATATATATCATCCTCCTCCTCATTATTGTCAACCATTATCAATCCACTACTGGATGAGGGACTCCACAAGTTTCTTCCACAACGATCTGTCTTGCGCCAGTCCCCTCCATGTCACTCCGGCATTCTTTCGAATTTCATCCACCCAATGTGACGTATACTTTAATTTAACTTTCTTTTCTAATCTTCTGTCTCGCAAGAGTACGGTTGGCAACACATTGAGGTCAGCCCGAATGACTTGTGGATGTCCGAGATGAGAACTAACGTTATATACGAAGTCCAGTCATGTTATTGTGACCACACACTACTTTTGACGTCACCAGCGCGTAGCCAATGAAAGAATGCACGTGTCATGAGATGGCTTAGAGGGTATACAAGGTGTGCTCTAGGCCTTCTGAAAACATATCACTTGTTGCTGTCTTGGATAAAAGGAGCGGTTTATCAGATTTGCCCTCGTTGCCGAAAATAAAAACCCTGAGGGATAATCCAACTTTTCCTAGCTGCTGAAGATTAAAAACAGGTGTGGTGACTAACGGCTAAAAATTCTGTTTGTTTCCTGTCTACCGGTAACTTGTCCGCATAAATAATTTTTCGGTGGCAACGTACTGAATGAAGGTGGCTGTTTCTGTCAACTGAGTGAAATTACGATTGTGATCTGAGTTTGAAAATTTTGAGTCAACTGTGAACAACTACACCTTTGTGACCAGAACGTGAAGCGTTGTTACGTCAAACGGAAGCCAGCGGACTTTGAAGAAATTATCCAAGGTAATAGTTGTTTTTTTATTGTAGTACTCCTAATTATTTTTCTCCTAAATATATAAATTTCGAATAATTTGACCTCATTTTGGATAATGTGAAGCCATTTTGAAAAATGTGAACAATTGCGATTACAAAATTTTCAAAAGTCAATTGTAAAGTGAAGAATGAAGGTGCTTTGTTAGTTTTCATTGTCGGTGATTCTTTTTTAACTTTAAAATGAAAAAAAAAATCGACTGTGGGGTGTTTCAGCTGCAAGCGGTTTTGTGTAGCGCAAAGAATTCGTCTCTTCAACGGAACGGGTGGATAGTGGACCATTTTCACGCATGTATTTACAAAATATCGCTCTCTTGGAGACATTCTTAGGGTAATTTAGAACGATCAATTGCAATCGTGTAAATGCGTTATGCGTTCAACAAGGTATGACTGAAACGCAGAGAGACAGGGAAATGGTTAGGCTCCCATCGAAACAGAATCATTCACAAATGTATAGTGTTGGAGGCTCGTGACAGACACGTGCACATCGTCGTCAACCATTATCAATCCACTGCTGTATGACGGTCTCCCCAAGTTATATATATGCTTTTATTTAAGTTTTGCATCAAATGAGGAATCTAGGCCTATATAAAAAATCTGATTGTGCAACACTTGAAATATTTGGAATTCGATTAACAGTTATATAAATAATTAAAGAACTGTAAGACTTCGTTGTATAGAAAAAAATTATACGCTTAAAAAATTCGTCAATTATTTGACAACAAAAAAAAGGCAAGGCTATATGGATATAATTGTCCTCAATAATCTTCTCAATCAGTTGAACACATTGATTGGAGAAAGTCACTGTTAAAAATAAAGAGAAGTAAACAAAAAAGTATCTTTCTTCTTTAGAACAGCTTTGGACCGTGGAAAAAAAAAGTGCAGAGTTAAAAATGTAACACAATGTGACATGAACGGATAAATATATTTAAAAAAAATATTTTCCTGAAAAGTATTGTGCTTTTGTTAGAAGGGTAGGAAGTGTTTCTGTTTCATTTAGTACAATAAAATCAGTCTTTCCGTAAAGAAAGAAAATATAATGGGGAGAGGTAGAAAGGAATGAAATATTTTTGCACGTATATTGTTTTATGTATAATGTAAAAGCTATGCTTTTCGTGAAATTTATACTAATATAGAGATAGAGATGTGGCCACGGGAGAACTGGCCCGCGGAGAACTGGACACACTGGGAACTAGACACATTGGAATTTCAGCGAAATAAAATTGTTCTACATAAACAAATTTCGTGTGGCTATATTCCCCACTACTTGAGTGACTATTGTTAATAAAATATTATTTTTTAATATTTCATTTTCAGTAAGAAATTTAGACATTTCCATGATTTTCGGGCCAAAGAAAAAGCGGAGAATTGGCCATCAAAATTTTAAGGGGCCGTATAAAAATTGCGTTCTGGACTGCTTGTCAGTGGCCACGTCTCTCGAGATTGGTTATCTGACACACATAAAGTGTTCTTATTTACGATATTTTTCAAGGTTTTTGCACTACAGTTAAACAAATTTTCTGCGGATATGTGCAACCTCAGGAAACTTGGGGGGGGGGGGGGTTGCTTAAAACCTAAAATATGAATTATAGAGAATTTCTGGTCCGATCGGGTGGTTTTCAGAGTTTTTACAAGCTACAACTCGACAAGCTATCTGAGAGCATGTGCTGCCTCAGGAAAAATATCGGAGGGGGGGGGGGGATTAGTAATACCAAAAGTGTAACATGTATAGAACTTATGATCAGATCGGAAGTTTTTAGCGTTTATAAGCTACATTTCAACAAAATCTCTGCGGACACGTGCGAACGCAGAAAACCTATTTCGGGCGGGGTAATTCCAAAAGTGCAAAATGTAAATAATTTCTGGTTCGATCGGGAGATTATCAGCGTTTACAAGCTACAACTCAACGAATTACCTGAAAGCATGTGCCTACCCAGGAAGCCTGTTGGGGGAGGGGGGTTAATATGCCCTCAGACAATTTGTTGAGTAGTAGGTTGTAAAGGCTGGAAATCTCGCGAACGGAGCAGAAATTGTTTATATTTTAGGTATTAACCGTTCTCTCTCCCCCACTCCCCGACACGTTGTCTAAATAGGCACCTTCCCTCGAAAATTGTCAAGTTGTAGCTTGAAAATGCTGAAAATCTCCCGATCGGACGAGAAATCCTTCATATTTTACACTTGTGGTATTAACCCCCCCCCCCCCCCCGTCCCTTTTCAACAGGTTTGCTGAGTACGCACATGCCTTCAGATAATGTGTCGAGTTCTAGCTTGTAAATGCTAATAATCTTCCGATCAGACCGAAAATACTATATTTTTTGCACTTTTGGATCCGCCCCCCCCCCCCTTTCCGACAGTATTTCTGAGTCAGCAAATGCCCTCAGATAATTTGCAGACTTGTAGTTTGAGAACCCTGAAATCTTTTGTTGAGCTGCAGATCAAAAACATTTTTTATAAAGCATTACATTAATTATCGCAATTAAGAAAAGTCAAAAACGCAATTTTTATACCGCCCCTTAAACGTTTTGTTCCCAGGTCTCCTGGCGGCCACTTAATCAGATGGCCAGTTCTGCTACACCCGTCCAAATCAATACCTATTGATATTGTTTGCTATACATGCAATAAATATCTCGGTACTAACTTGAAATGTCATAAAAAGGCCCGCGGCCTTTTTATGCTATGCAAGAGCTGAGAAATTTTCCGTTGAGTGCCTTTGATTAGTTTTTTAAATACGAATTATCAATCTTGCAACTCCAAATCTTCTAAAAAGATTCTCGGCATATGTGCTTTGTAAAACGGTGAGAAATATCCTGTTGAGTGCCTTTTATTTGGTTTTATAAAGTGTTTAGAAGTACGAAATATCTACGCTGCCATTTAAAATCTTATAAAAAGGCCTGTACCATATGTATATTGTCAATCCCTCAAGATAAATTGGTTGAGTCCCCATTGATTACCTTATATTGCATGTTAGGACATGAGAAATATTAAAATGATAACTCAAGATTTAATGAGTCGAAAAGCTTCTACATAAATCTTGTGTCATTATAATCTTACATACGCATTTCCATACATGCCTAGGAAACAGACGATGACATCGCTCTATCCAGTGGTGTGCGAACAATAATTTTACAGTTGCCATTATGAGTTGTTTACAAAATAACGTGGACAGAGCGATGACATCATCTATTAATATTGTTTCTCACATATTTGCAATACAGTATATTCAGCATGTCTAGGAAAACTTTTAAATTTCGTTATGGTCAGCTAGGAAAACTCCCACACTTTGACATCATCTCGGAATGAAACGCAATGTGTGTACATCCCCTTGCATGATAAGCTGTAGGAGTTTTTCGGTGTGGGAGCTTTCCGTCCTTTGCTAAGCAGCACTAGAAAATGTGGGAAATTTCCTGGATCCAAATTGTGTTGATACGTAAACGGTATGAATATGAAATCGCTGGAATAAAAACTGTTAAAAAGGCCTAGGCCTAGGCCCTGTGAAATAATATTTAGTGCTTAAGTACAAACGCAATTAGTTGATACGTAAAGGTTGTGAATATGACATTGGTTGAGTAAAAACTATTAAAAAGGCCTAGGCTTAGGGCCTTTTTAATAGTTTTTATTCAACCAATGTCATATTACTTAAGCACTAAATGCTTTTACTTAAGCACTAAATGAAATAGCATTTAGTGCTTAAGTAAATGCGAAATATTATTAACTTGAGTTGATACGTAATTGTTATGAATGTGACATCGATAGAACAAAAACTGTTAAAAAGGCCTAGTCCTAGGGCATGTGAAATAATATTTAGTGCTTAAGTGACAGAGCAATATTATTACCTTGACTTGATATGCAAAGGTTATGAACATAGCATCGGTAGAATAAAACTGTTTCAAAGGTCTAAGGCCTATAAATTAATATTTAGTGCCAAAGTAAAAGCGTAATGCTACTAACTTGAGTTGATACGTAAAATTTATGAATATGGCATCTGTAGAAAAAAGATTGTCAAAAGATCCTACGAATGAGGCATAGTAATTTAGTGCCTAAGTAAAAGTGCGGCGTTATTAAAAAAATCCCTCTTTGTTGTCCTTTTCTGAAGATACTATGAGTTATGGTGTAATTGCTTTGTTTCGTTGAAACCTAAGAAATATGCTATGTAATCATGAATATGATGTAATCCATAGTCATGATTATGTGCTATGTAATCCCGATCCAGGACGACAAAATTTTCAGATATTAACCTTGTCATATTTACACCAAAAAACTGATTGTCACCTTCAAAATTTGTGCTATGTAATTTTTTTTTAATTAAATTGTAATTTTCGTTTGTCTTACTGGGATCGTTTTCTCCATTCAATTCGGTTCACTGTAAACCGCCACACAGGAAAACTGCCACATCTTCTTCATTAAGTGGCCAGGCAAAAATTGCTGTTCCTCCGAGGAACACTTTGAATGTGTGGCAGTTTTCCAAGTTTCCGAATTATGTGTGGCAGTTTTCTAAAGTGCCTAACGATGGGAAGGAGTTCCTTTGTTTTTTCATGCAAGTTCATATGAGTATAGAGCAACTAACCACAAAAGTTTAGGGAGAGGGGGGGGTATAAAGATTGCCGTTTCTTGGCCTATATTGAGAATTGAACTGGGAATTGCAAACAAATTTTCAGAAAACGTTCTATGTAGGCCAAGCAAGAGTTGCTATGTTCAGAAAAGGACGATAAGGTGGGATTTTTATATAACGCTGCACTTTTACTTAGGCACAAATTATTTATATAACATGTCAAGTTTGTAATATTTTCCTTTTACTCAATTAATTCATAGGCCCTACACCTTGGCCTTTTCAACAGCTTTTTATCCACCGGCTTCGTATTCATAGTGTTTACGTGTCAAATCAAGCCAATAGCATTTTTTTTTTTTTTTTTTTTGGCTTTCGGCCTATGACTAAATCTTAGAGATTTTACTGAGGCACTAAGTATTTGTCATAGACCTTAAGCCTAGGCCTTTTTAACAGTTTTTATTCTACCATTGTCTTATTCACAACGTTTACACATCATATCAATTTAATGATATTGCGCTTTTACTTAGGCAAGAAATATTAATTCATAGGCCCTATGCCTAGGCCTTTTTGACAGTTTTTAATCCGCCGACTTCATTTGCCGATTGCTAAAGGAATCTTTTATTTTACCCCAGGTCTTCGCGAAATTTAGGGTATGGGTTCTTCTAGCAGTGTCAGTCATTTAGTGACAGATTTGGGTCACGTAAGTGAGTTAGGTTAGTGACGTTTAATTATTCAGGGCTAATTGTTATACAGTCCGTGTTGTTCACCGCATTTTCGCAAACTTTTACAACCTGGATTCATCAGAAAATTTTAGGTACATATTGACTGGTTCATCATCATCATTTTCAGTCCATCCTCAAGTTTCTTCCACAAACTTTTATCCTGAGCCACTTTTCTCCACGCAGTGGCTCCTTAACAGGTGGGCCCAGTTGGCCCAAACCTAAACATGGACACCAAATTAGTGACAAAGTTTATTTTGTTTTATTTTTGTGTGATTGTTAGTAGTATAAAAGGCCGGGTCCGGCGTCAAGGAGCAGCTCCTTCTAAAGAAGGAGCAGGGGCGTGGCCTGAGGCCGAAGGATGGGGGTGCTTGGCTTGCGGTAGAAGGATGTGGGGGCGGGGCAGATGACGCTAGTGTGTTGGGTCGATGTGCTGCCCCCTAGCGGTGCTTCTTGGAACTTTCGATGAATCTTTGAGGGATGTCAACGACCGAGTGCAAAAAGGGGTGTCAACTAGATGTGCTGCCCCCTAACGGTGCTTTTTGGAACTTTTAATGAATCTTTCAGAGATGGCAACGACCGAGTCGGGGAAAGGAGATGTGCTGCCCCCTAGCGGGGCTTCTTGGAACTTTTAATGAATCTTTGAGGGATGGCAACGACCGAGTGGGGGAAAGGGGATGTATACGTTGCCCCCTAGCGGTGCTTTTTGGAACTTTTCTCGGGAGATTTATTGGACGTTGACAAATTTTTAAGAAGTCTTTCCAATATTTTTTTTTATTTTCTCGGGAGATTTACTGGACAAATTTTTGAAGGAAGTTTTTTTGTCGTTTCCAATTTTTTTTGTACTCGTATTTTTTTTGTCCTATTTTTTCCCTCTAATTTATTTTATTAAATTTATATTTTCAGGAATTCCCTGAGGTATTATAATTTTTATAGACGTTGCATTATTTTTTTAATTTTCTCGGGAGATTTATTAGACTTTGTCAAATTTTTGAAGGAAGTTTTTTTGTCGTTTCCAATATGTTTTTTTTTATTATTAAATTTATATTTTCAGGAATTCCATGAGGTGTTGTAATTTTTATAGACGTTGCATTATTTTTTTAATTCTTATATTTTTCTTCCCTACAATTTTAATTCAGACGAGGAAAGGGTTTGTTTGAAAAGCTTTCGTTCCCGTTGATTCATGTTCCGCCAATTTAGTTTCACCACGTTGTCATTTTGTGAGCCATGTGTTTTGGGATGAGTCAACATTTTCTCTTTGACTCAGAAAATTTTGTATGACACGTGTTTTGGGATGAGTCATTATGATGGGTGGCGCATTCGTGATAGCAGACATGACATCAGCCAACGTCGTTTTCTCCTCAGCGGGGTCGGCGGTTGACATCATTTGAGATTCTGTAGACATTAAGTTCCAAGACTGATTTTTTTCAATAACTTGTTCATTTTGCAACGAATTTATTCCTTATATTTCCCTCATAATTTCCCATTTTATATTCATAATTTTTCGACGTAACGATTTTTTTATTTTCTTTGAGGAGACCACGCATTTTCAACGGACGTTCCAACATAAAAACGTTTTCCAAAGTTTTGTGTTGCAGACATGATCTTAAAACACGATTGTTTATTAACGTATTTACGTGTTCATGACATTTTCTGTTACATTTTTTTAACGTTGTGCCTTTTTCCAACGTACAAAGCCACAATTTTTTATGCACAGTTAAAATGTTTATTTCTTCGTATTTTTTTATTTCTTCATGATTAATCAGTGAAATGTACCTTTTAATGCGTTATCTTAATCTTTTTGTTCTAAATGCTTACATACTCGTTAAACTTCTCGATGTACCAACATTATTTTATTTTCTAACTTTTCAAACTAACAACTACTTTTATCGAGGCTTTATTTTTTCTGATTCAAACAAGCAAACGTTTCTTCATTATTATTATTTCCGTTACCTATACGAACAACTTATCTTACTTGCTTTTAATGTATGACTTAATCTGGTTTTCTATATAGCTGTTTCATGTTTGTGCAAGAAATATACAGATCTATAGCAACTAGCTATACATAACATTCGTTCGTAACAGTATCTTTTTTTTTTGATATATATATTCATAATTTTCCAGATTTAAACCAACACACGCTTCTTAACGACTTGATATCGGTTTTCTGGGGAACTTTTCTTTTTCCTTTTTCCTTCATTCAATTTTATTCCAGATCATGAGACGAGGAAATGCTTCTTTAGAAACGATTTCGTTCCTGTTCGCAGTAATTATTGGATTTTGACAAATTTTTTGTGAAATGACTTCATGCTAATTCTGAGTCTTTCGCCTTTACAATATTATTTTCTCGTAATTTTTCGTGTGTTCAAGAACTCTACAGGTCTTTCACAGTTAAAATTCTGGTGAAACAATCATTTCTTACTTTATTTAGCATATCATTATAGCTTCCCAATTTTCGCTATTTTACTTCATCTTTTTTGAAATTTAGTAAAACTTTCAGTATGTCAGTAATTTATTTCTTACTTGGCCAAACTTATGACTCCTTTTATTTAGACTATTTTTTTTTCGTTTCATTTCAGCAAAATGATTATTTTAGATGTAGCAAAAATAAACAGGTTTTTTGTTTCCTTATAATCATATTTTCCAACTTGCTTTTAAAGTATTTCTCAAAGCTTGCATGTATGTCAAATATGCATTTTTTTAATCCTTCCCTAGTTTGCTATACTTTTTTCGTGGACTGCCCCAACAGGAAAGCATTCATTGTCAAGGCATGAAATCTAAAACCTTTTTCCTTACGATAAAATTTGTATTCTTTGGGACATATTTTCTGTATATTGTTCTGTCTCGTCCGAAAAAAACATTCATTCTGGAGGCAAAGCGAGTAATTCCGTTCTTCCACTAAACATTATTTTTTTACGTTTTACTAACTCACCACCCCCATAGCGAAAATAAAGAAATACTTATTTCTGTTCCCTACATATCGACTCAATCTATTTCTTTTCGAAATGCTGATCATGACATTTCAACTAAAATTTTATACTTTCACCAAAAATCATATTTTTAAACGAGCTATTTTTTACATTTATTTCATGTATAACTAAATTTTGTTGTTTACTAACCTCATCAAAGTCAATAAGAACTCTCCTAATCACATTCCTTTCCCTCATTTAGTTCGCTTAAATTGAGATGTTTCAAAACTTCGCATATATTTCATTCCCTTAATGTCCAGTTCTCCCGTGTCTGCCCCCTTCATTTTTAACTTCTGTGCATGCTGCATTTTATCTTTAGACGTTCAGTTTCATTGACCTTTTCTTTCGTTTTAATTAGGTTTTCATTATCGTATTTTTTATTCATTGTCTCAGCGGAAAAAACTTTCATTCTGGAGACATAGCAACTAAGTCCGTACTTCCTCTAAACATTTTTTTCACGTTTTACTAATTGTTCAGAAAAGCAGTTGTTTCCAAACTCCCATAGTGAAAATATCGTATTCCCCTTATAGTACTTATTATATTTTTCCTTCTGTTCAGTGTTGTATGATTCTTCAAACTTTGGTTTATTTATGAAATTTTTTTTTTATCTTAGTTTTTTTCTGATTCAAACTTTCAATATTTTCCTATCGATTTATAACTCTTATTTTCCCATTCGACTTTACTTTTGAACAGAAATGTATCTAAAATCTTCAGATGTATTTTAGTCTACAAGGCCGATTCTTCCCTGTTTCAAATAAAGTCATTGTAGGATTTTAGTGTAAATGCCCCTAAATCTTTAAAACTTACTTTTCATAGTTAGATACAAATACCTCGAGGTTTACACTAAAACATGAAAGAATAGTGTTTTTACGCTCTCTCCAGCGTGTGAGCTTTCCCCAAGATATTAACTTTGAACCCCCCCCCCCCTGTTTCTGTCGGAAACTGACAATCTCCTGCGACTGTTTTCACGCGTCTCTTGCTTACAGGAAAACCTCATATGGCATGAAATCACTTTGCTTGGGAGATTAAACTAAATTCTGGTTTTGAACTTTGAATGCAAACTCAAGCTCGCAAAAGCATAGTTTTCTGAGCAAACTTAAACTGTCTAAGATGACAAAAATCTAAAACCGCTGACTCAATGGGACAGAGCGTTTGAACTTTGCCGTTCATTCAGCATTTAAGAGATCCGTGGTGAACCACTAGAAGGGAAGTAAGCAGACCCTGATTTAGACCACTGTTTCCAAGGAAGAAAGCTAGTGTCGTAATTCTAAAGCTCTTAACACAAGCCTCCCCAGGATTCAATTTCGGACGAACGAATACTCAGATGTCAATACTTAGACATTGAAAAATTGCTTCAGACAAATATTTTCTTACTTAAAGTGCTGCAATTCAGAATTTGTACCATTCATTCTGAAGCATTCTTTTTTACGATAAAATTTATATACTTTGCAATATATTTTCAGTATATTTTTTCTAATTCAATAGAAAAAGCATTCATTCTGGAGACATAGCGACCAAGTCCGTACTTCCACTAAACATCGTATTCTTAGCAAACATTTTTTCCCCTACATAGCAATTTCCTAACTCACCAGAACAGCAGCTATTCTCAACATGTAGCTAAAATATCGAATTTCTCCAAACAAATGTAGTAATTTTTTAAGAAAGACTTAGTTCTTTTCTCTGTATAACGACTTAATCTATTTTTCGCAAAACTGTTCTACGTTTACGTATTTTGTTTAACTTTGCTTTACACTGTACTTCGATTTTTTTCTTTGTAGTACTTTTTTCCTGTTTCATTCCAACAAACTTGTTTCTTTTCGACTCGATCACTCTCACATTTCCATACAAACTTTCCTAATATCAGAAATGTAACAAAAACTTCAGATATATTTTTCAACTTTAGAATAAGTCTCACCGACATTTATTATCATGACATAAACTAAAATTTCATACTTTTCCCAAAAAATAGTTTTCTTAATGAGTTGTTCTACACTTTTTTCATAATTGGCAAGGTCTATTTTTTTTTTATATAAGGTTAGTTTCGAGAAAGTTAAATTTCGTCTAGTGTTAATCGAACAGAAGACATCAAGGAAAGAAAACTGAAATTATACATATGCAAAGAAAATATCAAGGAAAGAAAACAGAATACATCAAGGAAAGAAAACAGAATACATCAAGGAAAGAAAACTGAAATTATACATATGCAAAGAATTTGCTACGGCTGAAGGTCCCCCGAGTGAGTTATTCAACCAATTCTCGTATTACCCATTCAAAGATGGTGGTATCAGGATGACCAAATCCCTCGTTGTTGCCTTCTTGTAGCAAAAGAGGTGGTGAACTTCACCAAACATGGTTCCATAATATTGGAGAAACACATTAAGGTTTACGGAGCAATTAAGCCCACGCCAGTGACCTTCTTCGTTCACATACACTCACATTCTAACAGAAAGAAATATAAATGAATGACAAAAAATAATGAAATAAAAGTAGTCCTGAAAAGGTCTGTTTTGTAGTCCTAAAAAGGACTTGGTTTTCTTTAAACCTCGAAATCATCATCACACTCCATATTTTGATCAGTCTTGAGAATTTCGCAAACATCAAGATCTTCAAGAATAAATCTGGGAACTGAAACTTTTGCAACTGAGCAGGCATTGGCGTAAGCAATCCCAAGTACTTTGGGTTCGATAAGTGCAAATG
This sequence comes from Macrothele yani, assembly GCA_039090855.1. NCBI lineage: Eukaryota > Metazoa > Arthropoda > Arachnida > Araneae > Macrothelidae > Macrothele > Macrothele yani. The sequence continues at coordinate 103,698,241 of CM076999.1, read as the reverse complement.
CCTTATCAAAGCATCTATGACACCGATCGCTTGCTGTAGAATTCATACAGTCATGACCTAGCTGATTATTTGGCATAAGAAGCACTGGAAGATGACACTCCCTACAGTAGAAAACTTTTTCTACATTTTCCTTAATGGTAGCTCTTACCACTTCCACGAGAACGTCTTTCAGTTTTTGAATGTCTACGGAAAAAGTAGTCAAAGTTCCTTGATGTTGTAACACGGCATTTTGGAAGGTGGATCCAAACTGTAATTCTTTTACACCATCAAGGAACTTTGATCAACATCAAGGAACTTTGATCCAAAGCTTTTTGCATGCATCTTTCAGAGTTTCAAATTGGTCACATGTTAATGACACTGATGCTCGATTCAACATTAGCAAATCATCAGTCAGAACGTGAAGTTGTTGAAAACGGTAAGCAATTTCACGAGGCGAAGGGAAACAGTTCATCATCAATTCCTTGTTGAAAACCGCGATTTCATTACTTCCATCATACATATAGCAGTTTTCCATAAATTCCTTAAATGTTTTAGCTGACATGGTGACTCCGTACTTGGAAGGAAACAGTTTTTCCTTTTTCACAACATAACTTCGAATGTGTACTCTCACAGTGCCTGTGGAATCAGACACTTTTGCTAACTTATTTCCACCCAAGGAAACATGATGTGGAGGAAGGCTTTCTAATGAGATGCATGATTCAGCATGAGACTCAGGCTTTGTAGGAACACACACCTTCTTTGTAGCAGTAGCAGAGGAAACTTCGGCAGATCGCTTCATGTTCAAGGCAGTTCGATGAGTAACACAGTTCACGGTAGGTTGTAGCGATGATATTCCGTACGATAACACAACGTGTGAGCAGTTCGATGATTGAGAACAGAATAGTGAGCTGATTTGTCCTCAGGCAAAACTGATAAGAGATTTGCGCATGTGAGTCTGCTTGACGACGTCAGTCCTCCATGTGGAAAAATCATGACGTCAGATACACCCAACGTCTCCCTGACCGACGCCATCTTGAATCACCACGTGCTCCAGCACAGCAGAATGACGGGAAAGAGCTGATTTGTCCTCAGGCGATAAGAGACTTGAGCATGTGTGTCTGTTTGATGACGTCAGTCCTCCACGTGGAAAAATCATGACATCAGATACACCCAGCATCTCCCTGACCGACACCATCTTGGATCGCCACGTGCTCCAACATATATCAGCTCTCGCAAAACGCTTGGGGTGACGTCACGGAATTCATATTCTTTATTAATAGGTCACGTACATTAAATTTTGTGAAGTACTGCCGGCAAAGGCAACGCGATTGGTCTTTGAGATGTGATTTGTGTGCCACGTGTGTGGGTGAGTCACCATGTTGGATGTTGCCATCCTGCTAGCGGTCGCCGCCATTTTATTTTTTGTGGGGGAGGGGCTCGACATTTCACGATCACCGCCATTTTTTTCTCACACACGTAGTCAATTTCATTTTCCCCTTCGGGAAATTGTACTTTTTGAATGCTTATTTGACACTGGTTTTAAAGCGACGTGCTTAATTCTTGATCATTTGCACCTTTCCGTAATGTGCTCCTGCTTGCATCATCGATGATTCACGCATTCGTTAGTCGTACGTCTTATCTCAAGTCTGTCTGTTTCATTCTCGCTTCGTTGCTGGGTGTGAAGATACTGCTGTTTTCAATTACTGCTACATTTTCTTTCGTCTGAAGAAATGCATTCTTCTAAGATATGTCATAAGGATGGCCTCCATTTTTCATATGAGAAATTATTTTCTGATTCTGAAGCTACAGATTATTTTAACCGCCTGGATATTTTGGTGATGATCTCAGCAAAATTAAGATTTATAGAAAAACATAAAATTCCTAGACAACATGTGGCCTACGGTGATAATCATGTCCGTTACTCATTTAGTGGATCACCACACTGCAAGAATGCTCCCAATATTCGTCTAAACCTAACCTTTAGATATTCCGTGACGTCACCCCAAGCGTTTTGCGAGAGCTGATATATGTTGGAGCACGTGGCGATCCAAGATGGTGTCGGTCAGGGAGATGTTGGGTGTATCTGACGTCATGATTTTTCCACGTGGAGGACTTACGTCATCAAGCGGACACACATGCTCAAGTCTCTTATCGCCTGAGGACAAATCAGCTCTTTCCCGTCATTCTGCTGTGCTGGAGCACGTGGTGATTCAAGATGGCGTCGGTCAGGGAGACGTTGGGTGTAATTGACGTCATGATTTTTCCACGTGGAGGACTGGCGTCGTCAAGCAGACGCACATGCGCAAATCTCTTATGAGTTTTGCCTGAGGACAAATCAGCTCACTATTCTGTTCTCAATCATCGAACTGCTCACACGTTGTGTTATCGTACGGAATATCATCGCTACAACCTACCGTGAACTGTGTTACTCATCGAACTGCCCTGAACATGAAGCGATCTGCCGAAGTTTCCTCTGCTACGGCTACAAAGAAGGTGTGTGTTCCTACAAAGCCTGAGTCTCATGCTGAATCATGCATCTCATTAGAAAGCCTTCCTCCACATCATGTTTCCTTGGATGGAAATAAGTTAGCAAAAGTGTCTGATTTCACAGGCACTGTGAGAGTACACATTCGAAGTTATGTTGTGAAAAAGGAAAAACTGTTTCCTTCCAAGTACGGAGTCACCATGTCAGCTAAAACATTTAAGGAATTTATGGAAAACTGCTATATGTATGATGGAAGTAATGAAATCGCGGTTTTCAACAAGGAATTGATGATGAACTGTTTCCCTTCCCCTCGTGAAATTGCTTACCGTTTTCAACAACTTCACGTTCTGACTGATGATTCGCTAATGTTGAATCGAGCATCAGTGTCATTAACATGTGACCAATTTGAAGCTCTGAAAGATGCATGCAAAAAGCTTTGGATCAAAGTTCTTGATGTTGATCAAAGTTCCTTGATGGTGTAAAAAAATTACAGTTTGGATCCACCTTCCAAAATGCCGTGTTACAACATCAAGGAACTTTGACTACTTTTTCCGTAGACATTCAAAAACTGAAAGACGTTCTCGTGGAAGTGGTAAGAGCTACCATTAAGGAAAATGTAGAAAAAGTTTTCTACTGTAGGGAGTGTCATCTTCCAGTGCTTCTTATGCCAAGTAGTCAGCTAGGTCATGACTGTATGAATTCCACAGCAAGCGATCGGTGGCATAGATGCTTTGATAAGGCATTTGCACTTATCGAACCCAAAGTACTTGGGATTGCTTACGCCAATGCCTGCTCAGTTGCAAAAGTTTCAGTTCCTAGATTTATTCTTGAAGATCTTGATGTTTGCGAAATTCTCAAGACTGTTCAAAATATGGAGTGTGATGATGATTTCGAGGTTTAAAGAAACCAAGTCCTTTTTAGGACTAGAAAACAGTCCTTTTCAGTACTACTTTTATTTTATTATTTTTTGTCATTCATTTATATTTTTTTCTGTTTGAATGTGAGTGTATGTGAACGAAGAAGGTCATTGGCGTGGGCTTAATTGCTCCGTAAACCTTAATGTGTTTCTCCAATATTATGGAACCATGTTTGGTGAAGTTCACCTCCTCTTTTGCTACAAGAAGGCAACAACGAGGGATTTGGTCATCCTGATACCTCCATCTTTGAATGGGTAATACGAGAATTGGTTGAATAACTCACTCGGGGGACCTTCAGCCGTAGCAAATTCTTTGCATATGAATAATTTCAGTTTTCTCTCCTTGATGTATTCTGTTTTCTTTCCTTGATGTATTAAATTTTCTTTCCTTGATATATTCTTCGCATATGTATAATTTCAGTTTTCTTTCCTTGATGTCTCCTGTTCGATTAACACTAGACGAAATTTAACTTTCTCGAAACTAACCTTATATATATAAAAAAAAAAAAAATAGACCTTGCCAATTATGAAAAAAGTGTAGAACAACTCATTAAGAAAACTATTTTTATGAAAAGTATGAAATTTTAGTTTATGTCATGATAATAAATGTCGGTGAGACTTATTCTAAAGTTAAAAAATATATCTGAAGTTTTTGTTACATTTCTGATATTAGGAAAGTTTGTATGGAAATGTGAGAGTGATGGAGTCGAAAAGAAACAAGTTTGTTGGAATGAAACAGGAAAAAAGTACTACAAAGAAAAAAAAACGAAGTACAGTTTAAAGCAAAGTTAAACAAAATACGTAAACGTAGAACAGTTTTTCGAAAAATAGATTAAGTCGTTACACAGAGAAAAGAACTAAGTCTTTCTTAAAAAATTATCACATTTGTTTGGAGATATTCGATATTTTAGCTACATGTTGAGAATAGCTGCTTTTCTGGTGAGTTAGGAAATTGCTATGTAGGGGAAAAAATGTTTGCTAAGAATACGATGTTTAGTGGAAGTACGGACTTGGTCGCTATGTCTCCAGAATGAATGCTTCTTCTATTGAATTAGAAAAAATATACTGAAAATATATTGCAAAGTATATAAATTTTATCGTAAGAAAGAATGCTTCAGAATGAATGGTACAAATTCTGAATTGAAGCACTTTAAGTAAGAACATATTTGTCTGAAGCAATTTTTCAATGTCTAAGTACTGACATCTGAGTATTCGTTCGTCCGAAATTGAATCCTGGGGAGGCTTGTGTTAAGAGCTTTAGAATTACGACACTAGCTTTCTTCCTTGGAAACAGTGGTCTAAATCAGGGTCTGCTTACTTCCCTTCTAGTGGTTCACCACGGATCTCTTAAATGCTGAATGAACGGCAAAGTTCAAACGCTCTGTCCCATTGAGTCAGCGGTTTTAGATTTTTGTCATCTTAGACAGTTTAAGTTTGCTCAGAAAACTATGCTTTTGCGAGCTTGAGTTTGCATTCAAAGTTCAAAACCAGAATTTAGTTTAATCTCCCAAGCAAAGTGATTTCATGCCATATGAGATTTTCCTGTAAGCAAGAGACGCGCGAAAACAGTCGCAGGAGATTGTCAGTTTCCGACAGAAACAGGGAGGGATTCAAAGTTAATATCTTGGGGAAAGATCACACACTGGAGAGAGCGTAAAACACTATTCTTTCATGTTTTAATGTAAACCTCGAGGAATTTGTATCTAACTATGAAAAGTAAGTTTTAAAGATTTAGGGGCATTTACACTAAAATCCTACAATGACTTTATTTGAAACAGGGAAGAATCGGCCTTGTAGACTAAAATACATCTGAAGATTTTAGATACATTTCTGTTCAAAAGTAAAGTCGAATGGAAAATAAGAGTAAATAAATCGATAGGAAAAGATTGAAAGTTTGAATCAGAAAAAAAAACTAAGAAAAAAAAAGAAGTTTCATAAAAATAAACCAAAGTTTGAAGAATCATACAACACTGAACAGAAGGAAAAATATAATAAGTACTATAAGGGAAAATATAATAAGTACTATAAGGGGACATCTGATACGATATTTTCACTGTGGGAGTTTAGAAACAACTGCTTTTCTGAACAATTAGTAAAACGTGAAAGAAAAATGTTTAGAGGAAGTACGGACTTAGTTGCTATGTCTCTAGAATGAAAGTTTTTTCTGCTGAGACAATGAATAAAAAATACGATAATGAAAACCTAATTAAAACGAAAGAAAAGGTCAATGAAACTGAACGTCTAAAGATAAAATGCAGCATGCACTTATCTTTAGACGTTCAAAAAATAAAAAGTTAAAAAGAAAGGGGGCAGACACGGGAGAACTGGACATTAAGGGAATGAAATATATGCGAAGTTTTGAAACATCTCAATTTAAGCGAACTAAATGAGGGAAAGGAATGTGATTAGGGAGTTCTTATTGACTTTGATGAGGTGAGTAAACAACAAAAATTTAGTTATACATGAAATAAATGTAAAAAATAGCTCGTTTAAAAATATGATTTTTGGTGAAAGTATAAAATTTTAGTTGAAATGTCATGATCAGCATTTCGAAAAGAAATAGATTGAGTCGATATGTAGGGAACAGAAATAAGTATTTCTTTATTTTCGCTATGGGGGTGGTGAGTAGGTAAAACGTAAAAAAATAATGTTTAGTGGAAGAACGGAATTACTCGCTTTGCCTCCAGAATGAATGTTTTTTTCGGACGAGACAGAACAATATACAGAAAATATGTCCCAAAGAATACAAATTTTATCGTAAGGAAAAAAGGTTTTAGATTTCATGCCTTGACAATGAATGCTTTCCTGTTGGGGCAGTCCACGAAAAAGTACAGCAAACTAGGGAAGGATTAAAAAATGCATATTTGACATACATGCAAGCTTTGAGAAATACTTTAAAAGCAAGTTGGAAAATATGATTATAAGGAAACAAAAAACCTGTTGATTTGCTACATCTAAAATAATCATTTTGCTGAAATGAAACGAAAAAAAAATAGTCTAAATAAAAGGAGTCATAAGTTTGGCCAAGTAAGAAATAAATTACTGACATACTGAAAGTTTTACTAAATTTCAAAAAAGATGAAGTAAAATAGCGAAAATTGGGAAGCTATAATGATATGCTAAATAAAGTAAGAAAATATTGTTTCACCAGAATTTTAACTGTGAAAGACCTGTAGAGTTCTTGAACACACGAAAAATTACGAGAAAATAATATTGTAAAGGCGAAAGACTCAGAATTAGCATGAAGTCATTTCACAAAAAATTTGTCAAAATCCAATAATTACTGAGAACAGGAACGAAATCGTTTCTAAAGAAGCATTTCCTCGTCTCATGATCTGGAATAAAATTGAATGAAGGAAAAAGGAAAAGAAAAGTTCCCCAGAAAACCGATATCAAGTCGTTAAGAAGCGTGTGTTGGTTTAAATCTGGAAAATTATGAATATATATAAAAAAAAAAAAAAAAGATACTGTTAGGAACGAATGTTATGTATAGCTAGTTGCTATAGATCTGTATATTTCTTGCACAAACATGAAACAGCTATATAGAAAACCAGATTAAGTCATACATTGAAAAGCAAGTAAGAAAAGTTGTTTGTATAGGTAACGGAAATAATAATAATGAAGAAACATTTGCTTGTTTGAATCAGAAAAAATAAAGCCTCGATAAAAGTAGTTGTTAGTTTGAAAAGTTAGAAAATAAAATAATGTTGGTACATCGAGAAGTTTAACGAGTATGTAAGCATTTAGAACAAAAAGATTAAGATAACGCATTAAAAGGTACATTTCACTGATTAATCATGAAGAAATAAAAAAATACGAAAAAATAAACATTTTAACTGTGCATAAAAAATTGTGGCTTTGTACGTTGGAAAAAGGTACAACGTTAAAAAAATGTAACAGAAAATGTCATGAACACGTAAATACGTTAATAAACAATCGTGTTTTAAGATTATGTCTGCAGCACAAAACTTTGGAAAACGTTTTCATGTTGGAACGTCCGTTGAAAATGCGTGAAGTCTCCTCAAAGAAAATAAAAAAATCGTTACGTTGAAAAATTATGAATATAAAATGGGAAATTAGGGGAAAAATAAGGAATAAATTCGTTGCAAAATGATCAAGTTATTGAAAAAAAAATCAGTCTTGGAATTTAATGTGTCTACAGAATATCAAAGGACGTCAACCGCCGACCCCGCGGAGGAAATGGCGTTGGCTGATGTCATGTCTGCTATCACGACATGCGTCACCCATCATAATGACTCATCCCAAAACACGTGTCATACAAAATTTTCTGAGGCAAAGAGAAAATTGTGAGTCATCCCAAAACACATGGCGGACAAAAGATAGCGGAACATGAATCAACAGGAACGAAATCTTTTCAAACAAAGCCTTTCCTCGTCTAAATTGAAATTGTAGAGAAGAAAAATATAAAAATTAAAAAAATAATGCAACGTCTATAAAAATTATAACACTTCACGGAGTTCTAAAAATATAACTTTAATAAAGACAAATTCGAGGAAACAAAAAATATTGGAAACGACAAAAAAAAAAACTTCCTTCAAAAAATTTGACAAAGTCCAGTAAATCTCCCGAGAAAATAAAAAAAATCGTTATGTCGAAAAATTATGAATATGAAATGGAAAATTATGAGAAAAAAATAAGGAATAAATTCGTTGCAAAATGATCAAGTTATTGAAAAAAGAATCAGTCTTGGAACTTAATGTGTCTACAGAATCTCAAATGACGTCAACCGCCGACCCCGCTGAGGAGAAAACGACGTTGGCTGATGTCATGTCTGCTATCACGAATGCGCCACCCATCATAATGACTCATCCCAAAACACGTGTCGTACAAAATTTTCTGAGTCAAAGAGAAAATGTTGACTCATCCCAAAACACATGGCTCACAAAATGACAACGTGGTGAAACTAAAATGGCGGAACATGAATCAACGGGAACGAAAGCTTTTCAAACAAACCCTTGCCTCGTCTAAATTAAAATTGTAGGGAAGAAAAATATAAGAATTAAAAAAAATAATGCAACGTCTATAAAAATTACAACACCTCAGGGAATTCCTGAAAATATAAATTTAATAATAAAAAAAACACATATTGGAAACGACAAAAAAACTTCCTTCAAAAATTTGACAAAGTCTAATAAATCTCCCGAGAAAATTAAAAAAATAATGCAACGTCTATAAAAATTATAATACCTCAGGGAATTCCTGAAAATATAAATTTAATAAAATAAATTAGAGAGAAAAAATAGGACAAAAAAAAATACGAGTACAAAAAATTTGGAAACGACAAAAAAACTTCCTTCAAAAATTTGACAAAGTCCGGTAAATCTCCCGAGAAAATAAAAAAATAAATAAATATTGGAATGACTTCTTAAAAATTTGTCAACGTCTAATAAATCTCCCGAGAAAAGTTCCAAAAAGCACCGCTAGGGGGGCAACGTACACATCCCCTTTCCCCCACTCGGTCGTTGCCATCCCTCAAAGATTCATTAAAAGTTCCAAGAAGCACCGCTAGGGGGCAGCACATCTAGTTGACACCACTTTTTGCACTCGGTCGTTGCCATCCCTCAAAGATTCATCGAAAGTTCAAAGAAGCACCACTAGGGGGCAGCACATCGACCAACACACTAGCGTCATCTGCCCTGCCCCCACATCCTTCTACCGCAATCCACGCCCCCTACTCCTTCTCTAGAAGGAGCTGCTCCTTGACGCCGGACCCGGCCTTTTATACTACTATTGTTTTTTATTTCGAAGTTTGGAGGTTAAAAATTAAGCAGTACATAACGCAGAACAGTTAGAACGCGTTAAAATTTATTAATTGAAAAATTTAATTTATTAAGTCACTTCGTTTTAACCCTTTAAGCGACCGGTGTACGTGAAAATATTTTTGCTAAAAATCCACGGAAGCTGCAGAGATCATTGTTCCAAATTCTCCTCTCCTTGAACCTGAAATGTTCCCATTTCGGCGAGCATTTAGCTTTCCTAGCAAACGAATTGCTGAACCCTTCTCACTCAGCAGGGTGCAACACACACCTGTCACAGGAGATTTTCCCTCTCATAAGGTCCTTTATTTCTGTTCTATGACCTGAGGCGAGAAGAGACCAAACCACACCCTTCTGTCTGAAGATCACAGGCCAGTTGCTGAGTCATTCAGTGGACAAACGGGGAAAGTCCGTCAGGTGCAGTTTCCCGCCAATAAAAATCTTGTCCTTCATTGCTCAGATGAAGGAAACAATCACATCTTCAAAATACTTTATTGCAGCAACGGCGAAGTTGAAAAAAGTAAAATCTTTCAGAACACAGTTTAATCATTTTAAGATTTATTTGAATTGGGAATGCCGTTCCTTCTGTATTTCTGTAAAAGACAGAAACGAGCTGTTTAATACGTGATATCGGTCAAAGAATGATTTTATTCCTCCTAGTTACTGCATTTAATACTAACTAGATGGCAATTGCAAATTTTCGTGTGGGTGGCTCTAGTTGGACCCAGAAGTGTTTGGGGTACCTAGAATTCTCTATTACTACCTATGCTTTTTATCCAGAAAATGAAGGCCTCAGGGCTTGATTTTAAACAAAGCTTCAAGCGCAGTCTTTATCAGCAGCCCATTCTCCGAGCTCATGCATCTATAATGAGCGTTCAATTTTCTGTAGTACAAATTTACAGTTTAATGAACCATAACGGAAATATTTTTTTTTCAAATTTAGTACAAATAGAAAAAATAGATAATAGAATAGAAATTTCGAAAAAAAAAAATGCTTCCCATTTGTATGACTCACTGAAGAGAAATCTGTAAATGCCTTTTCATATTTTAAGGAACCGGTGAATTACTTCATTTTTTAAGCTATCGGTGAATGACTTTTCTCTCAGAATGCATGTCATATCCTTTATTGTAAAAGCAAAGATTATTAATTAAGTGTTTTACAATACAATTCGTTCGGAAAGCTGTAGGCACATAACTTAATATAATTCAAAATTAATTCGTGAAAGTTGAGGTGAATTAAATCTTCTTTTTCATCGATGTTATATGTGTCTGATTTTTAGCTACGTAATAAACAAGTTACTCTCTCTTTCCCTCACACACATACGCACAATCTGATTAAACAAAGCTGCAGGTGAAATCTTTACTTGTAGCCCATTCGACTACTTCTCGGTGGCGTATGGAGCATTGATGTTCATAATTTCCTGTAGCACGAATTTTCAGTTCGAATAGCAATAGTGGATTTTTTTTTTTTTTGAGTTTAATAAAAGATAATTGAATCGAAATTTGGGAAAAAATAACTCCTCATTTTTGTGACTCCCTGAACAGTAAACAGTGATGTACTTCATTTTTAAGCGATCGGTGAATGTATTTTTCTCAGAAGCATGTCATGTCCTTAGCTATAAAAACATAAGTTATTTAGATTTAGATTGATTTCATTCATTCTGAAAGCTAGTTAGACAATGCAATAAATACGAATATAACATGTCGCACTTTGTTTGTTGGACCATCCCATTTAAGAAATTCTGTGCGCGCTATTGTGTGAACATTTGATCACATGCGAACGGGATTTGCTGGATGTCGTGAATGTGCAGTGCAGGATCGATGCTCTGAGCTTCCGCCCGCCAGCATTTCTTTTTTTTTTTTGGTTGGAGGTTTAACGACCACCGTGAGCAACTCAATGGGCTATAAGCAGTCGCCCGTCCCTAATTTAGGGTCACTGGATCCAGGGAAGGGAGAGAACCAGTGCCGTAAGACAAACACAACATCCATGCCTCACCGGGATTTGAACCCGGACCCCGTTCGGACGAGTGATCAGAGGCCTACGCTTAGACCACTGCGCCCACGGGGCGGTCCGCCAGCATTGTAACCTCACTAATCCTCCTTATTTGTTGCAATTGCTCATGAAAACTGTAGATCCAAAGTTTCCCTATTATTTTACATCACGGCATTCAATTATAATAGCTTCGCACTGTGATGATCTCATCGTGAACCACAGTGCGAATGACACGGGACGCAGTGCTCATTTTCACTTTTTAATGAAAAATAATTAAAGACGCATATGATGAAAAGTAATTATTTAATAAAAAATAATTATAAGAATGTTTTTATGTCATAAAACGATACAAAATTATATCTGATGAAAAATATTTGTAAATACATGTGATATAAAAATAAATTGTCAACAAAAACATCTACATTACTTGAAATATTTGATTTAATCATAATAACTGCCTTCCCCCCAATTGTGGGGAAGTCTATATCAATAGATTTAGCTATATTCAATAGGAAACTTGTGCTGGATAAACAGAAAAGAAATGGTGTATATGTATTTTTTTTTTTTTTCGGTCTTCAAAACGCCTGAAAATATTTTTTTACTTTCCGAATACTTGTACAGAAGTTTAAAAAATCGAGTGCCTTTAACTCATGATTTCCTTTTTTCTTCCCCCGGGGAGGGGGGAGACAGTAGAACAGCACGTAGCGATTTTTATGATATATCTTCATTCGACTTTGCATTCTGGAATAACGATACCAGTAATACTCTTCATTCATTTTAAATTTCCCAGGCATTTTACAATGCCTACATTGTGTGATAATTTTTTCTGTGTCCAGTATATCATCCCAAAATGAAGCTGGCTTTGCCATACCGTTGTGTTCAAATGTGCATGCCTCGCGAATTTTCTGCTAGAGAGGTGAAAGTATTTCGAGTCTTTTAACAGGAGGTTTGAAAAAGACTGTTTCTGTCATATCTAAAAATTCTAATTATTCTTCTCTTAACAGGACTTAAAAAGCTATTAATTTGGGAAGTATGCAATTTTTGTTCATTTCAGCTTTTTCCACTGATTCTCCGCTGAAGTTCGAAAACTAAAATGCTTTGTAAGGCAATTGTGATCGTTTACTCGTAACCCTGAAAAGACACAAAGAGTTTCAGTAGGCCGTGCAGTAAAATATTGAGAACAGGAGAACTCGTTCGCGCAAAATCCTGTGGAAAGAATTTGGGCTTGTTAGTGGGTGCTCTCTCCCCAGCCAGACAAAGCAGTGAAACTATTAGTTCTACTTATATTCATAAACGGTAACCGACGTATGAGGTTAAATTGATTTGCAAGCCCTAATCCTCCGGCTTCTTGTTCTTCACGAACGTGTACCTAGTAGATATCCCGACCCTTTATTGTCGGAGCTTTATAGTTCGTCATACCTGAGATAGACGTGAAGCAGTGGCGGCAGAACTGCCTGGGCCCGGTCAATAATTTTAGCCAAGATTTTTATTTGGCATATGTGCGATTTTTTATTGTGGTGTGCCTTAGATAGTTGCTCTAGGTAACTGATCAGGTGGTCCTTATTCTAAAGAAATCTCCTAAGGCATTATTTTTCTTCTGTTTGTTCCGGAAAGTGGGAAGGGAGGGGGTGCACCACAATTCGAAATTCCGGGCCCGGTCAACGAACTTCACTTTCCGCCGCTTCTGACAAATGTGCCTTCTCTTGGGAAACTAAATCTATAATACACATGGTTTGTAAACAGAAAGATGTGTCGTCTGCACTGTAGTCGTAGAGCTGAAAGGCGCCAGTGAGAAAATAAAAAAAAAAATCACTCCTAAACCACCGCAGGTATAGTGCTAATGTAACGGCGGAGATCCCAGTGCATCGCAAAAATCTGCTCCGACCAACAGCCATAAATGTTTAAATTTTAGGATAGAGTTTTGTAGTGGGACCTACTGTTAAGTTTCATCTCTATTATTATAAATTTCTTAAGTTTCCAACTGACACACCGGCATAACTGAAAATGGCAAATACACACAAAAGCTTTCAACTGACACAAAAAAAACGTTCAAAAAAAAAAAAACAAAAAAAAAAAACTGGCAGAAGCTTCTTTTCCTTCGTAATAAATTTTATCGGTTACGGACACAGCAACATTTTATTTTCAGGACGCACATTCCAACGACAGGATAAAATCTGGAGAACACAAGATAATAATTTCGTACAATCCGCGTTATTAGTAGAAGCGCTCAACTTCCTGATCCTACACAAAATAATCATAAAACTTTAACAAATTTGAACAGCGGATTGTTTTGTCAAAACGGATTTCTTCCGTCGTTTTAGCGAATTGTGTTTCAGACATAAATGTGTAGTAAGTAAGATATTTTGGCAAAGTCTGAACTTCACGGCCTCCCTAGGCCGTTTCATAAACTTCTCTTTCTCGTAAATGCATTTCTATTTTCCATAAATACTTTAATACAGTAAAGTAGAGTAAAGGCGAAAAAATTGCACTTGGATATTTCAACGGGAATGCAAGTTTTATGGTCCTTCAAATGCAATTTGACAATTTTTGCGATTGTGTCTGTCTATCCTTCTGTACGTGAGTGCACGTGTGTGCGTGTGTGTGGGGGAGGGGTATGACCACCATAAGGCAAACTATTATAGATTCCAAGACGATGAGTCGATCAGGATTTCGTAGAAATCAGTGTACGGTCCCAAAACAGTTTTCGATTATTAATAATTCAAAATGTACAACTGTCAGAATGAAACAACAATGATATTTTATCAAAAAGCAACGGACTGATTAGATATTGATTTGGAAGTGGATAGGTAGAAGAGTAGGTGTTATATTCCTTAGAATGTTGACCTGCACTTTCCATTTGCTCAGCTGTGCAGTGGCCCACTGCACCGCAGCAGAGGTGTAGTGGGACACAATTTGAAACAATGGCGGAATAGTGAAATACATTGAAATATTAATTAATAGGCCTTGAAAGTTCTTCCGGTTGCTAAAATACGAAATGGGTTTTCCGCTCTACTAATGTACGAAAAAGTCTAGTGGAGGCAAGTACAGAGATTTTTTTTTTTTCGCTGTAATTTGTGGGGAGTCGAAGTAAACTTTCTGAAATAAGAGGAATTAAGTGTTAAACCGAACTATTTTGCACCGAAATTTTTTTTAACAATTCCGAAATTGTCGAGAATAAATGATCTGTGTGCGGAAGCAGTTGCACTACTTTCAATGTTTCGGAGATTCGTTATGGTAGTTGATCTGTGTGCGACCCCACAGGGTGCTTTTTATGCTGTACTAATTACTAAGTGCTAAATATACCTAGGTATATGCATATGACACCAGTACTAAGGTTAATTTTATAGTTAATGGTCTCTGCCCCAAAGTCATCAGCTTATCGAGGCACATGAACCTCGACGCAGTTGAACTCGAACGCAGCAGGTACGGAGGTAAGAACACTGGCCGCTGTGCCACCGCAGAGTCTGTATACTGAAACATATTTAATATTCCAATAGAACAGTGTTCAACAAGCATGTAATAGCTAAAAAGTTACCGCATTTTTTCAAACCACAAAAAAAGCAAAACTTCGGTATCATGATTTCTGATTTTTTCGAAATTCATTATTATATTATTGTGTTTTCAAATTGGAAATTGCAAGATTTTGAATTTTTTCCAGACAATAGTATAACGAGTTACTATTATAATGCTACTGTAAGTTCTATATTTATGTAGGAAGTGACTACCAGATAAACGCTGATATTTCACTTAAGTGGATAATAGTAAGTGGACTTCAAAATGTCCCATGTTTTTCTGTATTCCCTATCTGCGTAGATGAAGCAAGAAAGGGATACAACTGTGAAACGTTGTTATTCTGTGCATAATCATTCTAAAATCAGCCCAGTACCTATCAATGCTTTTGAGCCAATTTTTCGAACTCTTGAACACGTACCAAGCATAGAGGTAGAACATTTACTTTCTTCCCTACGAAGCCGCCCCAGTGGCACAGTGGGCTACGAGATGACTCCTGATCGTTCATCTGAAAAGGGCCCGGGTTCGAATTCCGGTGAGCCATGGATGTTGTGTTTGTCTTACGGCGGTGGCTCTCTCCCCGCACTGGAACCAGTGGCCCTAAATTAGGTAGGGATGGGCTATAAGTAGTCGCCCTTCCCTACCTAATAATAAGGTAGTGAAGGGCGACTACTTATAGCCCATCGAGTTACTCACGGTGGTCGTTAAACCTTAAATCAAAGAAAGAAAGATCAGATTTCTTGTTCTTCTTTTCCTTTGTACTTTACACTTTTGGGACAAACCGCATAGTAATAACACAGGAAAATGAACTAAGGAAGAATTCCACAACACTATAATGCACTAAATATCTCAATCAAAAGGAACACAAATTTATGAGAGACGTTATGAGTCATAACGCGGAGCAGTCAAATGGACGATTATTATACGTTCCCTTAATTTTTTTGTCCAGTTCTCTGAGTGACCAGTTCTCCGTTGATCAGCTCTTCGGGTGGCCAATTCTCCGGTGGACACTTCTCCTACACCCATGCCATCATTGTCAACCGTTATCAATAGACTGCTGGATGAAAGTCTCCCAACGTTTCACATACAACGATCTGTCTCGAATAACACAGGAAAAAGAACTAAGAATCCCACAACACTATAGTGCACTAAATATCTCAATCAAAAGGAACACAAATTTATGAGAGACGTTTTGAGTCATAACTCGGAATGTTTACTCGGAGCAGTCAAATGGACGATTATCATACGGTCCCTTAATTCTTTTGTTCAGTTCTCTGTGTGACCAGTTCTCCGTTGGTCAGCTCTTCGGGAGGCCAGTTCTCCGTTGGACACTTCTCCTACACCCATGCCATCATTGTCAACCGTTATCAATCCTCTGCTGGATGAAAGTCTTCCTACGTTTCACCCACAACGATCTGTCTCGAACAACACAGGAAAAAGAACTAAGAATCCCACAACACTGTAGTGCACTAAATATCTCAATCAAAAGGAACACAAATTTATGAGAGACGTTATGAGTCATAACTCGGAATGTTTACTCGGAGCAGTCAAATGGACGATTATCATACGTTCCCTTAATTTTTTTGTCCAGTTCTCTGGGTGATCAGTTCTCCGTTGGTCAGCTCTTCGGGTGGCCAGTTCTCGGGTGGACACTTCTCCTACACCCATGCCATCATTGTCAACCGTTATCAATCCTCTGCTGAATGAAAGTCTCCCTACGTTTCTTTAACAACGATCTGTCTCGAGCCAGTCTCCTCCATGTCCCTCCCGCATGCTTTCGAATTTCATCTATCCATCTCCCATGCGGTCTTCTTCGGGGCATTTTCCTGTATCACGGAATCCAGTCTAAAATTTCGATTCTGCATCGATGGTACGTCCCTCTGGAAATATATCCAGCCCATTGCCATTTCTTGGATTTTACCCTGATCATGCCGCCTTCCACTCATGTCATTTTCCTTATTCATGAGATCAACTTCTTTTCTTTCCTGGTTATATCAAGCTTCTTTTCAGTTGCTGTATTTTTTGTATGCCTTTTTTCGTTAAGGTCCACGTCGCCTATCCATCTGCAAACACTGTAAGGATGTATTAATTAAACACTTTTATTTTAAAACATAACAGCATAATGTTCTCAAAAAATGCACTGTTTCCTCCGAAAGCACTCCAATCAAGTTTTATACGCAGATTAATTTGTTCATCAATGGGACCTTCGCTTTATATCTACTGTCCAAGGTGAATATAGGTATTGGTGAATGTAGATATCCAGCTTCTCCCTATCAATCAATAAATCTGCATTTCTTGTAAAGGCATTGTACATCATGAATGGAATACAGGATTACAACATATTTAGAATACAAATTTGGAAGACGTGAATTCGTTTTTTGGTGTAAATATGCCATGGATGGTAAATCAGATAATATCCTAAAACTTGCAAATTTCGTCGTCCGGCAGCGGGAATCGAAACTGCGTCTCCCTCCGGGTGACGCGGGTTCGATTCCCGCTGCAGGACGACGAAATTTGCAAGTTTTTTGGATATTTTCGGACTGACCATCCATGTCATATTTACGCCAAAGAACGGATTCATATCTTCAAAATTCGCATTGGACATAAGTGTTTTTTCTTCTGCAAGTTCATTTTTAATTCCATTTCTTCACTCTTGTCAGCAAGTTCTTGGAACATAACCTGCAGTTCTGAAGAGCCAGTTCCAAAAATGACTACGTCTACAGAAAAACGAAGGTGAGTTAGATAATCTCCACTAATCTTTATCCCTTTGTTTTCCCAGTTCAGTGACTGAAGAACATTTGCAATGTGGCATTGAATAGTTTGGGAGATACAAACACCTGATGACTGATATATTGCTTCAAACATCCGATCATTGATATATTGATAGCTATTTATCCCCTTTCCTTATTTATTTAAACATATCAAATATTATGTTTGTAACAAAAATTTTGCTGAAGAAGCCCAGGGGCTTTGCACGAGTTTCATGTGTAGCATAATTTTTTTATTGGTAATTATCATTCGTATACATAAATGAAATATCAAGCATTTAACGGAAAGCGTCGTAAAAAGGCCTTAGGCCTTTTTGTTGATGCAAGCATCTAAAGGTTGATGTACTGTTTCTCCTATACAAATTTTAGAATGTATATTTGAAAACACCTCACCTTAAAACCCCACTGTAAAAGTTAAATTTTGTTAAAAAGTCCAAGGCATAGGAATTTGTAAGCGTTTTAGGTTCAGTGCGTTACTGCTTCTTGATAATATTTGATATCAAGTTCACACATACGAGATATTAAAATTGCTGCGTTTCTTCGAACAAGGCTGTTGTGAAATGATATATAAATGTATAGGCAACTCAAAGCGCCATGGAGAGATGCATGCTTGGTTTAACCACGAGAGATAAGAAGAGAAACTCGTGGATCAGAAAAATGACAAGAGTGGAAGACATCATGATCAGAGTAAAATCCCTGAAAAGCAATGGGCTGGACATATTGCCAGAAGGACAGACCATCGATGGACAGCCGAAATTTTAGATTGGATTCCAAGAGACAGGAAAAGACCCAGAAGAAGACCACATAAAAGCTGGAGATTACAGACCCGTACGTGTCTGTAATCTGCAGCTTTTCTAAAGCAATCGATAAATCTTCATTTCTTGTAAAAGCATTGAACATCACTTTTGTCTTCTGAAAGTTCATTTTTAATCCCACTTCTTTACTCTTGTCAGCAAGTTCCTGGATCATACTCTGCAGCTCTGATGGGGTAGTTGCAAAAATGACTACGTCATCAGCAAAACGAAGTTGGGTTAGATAATCTCCATTAATCTTTATCCCTTTGTTTTCCCAGTTCAGTGATTGAAAGACATTTTCCAATGTCGGCATTAAAGAGCTTCGGAGATATGGTGTCACCTAGTCTCACTCCTTTTCCAATTTTTATGTGTGTTGTATTTTCAAACAGCCGAATCTTTGCACTTGCATTTTCATAGGTGTTATTAATAATATTAATGTACACATCTTCAAGAGCCATTGTAACTGCTGATGGTTTCACCGAATCAAAGGCTTTTTCATAATCGATAAAAGCCATGCACAATGGAAGTTCATATTCCCTCGCTCTTTCAATTAGTTCTCTCAGTACGTGAATATGATCTATTGTGCTGTAGCCACTCCTGAATACAGTAGCATTTACCTACTGAAGTTTCATTTTGTTGCCGTTGCCCTATTTTTGCATTGAAATCTCCTATAATTATCTTCAAGTGCTGCTTACCTTTATTATTTTCATGACGAATTTCCTCATAAAATTCTTCAATTTCTTCAGGATGACTTGTGGTGGGTGCATAAGTTTGAATAATCTGAGCCTTGTATCTTCTCGAGAGTTGGATAACGAGTCGTGCAGCTCTGTCAGAGGAACTTTCAACTTCTACAACTTTATCCTTTAGTTTCTTGTTTATTATAAATCCAACACCACTAGTTCTGCCAGTTCTTGTGATATATATATCATCATCATCATTGTCAACCATTATCAATCCACTGCTGGACGAAGGTCTCCCCAAGTTTCCTCCACAACGGTCTATCTTGTGCCAGTCTCCTCCATGTCACCCCTGCATACTTTCGAATTTCATCCACCCATCTCCCATGTGGTCTTCTTCTGGGTCTTTTCCTGTCCCTTGGAATCCAATGTAAAATTTCGGCTGTCCATCGATGATCTGTCCTTCTGGCAGTATGTCCAGCCCATTGCCATTTCAGCGATTTAACTCTGATCATGATGTCTTCCACTCTTGTCATTTTTCGGATCCACGAGTTCCTCTTCTTATCTCTCCTGGTTACACCAAGTATGCACCTCTCCATGCTTTCTTTGAGTTGTCTGCAGCCTTTGTATGTCTCTTTTAGTTAAGGTCCACGTCTCTGCACCATACGTAAGCACTGGAAGGATGCATTGATCAAACACTTTTCTTTTAAGACATAATGGCATATTGCTCTTGAAAATTATGCTGTTTCTTCCAAAAGCTCTCCAGGCAAGTTTTGTACGCCGATTAATTTCTTCAACAATGTGACCCTCACTTGATATCTGCTGTCCAAGATAAACGTACGTGTCTGTTATCTCCAGCTTTTCTCCATCAATCGATAAATCTTCATTTCTTGTAAAAGCATTGAACATCACTTTTGTCTTCTGAAAGTTCATTTTTAATCCCACTTCTTTACTCTTGTCAGCAAGTTCCTGGATCATACTCTGCAGCTCTGATGGGCTAGTTGCAAAAATGACTACGTCATCAGCAAAACGAAGGTGGGTTAGATAATCTCCATTAATCTTTATCCCCTTGTTTTCCCAGTTCAGTGATTGAAAGACATTTTCCAATGTCGGCATTAAAGAGCTTCGGAGATATGGTGTCACCTTGTCTCACTCCTTTTCCAATTTTTATGTGTGTTGTATTTTCAAACAGCCGAATCTTTGCACTTGCATTTTCATAGGTGTTATTAATAATATTAATGTACACATCTTCAAGAGCCATTGTAACTGCTGATGGTTTCACCGAATCAAAGGCTTTTTCATAATCGATAAAAGCCATGCACAATGGAAGTTCATATTCCCTCGCTCTTTCAATTAGTTCTCTCAGCACATGGATATGATCTATTGTGCTGTAGCCACTCCTGAATCCAGCTTGTTCTCTCGGTTGAGCCATGTCCAGTGTTACCTTCAAGCGGTGTGAAAGAACTTTAGTGAAGATTTTATAAACTACTGATAGGAGGCTGATAGGTCTGTAGTTTCCGAGATCCTCAATGTCACCTTTCTTATGTAGCAGGATCATTGTAGCGGTGTTCCAATCCTTAGGAATCTTTCCTTCATTAAGGCATCGAGTGAAAATTTGGGCGAGTACTGTTTCGATTTCTCCACTTGCTTCTTGTATGATGTCTATAGTAATTCCATCTTCTCCTGGAGCTTTTCCCCGCTTCATGTTCTTGCTTGCATGTGCAACTTCTGCTGGAAGGACTGGAGGAACTCTGGTACTGGTACCTTTCATGATGTCTGGAGTGCATGTATCATCCCTTTCATATAATTTGGAGTAGAAATCTTTCACTCTTGTGAAAATTTCGCCTCTATTTCTTGTTACAGAACCATCTTCTTTTCTCCGAGCCATAATCTGTTTTCTTCCCTTACTGAGATGTCCCTTTGCTATCTTTAGGCTTTGGTTGTTTTCAATTGCTTTCCTTCACAGTTGAAAATCCTTACGTCTTCAGTGATACTTTTTCGTACTGTCTTGCATAGCTCTATATATTCCACTTTGGAAGTCACATCTTCTTTAGTTGTCCTCATCTCTCTTCTTTTTTGCATCAACATTTTCGTTTTTCCTGATAATTTATTTACATGCAACTTGTTCTTAGACCCAGCTAATTTTGTTGCTGTTTCCATAAGAGCTTTGGTTACTTTTCTGTTAACTTCAGAGATGTCCACTTCTTCCGATGTTAGGCCTTCTAAAGCAGAGAACCTGTTCTTCAGTTCCAACTTGAAGGTATTATGGTGTTTTTTAAGGTTGGTTATGTCAATACATTTTGTTTGTCTTATGAGCTTGCCACGTTTAAGTTTAGTGTTGAGGTGCATCTTACATCTCACCAATCTATGGTCACTGCCTGTGTTGAACTTGTTTAGCACACTGCAGTCTTCTATGACGAATTTTTTGTTAGACATAATAAAATCAATTTCACTTGTCGTCCCATTTGGATGTCTCCATGTCCATTTCCTGTGTGGCTTTTTCTTGAAGAAGGAGTTCAAGATGAAAAACCCTTCTGCCTCTGCAAACTCAACGAGAGTATTTCCACGCTGGTTTCTGTTGCCGTGACCGAATTTACCTACTGAAGTTTCAGTCTGTTGCCGTTGCCCTATTTTTGCATTGAAATCTCCCATAATTATCTTCAAGTGCTGCTTACCTTTATTATTTAGATGACAAATTTCCTCATAAAATTCTTCAATTTCTTCTTCAGGATGACTTGTGGTGGGTGCATAAGTTTGAATAATCTGAGCCTGGTATCTTTTCGAGAGTTGGATAACAAGCCGTGCAGCTCTGTCAGAGGAACTTTCAACTTCTACAACTTTATCCTTCAGTTTCTTGTTTATTATAAATCCAACACCACTAGTTCTGCCAGTATCTTGTCCCACGATAGTAGAAGAGATGTCAACTTTTCAGTTCGATGAGATCTTCTCCTTTTCTCCTTACCTCACTTAGCCCCACGATGTCCCACTTGATCCTTTGTAGTTCCTCTTCAAATTCAAGAAGCCTTGAATCAGAAGATAGGGAGCGTCCATTGTACGTTGCCAAGGTCAGCATCAGATGGCAGCCTAGTCCGGTCCTCCGGGGATTCTTAGCACCCTCTGCCTTCATGTCGCACTGGCCTCTGCCTTGGCCAGGTACATTCCAGCTGCCGGAGACTGAGGGCCAAGATTTAAGTTGTGGAGTCATTTTGGAGGGGTTTGGCCATAACTCAACACGCTGGCCAAGCGGGTTGGTGAGTGTGGGATAGAATTTCCTCTAATCCCGATGGTATAGTTATACCGCTATTGGCGGTCGTCAGAGCCACTTTAGTAGGAACAGGATGCACCACGAGAAGGCGGGGTTGACATTTGTCAAGGAGAGGCTGTGATGTTACGCATCACCTGACCTTACATCCCATATATATATATATAAAATAAAATCCGAGTACTCTACTTATCTTTTAATTGCATAGATCTGTTAAGAAAAAAGGGGCTGCAGACGCAGAATAAACTCTCGGAAAAAAGGAAATAAATAGACTAGAAATGTTAATTATGTTTATGGAAGAAACTGGAGAGAAGAAAAGAGGGAAATTTTTCTGCAACTGTCTTCGTACAATGCATGCTGTTCGACAACCGACCTACTATTTCCCCCTGTTAAATTAAAGAAATTCGCCTTTGTGTGTTTCATCTACTTTTCATTCCTCACACATATCTGACTATCTGTTCTCACTAATAGTTCAAATCGCTGCTGTTTTCATTTAAAATAGCAAAGCACTTTTGAAAAGTCCTAAAATAAAGTAATTTTCAAAATTAAATTTTTGTTTTCAGTACAACCTAATGAGAAATTTCATGTAAAAAATTAATGTCATATCCTTTAAATTCTTTTTAGGTCGCTGTTGCAAACCAAAATATCAGTTTCACAGTAGATTTCCCATTTCTTTGACCAAAATCGCATTAATTAAATATTTTAAAATTAAAAATTGTGTTGCCGGAAGTAATGTTTTTTCTTGCCAAGTTGATTACAGAAAGAATTACTGAAATACTCTAAAGTTTTCCTTTAGTTTTAATCGACGCATTTCGTGAATTCATGTTTCCAAGACAAAATTGTAGAAACTGTGATGACATCCAAACATCTCTGGTTCAATGCCATTGTCCGAACCCTTTTAGCAGGTAATCACTCAGAAAGGATTAGTGCCAACAATCCCCTTAAACGAGCAGTTTGAATAACAAAGGAAAGAGGGAATGCAACGTTCACTGTTGTCAGGAGTTCCAGGTCACTCGTTCGAGCTGGGTAATGCAAAGATTTTTCCCCCCGCGTTATTTCGTTCCACCCGCTACGAGCCACAAAAACATACTCCGAGTTACTTCGGGCGTGCCGTTCCAAGCCAGGAAAAAATACCGCGAGTTATTTCGTTCGAGCCGCTTAAAGGGTTAAACAATTGAACTCTGCCCCACTATCTACCAGTATATTGGCTTGGAGCCCAGCCTCCGTAGTTACCATCATTTGTTTTCCTATAGGTATTTCTAAGTTTTTAATCTCTCCCTGGTTAGACCCGAAAATTCTTCCAATCTTTGCGCTCATCTTTCTAACATCCTGTACTACTTTTACTCCGGTCTCCTTTCTAGGTTTCTCTACTTCATGATTATTCTCCACGGCTACCCTTCCTACTCCCCCCACCCGTCGTTCCACCAATAATAGGAATTTCTCCTGTTTTACGCTACCCTTCTGGGGACATAATGATTGCCGATGACCCGGCTTCCTACAAGAAAAACAAATTATGCCTCGATCTAAACTAGGGCTACCCTGACTTCCCACAGGTCATACTCCTAGTTTACTCCCGACCTTCCTATCTGGGGCTTGTAATTTTCCCTTCTGAACCGTCACGAATTGTTCAATTCTGCAATATTTCTGATCAACATTCTCTCCGAGAACTTTTTACGACCACAAACTACAGTCTCCAGTTGAGTATACTCTAGTCCAACTAATGCTCCTTTTAATCAAAAATCAGGTGCCTTATGGCAACCCTAATATCAGAGTCGTCCCGACTCTACGCTTTCACCCGAATCACTCGGCTTCACATTATATCAGGCACTTCGTTCCTCGGAGCCTAAACTCCCCACGCCTACCCGCCTTCCAAGCTCACCTCTAAATCCTCTCTCTCTTCAAGAAGCTCTCCTCTTATCCACCGCGCTTCGGAGAATCCCTCCTTTTGTCTACCCCCCCCGCCACGAGGGGCTGACCTTCAAACTTCTCAGATTCCGGAGCGAACCTAACCTTTGCCCGCAGGTCAACTTGCTTCGTATCAGTAACGCAGCAGGTCCTACTTCTTGGAACTGGCCCCTACTTATTGTCTTCGTGTCTGGCGACCGCATGTTTGACATTCCTTCTAACGGACTTCTGCGCGTGGAAACCAGACTCTATACAGACAGAACAAAACATACAATAATACTGGCATTCTTTCACATAAAGGACGTATTCAGAGCTCCCAGACAAGCTGGCGCCCTTCTACCATTGGGCATTGTCTGCGTTTGCGTAGGTATTCTCTTGGACCAGAATTTCTGTGACCGGCAATGTACAACGAATCAATGCCTTTCCACAGCTTTGGATTAGCTACATACCTCCTGACGTCGTCAATGTACGCCAGGCATTTTGCATTGTATATGCACACAGTTAATGAAATAAAGTTATTTCCTGAGTAAAACAAACATTCCTCTCGGGCGACATTTCGTCGTTCCCCTGCACGTGACATATCCCCTTTTTTTCTGTTTTTATATACATAAATTAACACTTGATCATATCTTAATTGATATGATCAAGTGTTCATTATTATTTTTCGCCCTTACAATCCTAGTGAGACAAATTATGGTCAAAATTATTTTTGATCAGTGTGCTTAGTGACGGATTAATATGTAGGAAAAACAGACTATTAGACGCATCTGGTAGCCACGTCAGGTGGCTCGAAGGCACAGTGTTCTAAGCTTTACCTTCTAAATATTCTCGGTAGTAAATCTGAGTTAGATTCGCATATCATACGTGGGGTAGTACGTCATTAATCTTTAGCAGTGGCTCTAAACCAGGGATGGGGGGGGAAGCCTGCTTATAGTTCTTCCCGTTTCTTGACATCCTTCTCCACCCCTTAAAAGAAAGGCCACAATTCTGAAGGTCAAACGTTATTCTTAGAAATCAGCTGGTTCTTTGCTAATCCGGGATTAGAAAAATACGCAGCTAATACTGTATATCACAGACAATTGCAGAAGTTAAGCGGTTCTCAGAGTTTAGCTCATCCAATCACAGGGTAGGTGCAAAAGACTGAGCTTTAGTAGATTGGTATGACAGTTTATTTCCTTTGTGCAGTTGTAGAGAAAGGTGTTGTCCGTTTATTTCTAAGTAATAGCGATTTTGTACCGCTATCTTGTATGATAAATTATTTATCGGCGGTTTAAAGATACAGCTTGAATCGTTCATAAGAGGTAAGTCTCATTTAACAAAAAACATTTTAATGTTGCATTATATTAACTGTTGTAAGTGCTTCATATTATCATAAAAATGTACGAAACACATTTGAAGGAAAATAATCCACTGTAGGGTATAGGGGTAGTGCCTGTCGTTTTGTATTGGCAATCAATATCTGTTTTATATCCGAGAATATTAGAAATTATTAATTTCAATCAGAACAATGTTTTAGTGAATAATGAAGCTATTCTCAGGAAATATCTGAGCTCATATTGTATATTTGGTACGGAACGCATATCGTTATGGTAAGAAGGGCTATGTACGTTTCTTGTCTTACACAGCGAAATTAGAATGAATGAAGTGGAGTGAATTTTTGATCTGACACGTGTAAACGACCGATAAGTTTCATATGAGAAATATTAAATTATAGATACATTGGTCCTCAAAAGATAGAGTTAGAGTGAATTATCTCCCTGACAGGGGGATAATTATTAAAGGTGGGCTGCTCCCCCAAGCTTGAGTGTGCTCTAAATTTATTCAAAGAAAGTCGTTGTTTTTTCCGACATGTCTTTAAGCTATACTGTATGTATATCATGGTCCACAGATTTGCTTGTAAGTCAGCCCTCATTCCGGAAAATTTGAGTAAATATGTAAATAAATGGAAAAAAGTTCTATTTGTTTTTCTATATGTTCATCCGATTTGGGGACAGAGTCTATAAAACCTCATTTAGTAGGTATAAGAACTTACATTCCTGAAACCACCCGATGGATAAGGGATTTTAAATTTCAATAGCGATAAATGAATGAACGCAATAGAAGAGAAAGATTTAGTGTGGTTACTTGTTGGTGAAATGTTTCTTATATCAATTCTCAACTTTGCAATCTACGATTGGATATATTTGACTGTTGTACGTAAGCTTTGTGTGATTCAACTTTCTTTAAAATCAAATCTTATTTCAATAATTTCATACTAAATATTTTCCTCTTTATAGGCATACTTGTTAAGTATCTACCGCATTTTTCGTCGTTTAATCTTCAGATTACCTGTTTTAAGAAAGTTACGAATTCGGTTTCTGCGGATTATTAGCCACTTTAAAAAAATTGTTTTTGCGTACTTCGATTTTTTAAAAATCCGTCTCTTTATTGCCGGAAGAGCTCTTACTTATACTTTGAAAATTAAATAGAAATGCGTTTTAACAGAAAAACGTATCACAATACGAAGGTGGAGGTTCGCAAAAAACTGGAAAGATTTTTTTTTCTTACGATAATTCTGAAAGATTGTACGTCGTAATTAAGACGAAATTATCTGCTCTCGCACGATCATGTGCTATTTAAAGCTCAGCTTCACACACGTTCGTGATTGCCACAGGTCTAACTATGGAACTGCATACTATGGAATTTAACAGCGGAATTATCATGCCTACGTAAGAAACTGTGGTAATACTGAAAACACTCTCGAAAAAGCATTTAAAAAAGACAGTCATTATTAGCACGTCTTTTCTAAAAAAGATCGTGCTTATGTTATCGGTTTGTCCGTCCGTCCGCCTGTACCCACGATATCTCTGCAACTATTAGTCCGATTTCAAAAATCTTTTTTGCATTCGAAAGTTTTAAATATGCGAATGATGATCCTTTGTTTCGATTTTTTTACGATGTACAATTTCGCCGATAGAGGGCGTAAATGCAGGTGATGTCGAATTCAAAAATAAGTTTTATTCCACATATTTGCTTCTGAACATCCGATTGAAAAAATCTTTTATCTTTCGATTCCATTTATGTCGAAGAGTATTTTGGATATAGTTTCTTTTTCAAATTACTCATGGATTTTCCGCTAGGGTTCGTGAAATTAAATTGCATTTTTTCCGATAACTCTTCTTCTAAAACTTCGATTGGAAATATTTTTTTTTGCAGCGGATACATCTCCTGATGCACAATCTTTTGCATGTAATTTCGAATTTTTGATAAAGAATACTTTGGCCACCAGGGGGCGTAATCGTTAATTTTAGCTTCTGATGTATTTGCCATATAATCTGAGCTTCTAAAATATCGATTGAAAAAATTATTTCGTGGACTGATGCCTCTTACATCGGTAAACCTCTCCGGAATATTTTATTCCTAAAATATTCCACAGTTTCTCCGCCGGGGGCGTACATGTAAATCTTATTTTTGTCAATATCTCGACTTCTGGGAGTCCGATTTGAAAAATTCCTTCTTTGTTGGATAGTGTTTTCCGTGTGACATGTTTTTCATATAGTTTCAAAATTTTCAAGTAATTCATAGACTTTCCGCTAGGGGGCGTAATGGTAAATTGCGTTTTCCCCTATATCTCTGCTTCTAAATCTCCGATCTGAAATTCTTTCTGCACCGGATACAGCTCCTGATGGGAAATCGTTCGCATATAATTTCTAATTTTTGTAAAAAAATGGTTTGGCCACCAGAGGGCGTAAACCTTAATTTCCGCTTCTGATGTATTTGCAGCAAAATATGAGCTTCTAAATTCTCGATGGAACGTAAATTTTTATCATATCGGATAAGTGTGAGGCGTCCTTGAGTAGAAAGAAATCCTTTCCGTGCAAATCGGTTGTCTATCGGCGGATATATATTTTTTATTCTTCTGGACGGACGGATGGAACGTAATTTTGTATTGTATCTGATAGGTGTGAGGCGTCGCTGAGTCGAAATAAATAATGTCCGTGCAAGTCAGTTCTGTATCGGCGGAGATATTTTTTTATTCGTCTGGACGGACGGACAGACTGCGGACGGATGGAACGTTATTTTTATCATATCTCATAAGTATGAGGCGTCCCTTAGTAGAAAAAAATAATTTCCGTGCGAATCGGTTTTTCCTCGGTGGGATTGTAGGCTTTTATTGTTAGGGACGGACGGAGAGACAGACTTCGGGCGAATGGAAAGAAAATGTTTATCATATCCGATAGGTGTGAGGCCTCCGTGAGTAGAAGGGAGTCATTTCCGTGCTAATCGGTTGTTTCTCGGTGGGGTTACGTGTTTCATACTTTCGGACGGACGGACAGACGGGTGGAATTAAATTTTCTATCATATCTGATAGGTGTGAGGCGTCCCTGAGTAAAAAAGGAATCATTTCCGTGCAAATCGGTTCTTTATCGGCAGATATTTTTTTTATTCATCTGGACGGACGGACGGATGAAACGTCATTTTTTATTATATCTTATTGGTGTGAGCCGTACCTGAGTAGAACGAATTAATTTCCTTGAAAATCGGGTGTTTCTCGGTCGAGATGTACTTTTATACTTCCGGGCGGACGGACTTGGGAAGAATGGAACGTAATTTTGTATTGTATCTGGTAGGTGTGAGGCGTCGCTGAGTCGAAAATAATTTCCGTGCAAATCGGTTGTTTATCGACGGAGATATTTTTTATTCTTCGGGAAGGGCCGACAGACGGCGGACGGAAGGAACGTAATTCTGCAGCGTATCTCATCGGTAATTCGTTCCTGAGTAGAAAAAGACCGTTTGCGTGCTGTTGTTTCTCGGTCGAGTTATGTGTGTTTATGCTTCCGTACGGACGGACGGAAAGACAGACTTGTAACGGACGGGACGTAATTTTGCATTGTATCTGATAGGTGTGAGGCGTCGCTGAGTCGAAAGTAATAATTTCCGTGCAAATTGGTTGTTTATCGGCGGAGATATTTTTTTATCCTTCTGGAAGGACTGACAGACGACGGACGGATGGAACGTAATTCTGCATCGTAACTCTTGGGTAAATCTTTCCCGAGTAGAAAGAGACCATTTGCTTGCGAATCGGTTACGTGTTAAGATACATGGTTTTTCGTGTGGGTGTAATAAGTCATTTCTGGACGGGCAGACAGACAGACGGCGGACGGATGGAACGTAATTATGTATCGTATCTCATGGGTGATTCGTTCCTGAGTACAAAGAGACCGTTTGTGTGCAAATCTTTTGTTTCTCAGTCAAGTTATGTTTTTATGCTTCCGGACGGACGGAAAGACAGACTTGGGACGGACGGAACGTAATTTTGTATTGTATCTGATAGGTGTGGGGTGTCGCTGAGCCGAAAGTAATAATTTCCGTGCAAATCGGTTGTTTATCGGCGGAGATATTTTTTTTATTCTTTTGGAAGGACGGATAGACGGCGGACGGATGGAACTTAATTTTGCATCGTATCTCAAGGGTAATTTGTTCCTGAGTCGAAAGAGACCATTTGCGTGCAAATCTGTTGTTTCTCGGTCCAGTTATGTGTTTTTATGCTTCCGGACGGACGGACGGACGGACGGAAAGACAGACTTGGTACGGATGGAACGTTATTTTGTAATGTATCTGATAGGTGTCAGGCGTCCCTGAGTCGAAAGAAATAATTCCCGTGCAAATGGGTTGTTTATCGGCGGAGATATTTTTTATTCTTTTGGACGGACGGACAGACGACGGCCGGATGGAACGTAATTCTGTTTCGTATCGCATGGGTAATTCGTTCCTGAGTAGAAAGAGATCATTTGCTTGGAAATCGGTTACTTACTTACACGCCGTCATCGGCAGTACGTCTGGCCGCAAAGCTGAGCTGCATCTGCCGGTGGATTTCAAAGGTGCCTGTATTAGGACATTACCATCAAAACGTCACTTCGTTTTTCTTTTCAAATTTTAATTAACAATAGGAAACACAAAAAAATCAGAACATGTGTGAAAACTTAATTTTGTATTAGCACATTTTTTGCAGAAATTTTGAACGTAGCTCATTACTGTACGCCGCCGTAAATGTTACCGCAGTTATCTAGTACTGTTGCCATAAAATATTCTCATTCAATGTTACTGGAATTTAAATTCTTTGAAGTCACAGCTTTCTTTACTTACGGGGGTATATTCAGAAAATGAGCTCCTCTTGTTAGAAAATGTTAGCAGCCTTTACCCTTGAACGTCTCGGAAAACGATTATCGTTTCTTAAAATATTATGTTCTGTATGCAAACAGCCAAAAGTTGCATAAACATGTTATAATTTTAGTCAAACTTCGGAGTAAAATAACTAGATTTCCTGAAGCAATCCTGGGGTGCATGCACGAAAAACTCTCGTATTCACGTTTAGAAAATAATAAACATCATAAAATAGGAGCCATACATCAAGAATAATTAACAGATTGGTTACACAATTTTAAATTGTGAAAGTGAGCTAAATTATTGGCAAAGGGCATAGCTAAAAGACCCCCAATTTTCCATTGCATTAAATGGTAAACATACATCCTAGGGGTCGCGAATCAGCGCCGATTCTGTGCAGGGGCAAGAATATGAACTTTTGCTTGTACATTAGCGATAGCGAACTGGCATAGCCTTGTATTACACGATTAATCGCACAAAGCCATGGTCACGCGTTGTGTGTGGATCCTATTAAAGTTTTATGACGTCATACTTTTGCGAGCAGATGGCCGCGATTCCCATCTGCTTCATTACGTCACGCGCTGTGGGCGTATGTCCGTCCGCACGATGACTCGCGTAACAATCGTTTGATTTCGATGAAATTTTAGTATCTGGTAGGGTATCACCTGGGAAGGAATCTTATTGAAAGTGAACGAAATGGGGTGAAAGGTCAGTACATAGGAGCGGAATCCATTCCACTGCTATTATGCGTCATAACTAACGTAAAAAACGTTCGATTTCGATGAAATTTTAGTATGTGGTAAGGGACTACCTGGCCACAAACCCTATTGAAAATGGGCGAAATGGGGTCGAAGGTCAGGACATAGGAGCGGAATCACTTCCATCGCCATTATGCGTCATACCTTACGTAAAAATGCTTCGATTGCGACAAAACTTTATCATGTTGTTTCGGAAGTATACCGAACCGGTTCTGTTGAATATCATCGATATGGGATCAAGGTAATGATTTCTGGTATGTTGGAAATCGTATTATAATTAATGCATTGCACGATTTTACAAACTTGTTTTTTAAGATGCAAACTTTAGCCGCTAGAGGGCGTAAATGCAGATGATATCGGATTCAAAACACATTCTAATACATATATTTGCTTCTAAACTTTGAATTCAAAAATTCTTTTACTTTTCGATTCCATTTAATTTGGAGATTATTTTAGGTATAGTCACTTTTCCAAGTTACGCATATATTCTCCTCTAAGGGGCGTAAAATTAAATTGCTTTTCCCCAGATACCTCTGCTTCTTAAACTCCAATTTGAAAATGTTTCCTTCAGCAGATACAGCTCGTGATGGAAAACATTTTGCGTATAATTTATGATTTTTGGTGTTAAATGGTTTGGCCACCAGGGAGCGTAAGTGTTGATTTCTGCTTCTAATGTTTTTGTAGCAAAATCTGAACTTCTAAAGTCTCGATTGAAAGAAAGACTTCGTTGACCAATAGTAATCACGTAGACAAACCTTTCCGGAATATATTCTTCTTAAAGTAATGCATGGTTTCTCCGCCAGGATGCGTAGATGTATTCTTGTTTTTGTCAATATCTCTGCTTCTTATGATCCAATTTGAAAAATTTCTTCTTTGCTGGGCAGAGTTTCCAGTGAGACATGTTTCTAAAATAATTTCAAAATTTTGAAAAAATTCATTGAATTTCCCCTAGGGGGACTAAAGGTAAAATGCTCTTTAACCGACATCACTGCTTCTAAAACTCCGATTTTAAAAATTCTTCCAGCAGCGGATACAGCTCCTAGTAGAATTTTTTTTTCTTTTGTAATTTCTAATTTTTTTAATAAAATATGTTTGGCCACCAGGGGGCGTAAGGGTTAAATTTGTGCTTCGTATGTATTTGCTGCAAAATCTCGGCTTCTAAAAGCCCGATTGAAAAAATTATTTCGTCGTCCGATACCGCGCCTGTCTGTAAGTATTTGAGAACATTTTTATCTTAAAATAATGCATGTTTCTCCACCAGAGGGCGTAGATGTCTGTCGTATATTTGTCAATATCTAAATGTCGGATTTGAAAAACTTCCTTCTTTGTTAGATACAGTATCCGGTGTAAAATGTTTCTGATGCAAGTTCAAATTTTTCAAGCGTTTTCCTCAATATCTCTACTTCAAAAACCCCGTTCTGAAAAATTCTTTCTGCACCGGATACAGCTTTTGATAGGAAGTTCTCAGCTTTTGATAGGAAGTTCTCAGCTTTTGATAGGAAGTTCTCATATAATTTCAAATATTTGATAAAGAATGGTTTGGCCACTAGGGTGAGTAAGAGTTAATTTTTGCGTCGGATATATTTACAGAAAAATCTGAACTTCTGAAAACTCGATTGAAAAAATTATTTCCTGGACCGGTACCGCTCACATTGAAAAACATTTTGAAAATATTTTCTTTTTAAAATAATGCGTTTTTTCCGCGGGGGCGTAGATGCATATCTTCTGGTAAGCTATATCTCATGGATAGTATCCATGAGGTATAGCTTACCAGAAGGTATATTCATGGACAATATCCATGAAATGTATCTACATATTCCACACCGGGTGATCGCTTGCATACAAACCAGAGGTGGAGCTACAACGTTACTGACTTGTTCCATTTGTGTAGCTGTTTTATCCGAATAAATGGCGAAACTGCTCTGGAATTACAATAGTTCCTTTCCCATAAATGTAAATTGCACATAGCAATTTTCATCTACATTAGATGATTCCTTCTGATCGCTTTTCTTTCTTTCTTTTTTTTTATGCAAGAGTGTATATCATCATGTCATGTTTTATAGAAAAATACATAGTGGGTGAAATACACTGGCGGAAAGTGAAAAAGGGACACCAAGAAGGAGACGTCTGATACCAACGAAATTTATACAGCATAATAACGGAATACAGAGGATAACGTGATCAAAACATTATGGCTAAATACAGCTGTATTATATAGCTGCTAAACTGAAAAACAACATTTCCATGTAATATGGTTAGTACGAGGTTGAACCGCCATGAACTGCGCTACACTGTGCAAATCTGGCATGCAGTCATTCGTACAGATGTTGGATGTAAGTTTGGGGTATTGAGTTCCAAGCATCCTCAAGCTGGACGCGTAAATCGGGGATGGTCGTGGCTGGCCGTGGAGACCGGATAAGTTGTTGTCCCATAAAATCTCACACGTGCTCAATGGGGGCAAATCCGGTGAACGTGCAGGCCATGGAAGTTGTCTCACACCCTGAAGTGCATGTTGCGTTGCACGTGCACTGTGTGGGCGTGCGTAATCTTTCTAGAAAACACCACGATGGACCAAGCTTACAAATGGCACAACAACGGGCTGAATGATGTTGTTGATGTAGGAGGTGCTGGTTAACGTACCCGGTGCAAACACTATTTGTGTACGGGAGCGATGGCTCCCGTACACAAATAGTGTCGGAGAGGGGGGGGGGATGAGTAATACCAAAGGTGCAACATGTATAGAATTTATGGTCAGATCGGAAGTTTTTAGCGTTTATAGGAAGCCTGGGGGGGGGGGGGTGTAATATGCCCTCAGACAATTTGTTGAGTTGTACGTTGTAAAGGCTGGAAATCTCGCGAACGGAGTAGAAATAGTTTTTATTTTAGGTAATAACCGCTCTCTCTCTCTCTCTCTCTCCTCCAGTTCCCGACAATTTGTCCTAATAGGCACCTTCCCTCAAAAATTGTCAAGTTGTAGCTTGTAATTGCTGAAAATCTCCCGATCGGACGAGAAATCCTTCATATTTTATACTTTTGGTATTATCCCCCCCCGTCCCCCTTCAACAGGTTTGCTGAGTACGCACATGCCTTCAGATAATGTGTCGAGTTCTAGCTTGTAAATGCTGATAATCTTCCGACCAGACCGAAAATACTTTATATTTTGCAATTTTGGATCCCTCCCCCCCCTCGTTCCCGACAGGATTTCTGAGTCAGCAAATGCCCTCAGATAATTTGCAGACTTGTAGTTTGAGAACCCTGAAATCTTATGTTGCGCTGCAGATCAAAAACATTTTTTTATAAAGCATTACATTAATTATCGCAATTTAAAATAGTCAAAAACGCAATTTTTATACCACCCCTTAAACATTTTGTGGCCAGGTCTCCTGATGGCCACTTAATCCGATGGCCAGTTCTGCTACACCCGTCCAAATCAATACCTATTGATATTGTTTGCTATACATGCAATAAATATCTCGGAACTAACTTGAAATCTTATAAAAAGGCCCGCGGCCTTTTTATGCTATGCAAGAGCTGAGAAATTTTCCGTTGAGTGCCTTTGATTGGTTTTACAAATACGAATTATCAATATTGTAACACCAAATCCTCTAAAAAGATTCTCGGCATAGGTGCCTTGTAAAACGGTGAGAAATAGCCTGTTCAGTGCCTATTATTATTTGGTATTATAAAGTGTTTAGAAGTACGAAATATCTACGCTGCCATTTAAAATCTTCTAAAAAGGCATGTACCATACGTATCTTGTCGATAACTCAAGATCAATTGGTTGAGTCCCCGTTGATTACCTTATATTGCATGTTAGGACATGCGAAATATTAAAATGATAACTCAAGATTTAATGAGTCGAAAAGCTTCTACATAAATCTTGTGTCATTATAATCTACATACGCATTTCCATATATGCCTAGGAAACAGACGATATCGCTCTCTCCAGCGGTGTGCGAACAACAATTTTACAGTTGCCATTATGAGTTGTTTACAAAATAACGTGGACAGAGCAATGACATCATATATTAACATTGTTTCGACATATTTGCAATACAGTATTTTCAGCATGTCTAGGAAAACTTTTAAATTTCGTTATGGTCAGCTAGGAAAACTCCCACACTTTGACATCATCTCGGAATGGAACGCAATGTGTGTACATCCCCTTGCATGATAAACTGTAGGAGTTTTTCGGTGTGGGAGCTTTCCGCCCTTTGCTGAGCAGTACTAGAAAGTGTGGGAAATTTCCTGGATCTAACTTGTGTTGATATGTCAACGTTATAAATATGAAATCGCTGGAATAAAAACTCTTAAAAAGGCCTAGGCCTAGGCCCTGTGAAATAATATTTAGTGCTTAAGTACAAACGCAATTAGTTGATACGTAAAGGTTGTGAATATGACATTGGTTGAGTAAAAACTATTAAAAAGGCCTAGGCCTTGGGCCTGTGAATTAACAATTAGTGCTTAAGTAAAAGCGGAGTATTATTAACTAGAGTTGATACGTAATTATTATGAATGTGACATTGACAGAACAAAAACTATTAAAAAGGCCTAGGCCTAGGGCCTGTGAATTAACAATTAGTGCTTAAGTAAAAGCGGAGTATTATTAACTTGAGTTGATACGTAATTATTATGAATGTGACATCGATAGAACAAAACTATTAAAAAGTCCTAGCCCTAGGGCCTGTGAATTTACAATAAGTGCTTAAGTAAAAGCGGAATATTATTAACTTGAGTTGATTCGTAATTATTATGAATGTGACATCGATAGAACAAAAACTATTAAAAAGGCCTAGGCCTAGGGCCTGTGAATTAACAATTAGTGCTTAAGTAAAAGCGGAATATTATTAACCTTGAGTTGATACGTAATTATTATGCATGTGACATCGATAGAACAAAAACTGTTTAAAAGGTCTAGTCCTAGGGCCTGTGAAATAATATTTAGTGCTTAAGTGAAAGAGCAATATTATTACCTTGACTTGATATGCAAAGGTTATGAACATAGCATCGGTAGAATAAAACTGTTTAAAAGGTCTAATGCCTATAAATTAATATTTAGTGCCAAAGTAAAAGCGTAATGCTACTAACTTGAGTTGATACGTAATATTTATGAATATGGCGTCGGTAGAAAAAATGATGGTCAAAAGTTCCTACGAATGAGGCATAGTAATTTAGTGCCTAAGTAAAAGTGCGGCGTTATTAAAAAAATCCCTCCTTGTTGTCTTTTTGCGAACATAGTATGAGTTCTGGTGTAATTGCTTTGTTTCGTTGAAACCTAAGAAATGTGCTATGTAATCACGAATATGATGTAATCCATAGTCATGATTATGTGCTATGTAAGGCACAAATAGCTGTTCCTCCGAGGAACACTTTGAATGAATGTGTGGCAGTTTTCCAAGGATCCTAACGACGGGAAGGAGTTCCTTTGTTTTTTTCATGCAAGTTCATATGATTATAGAGCAACTGGCCACAAAAGTTTAGGGAGGGGGGGGTTATAAAGATTGCCTTTTCTTGGCCTATGTTATGAATTGAACTGGGAATTGCAAACAGATTTTCAGAAAACGTTCTATGTAGGCCAAGTAAAAAGTGCTGTGTTCAGAAAAGGACGATAAGGTGGGATTTTTATATAACGCTGCACTTTTACTTAGGCACAAATTATTTATATAACATGTCAAGTTTGTAATATTTTTCTTTTACTCAATTAATTCATAGGCCCTACACTTTGGCCTTTTCAACAGCTTTTTATTCGCCGACTTCGTATTCATAGTGTTTACGTATCAAATCAAGCCAATAGCATTTTTTTTGGGGGGGGCTTAGGGCCTATGACTAAAACTTAGTGATTTTACTAAGGCACTAAGTATTTGTCATAGACCTTAAGCCTAGGCCTTTTTAACAGTTTTTATTCTACCATTGTCTTATTCACAACGTTTACACATCATATCAATTTAATGATATTGCGCTTTTACTTAGGCAAGAAATATTAATTCATAGGCCCTATGCCTAGGCCTTTTTGATAGTTTTTAATCCGCCGACTTCATTTGCCGATTGCTAAAGGAATCTTTTATTTTACCCCAGGTCTTCGCGAAATTTAGGGTATGGGTTCCTCTAGCAGTGTCAGTCATTTAGTTGCAGATTTGGGTCACGTAAGTGAGTTAGGTTAGTGACGTTTAATTATTCATGGCTAATTGTTATACAGTCCGTGTTGTTCATCGCATTTTCGCAAACTTTTACAACCTGGGTTCGTCAGAAAATTTTAAGTACATATTGACTGGTTCATCATCATCATTTTCAGTCCATCCTCAAGTTTCTTCCACAAACTTCTATCCTGAGCCACTTTTCTCCACGCAGTGGCGCCTTAACAGATGGGCCCAAACCTAAACAGGGACACCAAATTAGTGACAAAGTTTATTTTGTTTTATTTTTTGTGTGATTGTTTTTTATTTCGAAGTTTGAAGGTTAAAAATTAAGCAGTACATAACGCAGAACAGTTAGAACGCGTTAAAATTTAATAATTGAAAAAAATAAATTATTAAGTCAATTCGTTTTAACCCTTTAAGCGATCGGTGTACGTGAAAATATTTTTGCTAAAAATCCACGGAAGCTGCAGAGAATATTGTTCCAAATTCTCCCCTCTCCTTGAACCTGAAATGTTCCCATTTCGGTGAGCATTTAGCTTTCCTAGCAAACGAATTGCTGAACCCTTCTGACTCAGCAGGGTGCAACACACACCTGTCACAGGAGATTATCCCTCTCATAAGGTCCTTTATTTCTGTTCTATGACCTGAGGTGAGAAGAGAGCCCACCACACCCTTCTGCCTGAAGATCACAGGCCATTTTCTGAGTCATTCAGTGGACAAACGGGGAAAGTCCGTTAGGTGCAGTCCTCCGCCAATAAAAAACTTGTCCTTCATTGCTCAGATGAAGGAAACAATGACATCTTCAAAATCCTTTATTGCAGCAAACGGCGAAGTTGAAAAAAGTAAAATCTTTCAGAACACATTTTAACAATTTTAAGATTTATTTGAATTGGGAATGCCGTTCCTTCTGTATTTCTGTAAAAGACAGAAACGAGCTGTTTAATACGTGATATCGGTCAAAGAATGATTTTATTCCTCCTAGTTACTGCATTTAATACTAACTAGATGGCAATTGCAAATTTTCGTGTGGGTGGCTCTAGTTGGACCCAGAAGTGTTTGGGGTACCCAGAATTCTCTATTACTACCTATGCTTTTTATCCAGAAAAATGAAGGCCTCAGGGCTTGATTTTAAACAAAGCTTCAAGCGCAGTCTTTATCAGCAGCCCATTCTCCGAGCTCATGCATATATAATGAGCGTTCAATTTTCTGTAGTACAAATTAACAGTTTAATGAACCATAACGGAAATATTTTTTTTTCAAATTTAGTACAAATAGAAAAAATAGATAGTAGAATAGAAATTTGGAAAAAAAAATGCTCCCCATTTGTATGACTCACTGAAAAGAAATCTGTAAATGTCTTTTCATATTTTAAGGAACCGGTGAATTACTTAATTTTTTAAGCTATCGGTGAATAACTTTTCTCTCAGAATGCACGTCATATTCTTTATTGTAAAAGCAAAGATTATTAATTAAGTGTTTTACAATACAATTCGTTCGAAAAGCTGTAGGCACACAACTTAATATAATTCAAAATTAATTCGTGAAAGTTGAGGTGAATTAAATCTTGTTTTTCATCGATGTTATATGTGTCTGATTTTTAGCTACGTAATAAACACTCTCTCTTTCCCTCACACACATACGCACAATCTGATTAAACAAAGCTGCAGGTGAAATCTTTACTTGTAGCCCATTCGACTACTTCTCGGGGGCGTATGGAGCATTGATGATCATAATTTCCTGTAGCACGAATTTTCAGTTCGAATAGCAATACTGGATTTTTTTTTCAGTTTAATAAAAGATAAGTGAATCGAAATTTGGGAAAAAATATGCCTCATTTTTGTGACTCCCTGAACAGCAAACAGTGATGTACTTCATTTTTAAGCGATCGGTGAATGTATTTTTTCTCAGAAGCATGTAATGTCCTTAGCTATAAAAACATAGGTTATTTAGATTTAGATTGATTTCATTCGTTCTGAAAGCTAGTTAGACAATGCAATAAATACGAATATAACATGTCGCACTTTGTTTGTTGGACCATCCCATTTAAGAAATTCTGTGCGCGCTATTGTGTGAACATTTGATCACATGCGAACGGGATTTGCTGGATGTCGTGAATGTGCAGTGCATGATCGAAGCTCTGAGCTTCCGCCCGCCTGCATTTTTTTTTTTTTTTTGGTTGGAGGTTTAACGACCACCGTGAGCAACTCAATGGGCTATAAGCAGTCGCCCGTCCCTAATTTAGGGTCACTGGATCCAGGGAAGGGAGAGAACCAGTGCCGTAAGACAAACACATCATCCATGCCTCACTGGGATTTGAACCCGGACCCCGTTCGAAAGAGTGATCAGAGGCCTACGCTTAGACCACTGCGCCCACGGGGCTGTCCGCCAGCATTGTACCCTCACTAATCCTCCTTATTTGTTGCAATTGCTCATGAAAACTGTAGATCCAAAGTTTCCCTCCCATTTTACATCACGGCATTCAATTATAATAGCTTCGCACTATGATGATCTCATCGTGAACCACAGTGCGTATGACACGGGACGCAGTGCTCATTTTCACTTTTTAATGAAAAATAATTCAAGACGCA
Organism: Macrothele yani; assembly: GCA_039090855.1. Classification (NCBI taxonomy): domain Eukaryota; kingdom Metazoa; phylum Arthropoda; class Arachnida; order Araneae; family Macrothelidae; genus Macrothele; species Macrothele yani. The sequence continues at coordinate 103,658,548 of CM076999.1, read as the reverse complement.
TATGATGAAAAGTAATTATTTAATAAAAAATAATTATAAGAATGTTTTTATGTCATAAAACGATACAAAATTATATCTGATGAAAAATATTTGTAAATATATGTGATATAAAAATAAATTGTCAACCAAAACATCTACATTACTTGAAATATTTGATTTAATCATAATAACTGCCTTCCCCCCAATTGTGGGGAAGTCTATATCAATAGATTTAGCTATATTCAATAGGAAACTTGTGCTGGATAAACAGAAAAGAAATGGTGTATATGTATTTTTTTGTTTTTTCGGTCTTCAAAACGCCTGAAAATATTTTTTACATTCCGAATACTTTTACAGAAGTTTAAAAAATCGAGTGCCTTTAACTCATGATTTCCTTTTTTCTTCCCCCGGGGAGGGGGGGGGGGAGACAGTAGAACAGCAAGTAGTGATTTTTATGATATAGCTTCATTCGACTTTGCATTCTGGAATAACGATACCAGTAATACTCTTCATTCATTTTAAATTTCCCAGGCATTTTACAATGCCTACATTGTGTGTCATTTTTTTCTGTGTCCAGTATATCATCCCAAAATAAAGCTGGCTTCGCCATACCGTTGTGTTCAAATGTGCATGCCTCGCGAATTTTCTGCTAGAGAGGGGAAAGTATTTCGAGTCTTTTAACAGGAGGTTTGAAAAAGACTATTTCTGTCATATCTAAAAATTCTAATTATTCTTCTCTTAACAGGACTTAAAAAGCTATTAATTTGGGAAGTATGCAATTTTTGTTCATTTCAGCTTTTTCCACTGATTCTCCGCTGAAGTTCGAAAACTAAAATGCTTTGTAAGGCAATTGTGATCGTTTACTCGTAACCCTGAAAAGACACAAAGAGTTTCAGCCGGCCGTGCAGTAAAATATTGAGAACAGGAGAACTCGTTCGCGCAAAATCCTGTGGAAAGAATTTGGGCTTGTTATTGGGTGCTCTCTCCCCAGCCAGACAAAGCAGTGAAACTATTAGTTCTACTTATATTCATAAACGGTAACCGACGTATGAGGTTAAATTGATTTGCAAGCCCTAATCCTCCGGCTTCTTGTTCTTCACGAACTTGTACCTAGTAGATATCCCGACCCTTTATTTTCGGAACTTAATAGTTCGTCATACCTGAGATAGACGTGAAGCAGTGGCGGCGGAACTGCCTGGGCCCGGCCAATAATTTTAGCCAAGATTTTTATTTGGCATATGTGCGATTTTTTTATTGTGGTGTGCCTTAGATAGTTGCTCTAGGTAACTGATCAGGTGGTCCTTATTCTAAAGAAATCTCCTAAGGCATTATTTTTCTTCTGTTTGTTCCGGAAAGTGGAAAGGGAGGGGGTGCACCACAATTCGAAATTCCGGGCCCGGTCAACGAACTTCACTTTCCGCCGCTTCTGACAAATGTGCCTTCTCTTGGGAAACTAAATCTATAATACACATGGTTTGTAAACAGAAAGATGTGTCGTCTGCACTGTAGTCGTAGAGCTGAAAGGCGCCAGTGAGAAAATAAAAAAAAATCACTCCTAAACCACCGCAGGTATAGTGCTAATCTAACGGCGGAGATCCCAGTGCATCGCAAAAATCTGCTCCGACCAACAGCCATAAATGTTTAAATTTTAGGATAGAGTTTTGTAGTGGGACCTACTGTTAAGTTTCATCTCTATTATTATAAATTTCTTAAGTTTCCAACTGACACACCTGCATAACTGAAAATGGCAAATACACACAAAAGCTTTCAACTGACACAAAAAAAAAAGTTAAAAAAAAAAACAAAATAAAAAACTGGCAGAAGCTTCTTTTCCTTCGTAATAAATTTTATCGGTTACGGACACAGCAACATTTTATTTTCAGGACGCACATTCCAACGACAGGATAAAATGTGGAGAACACAAGATAATAATTTCGTACAATCCGCGTTATTAGTCGAAGCGCTCAACTTCCTGATCCTACACAAAATAATAATAAAACTTTAACAAATTTGAACAGCGGATTGTTTTGTCAAAACGGATTTCTTCCGTCGTTTTAGCGAATTGTGTTTCAGCCATAAATGTGTAGTAAGTAAGATATTTTTGCAAAGTCTGAATTTCACGGCCTCCCTAGGCCGTTTCATAAACTTCTCTTTCTCGTAAATGCATTTCTATTTTCCATAAATACTTTAATACAGTAAAGTAGAGTAAAGGCGAAAAAATTGCACTTGGATATTTCAACGGGAATGCAAGTTTTATGGTCCTTCAAATGCAATTTGACAATTTTTGCGATTGTGTCTGTCTATCCTTCTGTACGTGAGTGCACGTGTGTGCGTGTGTGTGGGGGAGGGGGTATGACCACCATAAAGCAAACTATTATAGATTCCAAGACGATGAGTCGATCAGGATTTCGTAGAAATCAGAGTACGGTCCCAAAACAGTTTTCGATTATTAATAATTCAAAATGTACAACTGTCAGAATGAAACAACAATGATATTTTATCAAAAAGCAACGGACTGATTAGATATTGGTTTGGAAGTGGATAGATAGAAGAGTAGGTGTTATATTCCTTAGAATGTTGACCTGCACTTTCCATTTGCTCAGCTGTGCAGTGGCCCACTGCACCGCAGCAGAGGTGTAGTGGGACACAATTTGAAACAATGGCGGAATAGTGAAATACATTGAAATATTAATTAATAGGCCTTGAAAGTTCTTCCGGTTGCTAAAATACGAAATGGGTTTTCCGCTCTACTAATGTACGAAAAAGTCTAGTGGAGGCAAGTACAGAGATTTTTTTTTTTCGCTGTAATTTGTGGGGAGTCGAAGTAAACTTTCTGAAATAAGAGGAATTAAGTGTTAAACCGAACTATTTTGCACCGAAATTTTTTTTAACAATTCCGAAATTGTCGAGAATAAATGATCTGTGTGCGGAAGCAGTTGCACTACTTTCAATGTTTCGGAGATTCGTTATGGTAGTTGATCTGTGTGCGACCCCACAGGGTGCTTTTTATGCTGTACTAATTACTAAGTGCTAAATATACCTAGGTATATGCATATGACACCAGTACTAAGGTTAATTTTATAGTTAATGGTCTCTGCCCCAAAGTCATCAGCTTATCGAGGCACATGAACCTCGACGCAGTTGAACTCGAACGCAGCAGGTACGGAGGTAAGAACACTGGCCGCTGTGCCACCGCAGAGTCTGTATACTGAAACATATTTAATATTCCAATAGAACAGTGTTCAACAAGCATGTAATAGCTAAAAAGTTACCGCATTTTTTCAAACCACAAAAAAAGCAAAACTTCGGTATCATGATTTCTGATTTTTTCGAAATTCATTATTATATTATTGTGTTTTCAAATTGGAAATTGCAAGATTTTGAATTTTTTTCCAGACAATAGTATAACGAGTTACTATTATAATGCTACTGTAAGTTCTATATTTATGTAGGAAGTGACTACCAGATAAACGCTGATATTTCACTTAAGTGGATAATAGTAAGTGGACTTCAAAATGTCCCATGTTTTTCTGTATTCCCTATCTGCGTAGATGAAGCAAGAAAGGGATACAACTGTGAAACGTTGTTATTCTGTGCATAATCATTCTAAAATCAGCCCAGTACCTATCAATGCTTTTGAGCCAATTTTTCGAACTCTTGAACACGTACCAAGCATAGAGGTAGAACATTTACTTTCTTCCCTACGAAGCCGCCCCAGTGGCACAGTGGGCTACGAGATGACTCCTGATCGTTCATCTGAAAAGGGCCCGGGTTCGAATTCCGGTGAGCCATGGATGTTGTGTTTGTCTTACGGCGGTGGCTCTCTCCCCGCACTGGAACCAGTGGCCCTAAATTAGGTAGGGATGGGCTATAAGTAGTCGCCCTTCCCTACCTAATAATAAGGTAGTGAAGGGCGACTACTTATAGCCCATCGAGTTACTCACGGTGGTCGTTAAACCTTAAATCAAAGAAAGAAAGATCAGATTTCTTGTTCTTCTTTTCCTTTGTACTTTACACTTTTGGGACAAACCGCATAGTAATAACACAGGAAAATGAACTAAGGAAGAATTCCACAACACTATAATGCACTAAATATCTCAATCAAAAGGAACACAAATTTATGAGAGACGTTATGAGTCATAACGCGGAGCAGTCAAATGGACGATTATTATACGTTCCCTTAATTTTTTTGTCCAGTTCTCTGAGTGACCAGTTCTCCGTTGATCAGCTCTTCGGGTGGCCAATTCTCCGGTGGACACTTCTCCTACACCCATGCCATCATTGTCAACCGTTATCAATAGACTGCTGGATGAAAGTCTCCCAACGTTTCACATACAACGATCTGTCTCGAATAACACAGGAAAAAGAACTAAGAATCCCACAACACTATAGTGCACTAAATATCTCAATCAAAAGGAACACAAATTTATGAGAGACGTTTTGAGTCATAACTCGGAATGTTTACTCGGAGCAGTCAAATGGACGATTATCATACGGTCCCTTAATTCTTTTGTTCAGTTCTCTGTGTGACCAGTTCTCCGTTGGTCAGCTCTTCGGGAGGCCAGTTCTCCGTTGGACACTTCTCCTACACCCATGCCATCATTGTCAACCGTTATCAATCCTCTGCTGGATGAAAGTCTTCCTACGTTTCACCCACAACGATCTGTCTCGAACAACACAGGAAAAAGAACTAAGAATCCCACAACACTGTAGTGCACTAAATATCTCAATCAAAAGGAACACAAATTTATGAGAGACGTTATGAGTCATAACTCGGAATGTTTACTCGGAGCAGTCAAATGGACGATTATCATACGTTCCCTTAATTTTTTTGTCCAGTTCTCTGGGTGATCAGTTCTCCGTTGGTCAGCTCTTCGGGTGGCCAGTTCTCGGGTGGACACTTCTCCTACACCCATGCCATCATTGTCAACCGTTATCAATCCTCTGCTGAATGAAAGTCTCCCTACGTTTCTTTAACAACGATCTGTCTCGAGCCAGTCTCCTCCATGTCCCTCCCGCATGCTTTCGAATTTCATCTATCCATCTCCCATGCGGTCTTCTTCGGGGCATTTTCCTGTATCACGGAATCCAGTCTAAAATTTCGATTCTGCATCGATGGTACGTCCCTCTGGAAATATATCCAGCCCATTGCCATTTCTTGGATTTTACCCTGATCATGCCGCCTTCCACTCATGTCATTTTCCTTATTCATGAGATCAACTTCTTTTCTTTCCTGGTTATATCAAGCTTCTTTTCAGTTGCTGTATTTTTTGTATGCCTTTTTTCGTTAAGGTCCACGTCGCCTATCCATCTGCAAACACTGTAAGGATGTATTAATTAAACACTTTTATTTTAAAACATAACAGCATAATGTTCTCAAAAAATGCACTGTTTCCTCCGAAAGCACTCCAATCAAGTTTTATACGCAGATTAATTTGTTCATCAATGGGACCTTCGCTTTATATCTACTGTCCAAGGTGAATATAGGTATTGGTGAATGTAGATATCCAGCTTCTCCCTATCAATCAATAAATCTGCATTTCTTGTAAAGGCATTGTACATCATGAATGGAATACAGGATTACAACATATTTAGAATACAAATTTGGAAGACGTGAATTCGTTTTTGGTGTAAATATGCCATGGATGGTAAATCAGATAATATCCTAAAACTTGCAAATTTCGTCGTCCGGCAGCGGGAATCGAAACTGCGTCTCCCTCCGGGTGACGCGGGTTCGATTCCCGCTGCAGGACGACGAAATTTGCAAGTTTTTTGGATATTTTCGGACTGACCATCCATGTCATATTTACGCCAAAGAACGGATTCATATCTTCAAAATTCGCATTGGACATAAGTGTTTTTTCTTCTGCAAGTTCATTTTTAATTCCATTTCTTCACTCTTGTCAGCAAGTTCTTGGAACATAACCTGCAGTTCTGAAGAGCCAGTTCCAAAAATGACTACGTCTACAGAAAAACGAAGGTGAGTTAGATAATCTCCACTAATCTTTATCCCTTTGTTTTCCCAGTTCAGTGACTGAAGAACATTTGCAATGTGGCATTGAATAGTTTGGGAGATACAAACACCTGATGACTGATATATTGCTTCAAACATCCGATCATTGATATATTGATAGCTATTTATCCCCTTTCCTTATTTATTTAAACATATCAAATATTATGTTTGTAACAAAAATTTTGCTGAAGAAGCCCAGGGGCTTTGCACGAGTTTCATGTGTAGCATAATTTTTTTATTGGTAATTATCATTCGTATACATAAATGAAATATCAAGCATTTAACGGAAAGCGTCGTAAAAAGGCCTTAGGCCTTTTTGTTGATGCAAGCATCTAAAGGTTGATGTACTGTTTCTCCTATACAAATTTTAGAATGTATATTTGAAAACACCTCACCTTAAAACCCCACTGTAAAAGTTAAATTTTGTTAAAAAGTCCAAGGCATAGGAATTTGTAAGCGTTTTAGGTTCAGTGCGTTACTGCTTCTTGATAATATTTGATATCAAGTTCACACATACGAGATATTAAAATTGCTGCGTTTCTTCGAACAAGGCTGTTGTGAAATGATATATAAATGTATAGGCAACTCAAAGCGCCATGGAGAGATGCATGCTTGGTTTAACCACGAGAGATAAGAAGAGAAACTCGTGGATCAGAAAAATGACAAGAGTGGAAGACATCATGATCAGAGTAAAATCCCTGAAAAGCAATGGGCTGGACATATTGCCAGAAGGACAGACCATCGATGGACAGCCGAAATTTTAGATTGGATTCCAAGAGACAGGAAAAGACCCAGAAGAAGACCACATAAAAGCTGGAGATTACAGACCCGTACGTGTCTGTAATCTGCAGCTTTTCTAAAGCAATCGATAAATCTTCATTTCTTGTAAAAGCATTGAACATCACTTTTGTCTTCTGAAAGTTCATTTTTAATCCCACTTCTTTACTCTTGTCAGCAAGTTCCTGGATCATACTCTGCAGCTCTGATGGGGTAGTTGCAAAAATGACTACGTCATCAGCAAAACGAAGTTGGGTTAGATAATCTCCATTAATCTTTATCCCTTTGTTTTCCCAGTTCAGTGATTGAAAGACATTTTCCAATGTCGGCATTAAAGAGCTTCGGAGATATGGTGTCACCTAGTCTCACTCCTTTTCCAATTTTTATGTGTGTTGTATTTTCAAACAGCCGAATCTTTGCACTTGCATTTTCATAGGTGTTATTAATAATATTAATGTACACATCTTCAAGAGCCATTGTAACTGCTGATGGTTTCACCGAATCAAAGGCTTTTTCATAATCGATAAAAGCCATGCACAATGGAAGTTCATATTCCCTCGCTCTTTCAATTAGTTCTCTCAGTACGTGAATATGATCTATTGTGCTGTAGCCACTCCTGAATACAGTAGCATTTACCTACTGAAGTTTCATTTTGTTGCCGTTGCCCTATTTTTGCATTGAAATCTCCTATAATTATCTTCAAGTGCTGCTTACCTTTATTATTTTCATGACGAATTTCCTCATAAAATTCTTCAATTTCTTCAGGATGACTTGTGGTGGGTGCATAAGTTTGAATAATCTGAGCCTTGTATCTTCTCGAGAGTTGGATAACGAGTCGTGCAGCTCTGTCAGAGGAACTTTCAACTTCTACAACTTTATCCTTTAGTTTCTTGTTTATTATAAATCCAACACCACTAGTTCTGCCAGTTCTTGTGATATATATATCATCATCATCATTGTCAACCATTATCAATCCACTGCTGGACGAAGGTCTCCCCAAGTTTCCTCCACAACGGTCTATCTTGTGCCAGTCTCCTCCATGTCACCCCTGCATACTTTCGAATTTCATCCACCCATCTCCCATGTGGTCTTCTTCTGGGTCTTTTCCTGTCCCTTGGAATCCAATGTAAAATTTCGGCTGTCCATCGATGATCTGTCCTTCTGGCAGTATGTCCAGCCCATTGCCATTTCAGCGATTTAACTCTGATCATGATGTCTTCCACTCTTGTCATTTTTCGGATCCACGAGTTCCTCTTCTTATCTCTCCTGGTTACACCAAGTATGCACCTCTCCATGCTTTCTTTGAGTTGTCTGCAGCCTTTGTATGTCTCTTTTAGTTAAGGTCCACGTCTCTGCACCATACGTAAGCACTGGAAGGATGCATTGATCAAACACTTTTCTTTTAAGACATAATGGCATATTGCTCTTGAAAATTATGCTGTTTCTTCCAAAAGCTCTCCAGGCAAGTTTTGTACGCCGATTAATTTCTTCAACAATGTGACCCTCACTTGATATCTGCTGTCCAAGATAAACGTACGTGTCTGTTATCTCCAGCTTTTCTCCATCAATCGATAAATCTTCATTTCTTGTAAAAGCATTGAACATCACTTTTGTCTTCTGAAAGTTCATTTTTAATCCCACTTCTTTACTCTTGTCAGCAAGTTCCTGGATCATACTCTGCAGCTCTGATGGGCTAGTTGCAAAAATGACTACGTCATCAGCAAAACGAAGGTGGGTTAGATAATCTCCATTAATCTTTATCCCCTTGTTTTCCCAGTTCAGTGATTGAAAGACATTTTCCAATGTCGGCATTAAAGAGCTTCGGAGATATGGTGTCACCTTGTCTCACTCCTTTTCCAATTTTTATGTGTGTTGTATTTTCAAACAGCCGAATCTTTGCACTTGCATTTTCATAGGTGTTATTAATAATATTAATGTACACATCTTCAAGAGCCATTGTAACTGCTGATGGTTTCACCGAATCAAAGGCTTTTTCATAATCGATAAAAGCCATGCACAATGGAAGTTCATATTCCCTCGCTCTTTCAATTAGTTCTCTCAGCACATGGATATGATCTATTGTGCTGTAGCCACTCCTGAATCCAGCTTGTTCTCTCGGTTGAGCCATGTCCAGTGTTACCTTCAAGCGGTGTGAAAGAACTTTAGTGAAGATTTTATAAACTACTGATAGGAGGCTGATAGGTCTGTAGTTTCCGAGATCCTCAATGTCACCTTTCTTATGTAGCAGGATCATTGTAGCGGTGTTCCAATCCTTAGGAATCTTTCCTTCATTAAGGCATCGAGTGAAAATTTGGGCGAGTACTGTTTCGATTTCTCCACTTGCTTCTTGTATGATGTCTATAGTAATTCCATCTTCTCCTGGAGCTTTTCCCCGCTTCATGTTCTTGCTTGCATGTGCAACTTCTGCTGGAAGGACTGGAGGAACTCTGGTACTGGTACCTTTCATGATGTCTGGAGTGCATGTATCATCCCTTTCATATAATTTGGAGTAGAAATCTTTCACTCTTGTGAAAATTTCGCCTCTATTTCTTGTTACAGAACCATCTTCTTTTCTCCGAGCCATAATCTGTTTTCTTCCCTTACTGAGATGTCCCTTTGCTATCTTTAGGCTTTGGTTGTTTTCAATTGCTTTCCTTCACAGTTGAAAATCCTTACGTCTTCAGTGATACTTTTTCGTACTGTCTTGCATAGCTCTATATATTCCACTTTGGAAGTCACATCTTCTTTAGTTGTCCTCATCTCTCTTCTTTTTTGCATCAACATTTTCGTTTTTCCTGATAATTTATTTACATGCAACTTGTTCTTAGACCCAGCTAATTTTGTTGCTGTTTCCATAAGAGCTTTGGTTACTTTTCTGTTAACTTCAGAGATGTCCACTTCTTCCGATGTTAGGCCTTCTAAAGCAGAGAACCTGTTCTTCAGTTCCAACTTGAAGGTATTATGGTGTTTTTTAAGGTTGGTTATGTCAATACATTTTGTTTGTCTTATGAGCTTGCCACGTTTAAGTTTAGTGTTGAGGTGCATCTTACATCTCACCAATCTATGGTCACTGCCTGTGTTGAACTTGTTTAGCACACTGCAGTCTTCTATGACGAATTTTTTGTTAGACATAATAAAATCAATTTCACTTGTCGTCCCATTTGGATGTCTCCATGTCCATTTCCTGTGTGGCTTTTTCTTGAAGAAGGAGTTCAAGATGAAAAACCCTTCTGCCTCTGCAAACTCAACGAGAGTATTTCCACGCTGGTTTCTGTTGCCGTTACCGAATTTACCTACTGAAGTTTCAGTCTGTTGCCGTTGCCCTATTTTTGCATTGAAATCTCCCATAATTATCTTCAAGTGCTGCTTACCTTTATTATTTAGATGACAAATTTCCTCATAAAATTCTTCAATTTCTTCTTCAGGATGACTTGTGGTGGGTGCATAAGTTTGAATAATCTGAGCCTGGTATCTTTTCGAGAGTTGGATAACAAGCCGTGCAGCTCTGTCAGAGGAACTTTCAACTTCTACAACTTTATCCTTCAGTTTCTTGTTTATTATAAATCCAACACCACTAGTTCTGCCAGTATCTGTCCCACGATAGTAGAAGAGATGTCAACTTTTCAGTTCGATGAGATCTTCTCCTTTTCTCCTTACCTCACTTAGCCCCACGATGTCCCACTTGATCCTTTGTAGTTCCTCTTCAAATTCAAGAAGCCTTGAATCAGAAGATAGGGAGCGTCCATTGTACGTTGCCAAGGTCAGCATCAGATGGCAGCCTAGTCCGGTCCTCCGGGGATTCTTAGCACCCTCTGCCTTCATGTCGCACTGGCCTCTGCCTTGGCCAGGTACATTCCAGCTGCCGGAGACTGAGGGCCAAGATTTAAGTTGTGGAGTCATTTTGGAGGGGTTTGGCCATAACTCAACACGCTGGCCAAGCGGGTTGGTGAGTGTGGGATAGAATTTCCTCTAATCCCGATGGTATAGTTATACCGCTATTGGCGGTCGTCAGAGCCACTTTAGTAGGAACAGGATGCACCACGAGAAGGCGGGGTTGACATTTGTCAAGGAGAGGCTGTGATGTTACGCATCACCTGACCTTACATCCCATATATATATATATAAAATAAAATCCGAGTACTCTACTTATCTTTTAATTGCATAGATCTGTTAAGAAAAAAGGGGCTGCAGACGCAGAATAAACTCTCGGAAAAAAGGAAATAAATAGACTAGAAATGTTAATTATGTTTATGGAAGAAACTGGAGAGAAGAAAAGAGGGAAATTTTTCTGCAACTGTCTTCGTACAATGCATGCTGTTCGACAACCGACCTACTATTTCCCCCTGTTAAATTAAAGAAATTCGCCTTTGTGTGTTTCATCTACTTTTCATTCCTCACACATATCTGACTATCTGTTCTCACTAATAGTTCAAATCGCTGCTGTTTTCATTTAAAATAGCAAAGCACTTTTGAAAAGTCCTAAAATAAAGTAATTTTCAAAATTAAATTTTTGTTTTCAGTACAACCTAATGAGAAATTTCATGTAAAAAATTAATGTCATATCCTTTAAATTCTTTTTAGGTCGCTGTTGCAAACCAAAATATCAGTTTCACAGTAGATTTCCCATTTCTTTGACCAAAATCGCATTAATTAAATATTTTAAAATTAAAAATTGTGTTGCCGGAAGTAATGTTTTTTCTTGCCAAGTTGATTACAGAAAGAATTACTGAAATACTCTAAAGTTTTCCTTTAGTTTTAATCGACGCATTTCGTGAATTCATGTTTCCAAGACAAAATTGTAGAAACTGTGATGACATCCAAACATCTCTGGTTCAATGCCATTGTCCGAACCCTTTTAGCAGGTAATCACTCAGAAAGGATTAGTGCCAACAATCCCCTTAAACGAGCAGTTTGAATAACAAAGGAAAGAGGGAATGCAACGTTCACTGTTGTCAGGAGTTCCAGGTCACTCGTTCGAGCTGGGTAATGCAAAGATTTTTCCCCCGCGTTATTTCGTTCCACCCGCTACGAGCCACAAAAACATACTCCGAGTTACTTCGGGCGTGCCGTTCCAAGCCAGGAAAAAATACCGCGAGTTATTTCGTTCGAGCCGCTTAAAGGGTTAAACAATTGAACTCTGCCCCACTATCTACCAGTATATTGGCTTGGAGCCCAGCCTCCGTAGTTACCATCATTTGTTTTCCTATAGGTATTTCTAAGTTTTTAATCTCTCCCTGGTTAGACCCGAAAATTCTTCCAATCTTTGCGCTCATCTTTCTAACATTCTGTACTACTTTTACTCCGGTCTCCTTTCTAGGTTTCTCTACTTCATGATTATTCTCCACGGCTACCCTTCCTACTCCCCCCACCCGTCGTTCCACCAATAATAGGAATTTCTCCTGTTTTACGCTACCCTTCTGGGGACATAATGATTGCCGATGACCCGGCTTCCTACAAGAAAAACAAATTATGCCTCGATCTAAACTAGGGCTACCCTGACTTCCCACAGGTCATACTCCTAGTTTACTCCCGACCTTCCTATCTGGGGCTTGTAATTTTCCCTTCTGAACCGTCACGAATTGTTCAATTCTGCAATATTTCTGATCAACATTCTCTCCGAGAACTTTTTACGACCACAAACTACAGTCTCCAGTTGAGTATACTCTAGTCCAACTAATGCTCCTTTTAATCAAAAATCAGGTGCCTTATGGCAACCCTAATATCAGAGTCGTCCCGACTCTACGCTTTCACCCGAATCACTCGGCTTCACATTATATCAGGCACTTCGTTCCTCGGAGCCTAAACTCCCCACGCCTACCCGCCTTCCAAGCTCACCTCTAAATCCTCTCTCTCTTCAAGAAGCTCTCCTCTTATCCACCGCGCTTCGGAGAATCCCTCCTTTTGTCTACCCCCCTGCCACGAGGGGCTGACCTTCAAACTTCTCAGATTCCGGAGCGAACCTAACCTTTGCCCGCAGGTCAACTTGCTTCGTATCAGTAACGCAGCAGGTCCTACTTCTTGGAACTGGCCCCTACTTATTGTCTTCGTGTCTGGCGACCGCATGTTTGACATTCCTTCTAACGGACTTCTGCGCGTGGAAACCAGACTCTATACAGACAGAACAAAACATACAATAATACTGGCATTCTTTCACATAAAGGACGTATTCAGTGCTCCCAGACAAGCTGGCGCCCTTCTACCATTGGGCATTGTCTGCGTTTGCGTAGGTATTCTCTTGGACCAGAATTTCTGTGACCGGCAATGTACAACGAATCAATGCCTTTCCACAGCTTTGGATTAGCTACATACCTCCTGACGTCGTCAATGTACGCCAGGCATTTTGCATTGTATATGCACACAGTTAATGAAATAAAGTTATTTCCTGAGTAAAACAAACATTCCTCTCGGGCGACATTTCGTCGTTCCCCTGCACGTGACATATCCCCTTTTTTTCTGTTTTTATGTACATAAATTAACACTTGATCATATCTTAATTGATATGATCAAGTGTTCATTATTATTTTTCGCCCTTACAATCCTAGTGAGACAAATTATGGTCAAAATTATTTTTGATCAGTGTGCTTAGTGACGGATTAATATGTAGGAAAAACAGACTATTAGACGCATCTGGTAGCCACGTCAGGTGGCTCGAAGGCACAGTGTTCTAAGCTTTACCTTCTAAATATTCTCGGTAGTAAATCTGAGTTAGATTCGCATATCATACGTGGGGTAGTACGTCATTAATCTTTAGCAGTGGCTCTAAACCAGGGATGAGGGGGGGGGAGAGCCTGCTTATAGTTCTTCCCGTTTCTTGACATCCTTCTCCACCCCCTTAAAAGAAAGGCCACAATTCTGAAGGTCAAACGTTATTCTTAGAAAGCAGCTGGTTCTTTGCTAATCCGGGATTAGAAAAATACGCAGCTAATACTGTATATCACAGACAATTGCAGAAGTTAAGCGGTTCTCAGAGTTTAGCTCATCCATCACAGGGTAGGTGCAAAAGACTGAGCTTTAGTAGATTGGTATGACAGTTTATTTCCTTTGTGCAGTTGTAGAGAAAGGTGTTCTCCGTTTATTTCTAAATAATAGCGATTTTGTACCACTATCTTGTATGATAGGTTGTTTATCGGCGGTTTAAAGATACTGAATTATAACAGGTAAGTCTCATTTAACAAAAAAGTTTTAATGTTGCATTATATTAACTGTTGTAAGTGCTTCATATTATCATAAAAATGTACGAAACACATTTGAAGGAAAATAATCCACTGTAGGGTAGGGGTAGTGCCTGTCGTTTTGTATTGGCAATCAATATCTGTTTTATATCCGAGAATATTAGGAAATTATTAATTTCAATCAGAACAATGTTTTAGTGAATAATGAAGCTATTCTCAGGAAATATCTGAGCTCATATTGTATATTTGGTACGGAACGCATATCGTTATGGTAAGAAGGGCTATGTACGTTTCTTGTCTTACACAGCGAAATTAGAATGAATGAAGTGGAGTGAATTTTTTATCTGACACGTGTAAACGACCGATAAGTTTCATATGAGAAATATTAAATTGTAGATACATTGGTCCTCAAAAGATAGAGTTAGAGTGAATTATCTCCCTGACAGGGGGATAATTATTAAAGGTGGGCTGCTCCCCCAAGCTTGAGTGTGCTCTAAATTTATTCAAAGAAAGTCGTTGTTTTTTCCGACATGTCTTTAAGCTATACTGTATGTATATCATGGTCCACAGATTTGCTTGTAAGTCAGCCCTCATTCCGGAAAATTTGAGTAAATATGTAAATAAATGGAAAAAAGTTCTATTTGTTTTTCTATATGTTCATCCGATTTGGGGACAGAGTCTATAAAACCTCATTTAGTAGGTATAAGAACTTACATTCCTGAAACCACCCGATGGATAAGGGATTTTAAATTTCAATAGCGATAAATGAATGAACGCAATAGAAGAGAAAGATTTAGTGTGGTTACTTGTTGGTGAAATGTTTCTTATATCAATTCTCAACTTTGCAATCTACGATTGGATATATTTGACTGTTGTACGTAAGCTTTGTGCGCTTCAACTTTCTTTAAAATCAAATCTTATTTCAATAATTTCATACTAAATATTTTCCTCTTTATAGACATACTTGTTAAGTATGTACCGCATTTTTCGTCGTTTAATCTTCAGATTATCTGTTTTAAGAAAGTTACGAATTCGGATTCTGCGGATTATTAGCCACTTTAAAAAAATTGTTTTTGCGTACTTCGATTTTTTAAAAATCCGTCTCTTTATTGTCGGAAGAGCTCTTACTTATACTTTGAAAATTAACCAGAAATGCGTTTTAGCAGAAAAACGTATCACAATACGAAGGTGGAGGTTCGCAAAGAACTGGAAAGATTTTTTTTTCTTACGAGAATTCTGAAAGATTGTACGTCGTAATTAAGACGAAATTATCTGCTCTCGCACGATCATGTGCTATTTAAAGCTCAGCTTCACACACGTTCGTGATTGCCACAGGTCTAACTATGGAACTGCATACTATGGAATTTAACAGCGGAATTATCATGCCTACGTAAGAAACTGTGGTAATACTGAAAACACTCTCGAAAAAGCATTTAAAAAAGACAGTCATTATTAGCACGTCTTTTCTAAAAAAGATCGTGCTTATGTTATCGGTTTGTCCGTCCGTCCGCCTGTACCCACGATATCTCTGCAACTATTAGTCCGATTTCAAAAATCTTTTTTGCATTCGAAAGTTTTAAATATGCGAATGATGATCCTTTATATCGCGTTTTTTTATTACGATTTACAATTTCTCCGATAGAGGGCGTAAATGCAGGTGATGTCGAATTCAAAAATAAGTTTTATACCACATATTTGCTTCTGAACATCCGAATGAAAAAATCTTTTATCTTTCGATTCCATTTATGTCGAAGAGTATTTTGGATATAGTTTCTTTTTCAAATTACGCATAGATTTTCCGCTAGGGGTCGTAAAATTAAATAGCATTTTTTTACGATAACTCTTCTTCTAAAACTCCGAGTGGAATTTTTTTTTGCAGCGGATACATCTCCTGATGCACAATCTTTTGCATGTAATTTCGAATTTTCGGTAAAGAATATTTTGGCCACCAGTGGGCGTAATAATTAATTTTCGCTTCTGATGTATTTGCCATAAAATCTGAGCTTCTAAAATATCGATTGAAAAAATTCTTTCGTGGACTGATGCCTCTTACATCGGTAAACCTTTCCGGAATATTTTCTTCCTAAAATATTCCACAGTTTCTCCAACAGGGAGATGTAAATCTTATTTTTGTCAATATCTCGACTTCTGAGTCCGATTTGAAAAATTCCTTCTTTGTTGGATAGTGTTTTCTGTGTCACACGTTTTTCATATAGTTTCAAAATTTTCAGGTAATTCATAGACTTTCTGCTAGGGGGCGTAATGGTAAATTGCGTTTCCCCTATATCTCTGCTTCTAAATATCCGATCTGAAAAATTCTTTCTGCACCGAATACAGCTCCTGATGGGAAATCGTTTGCACATTATTTCTAGTTTTTTTAATAAAATGGTTTGGCCACCAGGGGGCGTAAACCTTAATTTCCGCTTCTGATGTATTTGCAGCAAAATATGTGCTTCTAAATTCTCGATTGAAAATAACGTCGTTTGTAGACCGATACCAGTCATGCCGCGAAACTTTTTAGAAACATTTTCTTCTTATAATAGTGCACGGTTTCTCCGCCAGGGGGCGTAGATGTATATCTTATTTTTGTCAATATCTCGACTTCTAGGAGTCCGAGTTGAAAAATTCCTTCTTTGTTGGATAGTGCTTTCCGTGTCGCATGTTTTCATATAACTTCCAAATTTTCACGTAATTCATAGAGTTTCAGCTAGGTGGCGTAAAGGTAAATTGCGTTTCCCCCTATATCTCTGCTTTTAAATCTCCGATCTGAAATTCTTTCTGCACCGGATACAGCTCCTGATGGGAAATCGTTCGCATATAATTTCTAATTTTTGTAAAAAAATGGTTTGGCCACCAGGGGGCGTAAACCTCAATTTCCGCTTCTGATGTATTTGCAGCAAAATATGAGCTTCTAAATTCTCAATGGAACGTAAAATTTTATCATATCGGATAAGTGTGAGGCGTCCTGGAGTAGAAAGAAATCCTTTCCGTGCAAATCGGTTGTCTATCGGCGGATATATATTTTTTATTCTTCTGGACGGACGGATGGAACGAAATTTTGTATTGTATCTGATAGGTGTGAGGCGTCCCTGAGTCGAAATAAAAAATCTCCGTGCAAGTCAGTTCTGTATCGGCGGAGATATTTTTTTATTCGTCTGGACGGACGGACAGACTGCGGACGGATGGAACGTTATTTTTAGCATATCTCATAAGTATGAGGCGTCCCTTAGTAGAAAAAAATAATTTCCGTGCGAATCGGTTTTTCCCCGGTGGGATTGTAGGCTTTTATTGTTAGGGACGGACGGACAGACAGACTTCGGACGAATGGAAAGAAAATTTTTATCATATCCGATAGGTGTGAGGCCTCCGTGAGTAGAAGGGAGTCATTTCCGTGCTAATCGGTTGTTTCTCGGTGGGGTTACGTGTTTCATACTTTCGGACGGACGGACAGACGGATGGAATTAAATTTTCTATCATATCTGATAGGTGTGAGGCGTCCCTGAGTAAAAAAGGAATCATTTCCGTGCAAATCGGTTCTTTATCGGCAGATATTTTTTTTATTCATCTGGACGGATGGAACGTCATTTTTTATTATATCTTATTGGTGTGAGCCGTACCTGAGTAGAACGAATTAATTTCCTTGAAAATCGGGTGTTTCTCGGTCGAGATGTACTTTTATACTTCCGGGCGGACGGACGGAAAGACGGACTTGGGAAGAATGGAACGTAATTTTGTATTGTATCTGGTAGGTGTGAGGCGTCGCTGAGTCGAAAGTAATTTCCGTGCAAATCGGTTGTTTATCGACGGAGATATTTTTTTTATTCTTCTGGAAGGACCGACAGACGGCGGACGGAAGGAACGTAATTCTGCAGCGTATCTCATGGGTAATTCGTTCCTGAGTAGAAAGAGACCGTTTGCGTGCTGTTGTTTCTCGGTCGAGTTATGTGTGTTTATGCTTCCGGACGGACGGACGGAAAGACAGACTTGGGACGGACGGAACGTAATTTTGCATCGTATCTCTTGGGTAAATCTTTCCCGAGTAGAAAGAGACCATTTGCTTGCGAATCGGTTACTTGTTAAGATACAGGGTTTTTCGTGTATACGTAATAAGTTATTTCTGGACGGGCAGACAGACAGACGGCGGACGGATGGAACGTAATTATGTATCGTATCTCATGGGTGATTCGTTGCTGAGTAGAAAGAGACAATTTCCGTGCAAACCGGTTGTTTCTCGGTCGAGTTACGTGTTTTTATGCTTCTGGACGGACGGACGGAAAGACAGACTGGGGACGGACAAAACGTAATTTTGTATTGTATCTGATAGGTGTGAGGCGTCGCTGAGTCGAAAGTAATAATTTCCGCGCAAATTGGTTGTTTATCGGCGGAGATATTTTTTTATTCTTGTGGAAGGACGGACAGACGGTGGACGGATGGAACGTAATTTTGCATCGTATCTGATAGGTGTAATTCGTTCCTGAGCCGAAAGAGATAATTTCCGTGCAAATCTGTTGTTTCTCGGTCCAGTTATGTCTTTTTATGCTTCCGGACGGACGGACGGACGGACGGACAGACTTGGGACGGATGGAACGTAATTTTGTAATGTATCTGATAGGTGTCAGGCGTCCCTGAGTCAAAAGAAATAATTCCCGTGCAAATGATTTGTTTATCGGTGAAGATTTTTTTTATTCTTTTGGACGGACGGACAGACTTGCGGACGGATGGAACGTAATTTTGTAATGTATCTGATAGGTGTCAGGCGTCCCTGAGTCAAAAGAAATAATTCCCGTGCAAATGATTTGTTTATCGGTGAAGATTTTTTTATTCTTTTGGATCGGGCAGACTTGGGACGGATGGAACGTAATTTTGTAATGTATCTGATAGGTGTCAGGCGTCCCTGAGTCAAAAGAAATAATTCCCGTGCAAATGATTTGTTTATCGGTGAAGATTTTTTTATTCTTTTGGATCGGGCAGACTTGGGACGGATGGAACGTAATTTTGTAATGTATCTGATAGGTGTCAGGCGTCCCTGAGTCAAAAGAAATAATTCCCGTGCAAATGATTTGTTTATCGGTGAAGATTTTTTTATTCTTTTGGATCGGGCAGACTTGGGACGGATGGAACGTAATTTTGTAATGTATCTGATAGGTGTCAGGCGTCCCTGAGTCAAAAGAAATAATTCCCGTGCAAATGATTTGTTTATCGGTGAAGATTTTTTTATTCTTTTGGATCGGGCAGACTTGGGACGGATGGAACGTAATTTTGTAATGTATCTGATAGGTGTCAGGCGTCCCTGAGTCAAAAGAAATAATTCCCGTGCAAATGATTTGTTTATCGGTGAAGATTTTTTTATTCTTTTGGATCGGGCAGACTTGGGACGGATGGAACGTAATTTTGTAATGTATCTGATAGGTGTCAGGCGTCCCTGAGTCAAAAGAAATAATTCCCGTGCAAATGATTTGTTTATCGGTGAAGATTTTTTTATTCTTTTGGATCGGGCAGACTTGGGACGGATGGAACGTAATTTTGTAATGTATCTGATAGGTGTCAGGCGTCCCTGAGTCAAAAGAAATAATTCCCGTGCAAATGATTTGTTTATCGGTGAAGATTTTTTTATTCTTTTGGATCGGGCAGACTTGGGACGGATGGAACGTAATTTTGTAATGTATCTGATAGGTGTCAGGCGTCCCTGAGTCAAAAGAAATAATTCCCGTGCAAATGATTTGTTTATCGGTGAAGATTTTTTTATTCTTTTGGATCGGGCAGACTTGGGACGGATGGAACGTAATTTTGTAATGTATCTGATAGGTGTCAGGCGTCCCTGAGTCAAAAGAAATAATTCCCGTGCAAATGATTTGTTTATCGGTGAAGATTTTTTTTTATTCTTTTGGATCGGGCAGACTTGGGACGGATGGAACGTAATTTTGTAATGTATCTGATAGGTGTCAGGCGTCCCTGAGTCAAAAGAAATAATTCCCGTGCAAATGATTTGTTTATCGGTGAAGATTTTTTTATTCTTTTGGATCGGGCAGACTTGGGACGGATGGAACGTAATTTTGTAATGTATCTGATAGGTGTCAGGCGTCCCTGAGTCAAAAGAAATAATTCCCGTGCAAATGATTTGTTTATCGGTGAAGATTTTTTTATTCTTTTGGATCGGGCAGACTTGGGACGGATGGAACGTAATTTTGTAATGTATCTGATAGGTGTCAGGCGTCCCTGAGTCAAAAGAAATAATTCCCGTGCAAATGATTTGTTTATCGGTGAAGATTTTTTTTTATTCTTTTGGATCGGGCAGACTTGGGACGGATGGAACGTAATTTTGTAATGTATCTGATAGGTGTCAGGCGTCCCTGAGTCAAAAGAAATAATTCCCGTGCAAATGATTTGTTTATCGGTGAAGATTTTTTTATTCTTTTGGATCGGGCAGACTTGGGACGGATGGAACGTAATTTTGTAATGTATCTGATAGGTGTCAGGCGTCCCTGAGTCAAAAGAAATAATTCCCGTGCAAATGATTTGTTTATCGGTGAAGATTTTTTTATTCTTTTGGATCGGGCAGACTTGGGACGGATGGAACGTAATTTTGTAATGTATCTGATAGGTGTCAGGCGTCCCTGAGTCAAAAGAAATAATTCCCGTGCAAATGATTTGTTTATCGGTGAAGATTTTTTTTTATTCTTTTGGATCGGGCAGACTTGGGACGGATGGAACGTCATTTTGTAATGTATCTGATAGGTGTCAGGCGTCCCTGAGTCAAAAGAAATAATTCCCGTGCAAATGATTTGTTTATCGGTGAAGATTTTTTTATTCTTTTGGATCGGGCAGACTTGGGACGGATGGAACGTAATTTTGTAATGTATCTGATAGGTGTCAGGCGTCCCTGAGTCAAAAGAAATAATTCCCGTGCAAATGATTTGTTTATCGGTGAAGATTTTTTTATTCTTTTGGATCGGGCAGACTTGGGACGGATGGAACGTAATTTTGTAATGTATCTGATAGGTGTCAGGCGTCCCTGAGTCAAAAGAAATAATTCCCGTGCAAATGATTTGTTTATCGGTGAAGATTTTTTTATTCTTTTGGATCGGGCAGACTTGGGACGGATGGAACGTAATTTTGTAATGTATCTGATAGGTGTCAGGCGTCCCTGAGTCAAAAGAAATAATTCCCGTGCAAATGATTTGTTTATCGGTGAAGATTTTTTTATTCTTTTGGATCGGGCAGACTTGGGACGGATGGAACGTAATTTTGTAATGTATCTGATAGGTGTCAGGCGTCCCTGAGTCAAAAGAAATAATTCCCGTGCAAATGATTTGTTTATCGGTGAAGATTTTTTTATTCTTTTGGATCGGGCAGACTTGGGACGGATGGAACGTAATTTTGTAATGTATCTGATAGGTGTCAGGCGTCCCTGAGTCAAAAGAAATAATTCCCGTGCAAATGATTTGTTTATCGGTGAAGATTTTTTTATTCTTTTGGATCGGGCAGACTTGGGACGGATGGAACGTAATTTTGTAATGTATCTGATAGGTGTCAGGCGTCCCTGAGTCAAAAGAAATAATTCCCGTGCAAATGATTTGTTTATCGGTGAAGATTTTTTTATTCTTTTGGATCGGGCAGACTTGGGACGGATGGAACGTAATTTTGTAATGTATCTGATAGGTGTCAGGCGTCCCTGAGTCAAAAGAAATAATTCCCGTGCAAATGATTTGTTTATCGGTGAAGATTTTTTTTATTCTTTTGGATCGGGCAGACTTGGGACGGATGGAACGTAATTTTGTAATGTATCTGATAGGTGTCAGGCGTCCCTGAGTCAAAAGAAATAATTCCCGTGCAAATGATTTGTTTATCGGTGAAGATTTTTTTATTCTTTTGGATCGGGCAGACTTGGGACGGATGGAACGTAATTTTGTAATGTATCTGATAGGTGTCAGGCGTCCCTGAGTCAAAAGAAATAATTCCCGTGCAAATGATTTGTTTATCGGTGAAGATTTTTTTATTCTTTTGGATCGGGCAGACTTGGGACGGATGGAACGTAATTTTGTAATGTATCTGATAGGTGTCAGGCGTCCCTGAGTCAAAAGAAATAATTCCCGTGCAAATGATTTGTTTATCGGTGAAGATTTTTTTATTCTTTTGGATCGGGCAGACTTGGGACGGATGGAACGTAATTTTGTAATGTATCTGATAGGTGTCAGGCGTCCCTGAGTCAAAAGAAATAATTCCCGTGCAAATGATTTGTTTATCGGTGAAGATTTTTTTATTCTTTTGGATCGGGCAGACTTGGGACGGATGGAACGTAATTTTGTAATGTATCTGATAGGTGTCAGGCGTCCCTGAGTCAAAAGAAATAATTCCCGTGCAAATGATTTGTTTATCGGTGAAGATTTTTTTATTCTTTTGGATCGGGCAGACTTGGGACGGATGGAACGTAATTTTGTAATGTATCTGATAGGTGTCAGGCGTCCCTGAGTCAAAAGAAATAATTCCCGTGCAAATGATTTGTTTATCGGTGAAGATTTTTTTATTCTTTTGGATCGGGCAGACTTGGGACGGATGGAACGTAATTTTGTAATGTATCTGATAGGTGTCAGGCGTCCCTGAGTCAAAAGAAATAATTCCCGTGCAAATGATTTGTTTATCGGTGAAGATTTTTTTATTCTTTTGGATCGGGCAGACTTGGGACGGATGGAACGTAATTTTGTAATGTATCTGATAGGTGTCAGGCGTCCCTGAGTCAAAAGAAATAATTCCCGTGCAAATGATTTGTTTATCGGTGAAGATTTTTTTTATTCTTTTGGATCGGGCAGACTTGGGACGGATGGAACGTAATTTTGTAATGTATCTGATAGGTGTCAGGCGTCCCTGAGTCAAAAGAAATAATTCCCGTGCAAATGATTTGTTTATCGGTGAAGATTTTTTTATTCTTTTGGATCGGGCAGACTTGGGACGGATGGAACGTAATTTTGTAATGTATCTGATAGGTGTCAGGCGTCCCTGAGTCAAAAGAAATAATTCCCGTGCAAATGATTTGTTTATCGGTGAAGATTTTTTTATTCTTTTGGATCGGGCAGACTTGGGACGGATGGAACGTCATTTTGTAATGTATCTGATAGGTGTCAGGCGTCCCTGAGTCAAAAGAAATAATTCCCGTGCAAATGATTTGTTTATCGGTGAAGATTTTTTTATTCTTTTGGATCGGGCAGACTTGGGACGGATGGAACGTAATTTTGTAATGTATCTGATAGGTGTCAGGCGTCCCTGAGTCAAAAGAAATAATTCCCGTGCAAATGATTTGTTTATCGGTGAAGATTTTTTTTTATTCTTTTGGATCGGGCAGACTTGGGACGGATGGAACGTAATTTTGTAATGTATCTGATAGGTGTCAGGCGTCCCTGAGTCAAAAGAAATAATTCCCGTGCAAATGATTTGTTTATCGGTGAAGATTTTTTTATTCTTTTGGATCGGGCAGACTTGGGACGGATGGAACGTAATTTTGTAATGTATCTGATAGGTGTCAGGCGTCCCTGAGTCAAAAGAAATAATTCCCGTGCAAATGATTTGTTTATCGGTGAAGATTTTTTTATTCTTTTGGATCGGGCAGACTTGGGACGGATGGAACGTAATTTTGTAATGTATCTGATAGGTGTCAGGCGTCCCTGAGTCAAAAGAAATAATTCCCGTGCAAATGATTTGTTTATCGGTGAAGATTTTTTTATTCTTTTGGATCGGGCAGACTTGGGACGGATGGAACGTCATTTTGTAATGTATCTGATAGGTGTCAGGCGTCCCTGAGTCAAAAGAAATAATTCCCGTGCAAATGATTTGTTTATCGGTGAAGATTTTTTTATTCTTTTGGATCGGGCAGACTTGGGACGGATGGAACGTAATTTTGTAATGTATCTGATAGGTGTCAGGCGTCCCTGAGTCAAAAGAAATAATTCCCGTGCAAATGATTTGTTTATCGGTGAAGATTTTTTTATTCTTTTGGATCGGGCAGACTTGGGACGGATGGAACGTAATTTTGTAATGTATCTGATAGGTGTCAGGCGTCCCTGAGTCAAAAGAAATAATTCCCGTGCAAATGATTTGTTTATCGGTGAAGATTTTTTTTTATTCTTTTGGATCGGGCAGACTTGGGACGGATGGAACGTAATTTTGTAATGTATCTGATAGGTGTCAGGCGTCCCTGAGTCAAAAGAAATAATTCCCGTGCAAATGATTTGTTTATCGGTGAAGATTTTTTTTTTATTCTTTTGGATCGGGCAGACTTGGGACGGATGGAACGTAATTTTGTAATGTATCTGATAGGTGTCAGGCGTCCCTGAGTCAAAAGAAATAATTCCCGTGCAAATGATTTGTTTATCGGTGAAGATTTTTTTATTCTTTTGGATCGGGCAGACTTGGGACGGATGGAACGTAATTTTGTAATGTATCTGATAGGTGTCAGGCGTCCCTGAGTCAAAAGAAATAATTCCCGTGCAAATGATTTGTTTATCGGTGAAGATTTTTTTATTCTTTTGGATCGGGCAGACTTGGGACGGATGGAACGTCAATTTTGTAATGTATCTGATAGGTGTCAGGCGTCCCTGAGTCAAAAGAAATAATTCCCGTGCAAATGATTTGTTTATCGGTGAAGATTTTTTTATTTCTTTTGGATCGGGCAGACTTGGGACGGATGGAACGTAATTTTGTAATGTATCTGATAGGTGTCAGGCGTCCCTGAGTCAAAAGAAATAATTCCCGTGCAAATGATTTGTTTATCGGTGAAGATTTTTTTATTCTTTTGGATCGGGCAGACTTGGGACGGATGGAACGTAATTTTGTAATGTATCTGATAGGTGTCAGGCGTCCCTGAGTCAAAAGAAATAATTCCCGTGCAAATGATTTGTTTATCGGTGAAGATTTTTTTATTCTTTTGGATCGGGCAGACTTGGGACGGATGGAACGTAATTTTGTAATGTATCTGATAGGTGTCAGGCGTCCCTGAGTCAAAAGAAATAATTCCCGTGCAAATGATTTGTTTATCGGTGAAGATTTTTTTATTCTTTTGGATCGGGCAGACTTGGGACGGATGGAACGTAATTTTGTAATGTATCTGATAGGTGTCAGGCGTCCCTGAGTCAAAAGAAATAATTCCCGTGCAAATGATTTGTTTATCGGTGAAGATTTTTTTATTCTTTTGGATCGGGCAGACTTGGGACGGATGGAACGTAATTTTGTAATGTATCTGATAGGTGTCAGGCGTCCCTGAGTCAAAAGAAATAATTCCCGTGCAAATGATTTGTTTATCGGTGAAGATTTTTTTATTCTTTTGGATCGGGCAGACTTGGGACGGATGGAACGTAATTTTGTAATGTATCTGATAGGTGTCAGGCGTCCCTGAGTCAAAAGAAATAATTCCCGTGCAAATGATTTGTTTATCGGTGAAGATTTTTTTATTCTTTTGGATCGGGCAGACTTGGGACGGATGGAACGTAATTTTGTAATGTATCTGATAGGTGTCAGGCGTCCCTGAGTCAAAAGAAATAATTCCCGTGCAAATGATTTGTTTATCGGTGAAGATTTTTTTTTATTCTTTTGGATCGGGCAGACTTGGGACGGATGGAACGTAATTTTGTAATGTATCTGATAGGTGTCAGGCGTCCCTGAGTCAAAAGAAATAATTCCCGTGCAAATGATTTGTTTATCGGTGAAGATTTTTTTATTCTTTTGGATCGGGCAGACTTGGGACGGATGGAACGTAATTTTGTAATGTATCTGATAGGTGTCAGGCGTCCCTGAGTCAAAAGAAATAATTCCCGTGCAAATGATTTGTTTATCGGTGAAGATTTTTTTATTCTTTTGGATCGGGCAGACTTGGGACGGATGGAACGTAATTTTGTAATGTATCTGATAGGTGTCAGGCGTCCCTGAGTCAAAAGAAATAATTCCCGTGCAAATGATTTGTTTATCGGTGAAGATTTTTTTATTCTTTTGGATCGGGCAGACTTGGGACGGATGGAACGTCATTTTGTAATGTATCTGATAGGTGTCAGGCGTCCCTGAGTCAAAAGAAATAATTCCCGTGCAAATGATTTGTTTATCGGTGAAGATTTTTTTATTCTTTTGGATCGGGCAGACTTGGGACGGATGGAACGTAATTTTGTAATGTATCTGATAGGTGTCAGGCGTCCCTGAGTCAAAAGAAATAATTCCCGTGCAAATGATTTGTTTATCGGTGAAGATTTTTTTATTCTTTTGGATCGGGCAGACTTGGGACGGATGGAACGTAATTTTGTAATGTATCTGATAGGTGTCAGGCGTCCCTGAGTCAAAAGAAATAATTCCCGTGCAAATGATTTGTTTATCGGTGAAGATTTTTTTTTATTCTTTTGGATCGGGCAGACTTGGGACGGATGGAACGTAATTTTGTAATGTATCTGATAGGTGTCAGGCGTCCCTGAGTCAAAAGAAATAATTCCCGTGCAAATGATTTGTTTATCGGTGAAGATTTTTTTTTATTCTTTTGGATCGGGCAGACTTGGGACGGATGGAACGTAATTTTGTAATGTATCTGATAGGTGTCAGGCGTCCCTGAGTCAAAAGAAATAATTCCCGTGCAAATGATTTGTTTATCGGTGAAGATTTTTTTATTCTTTTGGATCGGGCAGACTTGGGACGGATGGAACGTAATTTTGTAATGTATCTGATAGGTGTCAGGCGTCCCTGAGTCAAAAGAAATAATTCCCGTGCAAATGATTTGTTTATCGGTGAAGATTTTTTTTTATTCTTTTGGATCGGGCAGACTTGGGACGGATGGAACGTAATTTTGTAATGTATCTGATAGGTGTCAGGCGTCCCTGAGTCAAAAGAAATAATTCCCGTGCAAATGATTTGTTTATCGGTGAAGATTTTTTTATTCTTTTGGATCGGGCAGACTTGGGACGGATGGAACGTAATTTTGTAATGTATCTGATAGGTGTCAGGCGTCCCTGAGTCAAAAGAAATAATTCCCGTGCAAATGATTTGTTTATCGGTGAAGATTTTTTTATTCTTTTGGATCGGGCAGACTTGGGACGGATGGAACGTAATTTTGTAATGTATCTGATAGGTGTCAGGCGTCCCTGAGTCAAAAGAAATAATTCCCGTGCAAATGATTTGTTTATCGGTGAAGATTTTTTTTTATTCTTTTGGATCGGGCAGACTTGGGACGGATGGAACGTAATTTTGTAATGTATCTGATAGGTGTCAGGCGTCCCTGAGTCAAAAGAAATAATTCCCGTGCAAATGATTTGTTTATCGGTGAAGATTTTTTTTTATTCTTTTGGATCGGGCAGACTTGGGACGGATGGAACGTAATTTTGTAATGTATCTGATAGGTGTCAGGCGTCCCTGAGTCAAAAGAAATAATTCCCGTGCAAATGATTTGTTTATCGGTGAAGATTTTTTTATTCTTTTGGATCGGGCAGACTTGGGACGGATGGAACGTAATTTTGTAATGTATCTGATAGGTGTCAGGCGTCCCTGAGTCAAAAGAAATAATTCCCGTGCAAATGATTTGTTTATCGGTGAAGATTTTTTTATTCTTTTGGATCGGGCAGACTTGGGACGGATGGAACGTAATTTTGTAATGTATCTGATAGGTGTCAGGCGTCCCTGAGTCAAAAGAAATAATTCCCGTGCAAATGATTTGTTTATCGGTGAAGATTTTTTTATTCTTTTGGATCGGGCAGACTTGGGACGGATGGAACGTAATTTTGTAATGTATCTGATAGGTGTCAGGCGTCCCTGAGTCAAAAGAAATAATTCCCGTGCAAATGATTTGTTTATCGGTGAAGATTTTTTTATTCTTTTGGATCGGGCAGACTTGGGACGGATGGAACGTAATTTTGTAATGTATCTGATAGGTGTCAGGCGTCCCTGAGTCAAAAGAAATAATTCCCGTGCAAATGATTTGTTTATCGGTGAAGATTTTTTTATTCTTTTGGACGGACGGACAGACTTGGGACGGATGGAACGTAATTTTGTAATGTATCTGATAGGTGTCAGGCGTCCCTGAGTCAAAAGAAATAATTCCCGTGCAAATGATTTGTTTATCGGTGAAGATTTTTTTATTCTTTTGGATCGGGCAGACTTGGGACGGATGGAACGTAATTTTGTAATGTATCTGATAGGTGTCAGGCGTCCCTGAGTCAAAAGAAATAATTCCCGTGCAAATGATTTGTTTATCGGTGAAGATTTTTTTATTCTTTTGGATCGGGCAGACTTGGGACGGATGGAACGTAATTTTGTAATGTATCTGATAGGTGTCAGGCGTCCCTGAGTCAAAAGAAATAATTCCCGTGCAAATGATTTGTTTATCGGTGAAGATTTTTTTTTATTCTTTTGGATCGGATGGACAGACTTGGGACGGATGGAACGTCATTTTGTAATGTATCTGATAGGTGTCAGGCGTCCCTGAGTCAAAAGAAATAATTCCCGTGCAAATGATTTGTTTATCGGTGAAGATTTTTTTATTCTTTTGGATCGGGCAGACTTGGGACGGATGGAACGTAATTTTGTAATGTATCTGATAGGTGTCAGGCGTCCCTGAGTCAAAAGAAATAATTCCCGTGCAAATGATTTGTTTATCGGTGAAGATTTTTTTATTCTTTTGGATCGGGCAGACTTGAGACGGATGGAACGTAATTTTGTAATGTATCTGATAGGTGTCAGGCGTCCCTGAGTCAAAAGAAATAATTCCCGTGCAAATGATTTGTTTATCGGTGAAGATTTTTTTATTCTTTTGGATCGGGCAGACTTGGGACGGATGGAACGTCATTTTGTAATGTATCTGATAGGTGTCAACCGTCCCTGAGTCGAAAGAAATAATTCCCGTGCAAATGGGTTGTTTATCGGTGAAGATTTTTTTATTCTTTTGGACGGACGG
Source organism: Macrothele yani (assembly GCA_039090855.1). Lineage (NCBI taxonomy): Eukaryota > Metazoa > Arthropoda > Arachnida > Araneae > Macrothelidae > Macrothele > Macrothele yani. The sequence continues at coordinate 103,629,699 of CM076999.1, read as the reverse complement.
ACAGACTTGGGACGGATGGAACGTCATTTTGTAATGTATCTGATAGGTGTGAGGCGTCTTTGTGTCGAAAAACATAATTTCCGTGCAAATCGGTTGTTTATCGGCGGATAATTTTTTTCCTTCTTTTGGATGGACGGACAGACGACGGCCGGATGGAACGTAATTCTGTTTCGTATCGCATGGGTAATTCGTTCCTGAGTAGAAAGAGATCATTTGCTTGGAAATCGGTTACTTACTTACACGAAGTCATCGGCAGTACGTCTGGCCGCAAAGCTGAGCTGCATCTGCCGGTGGATTTCAAAGGTGCCTGTATTAGGACATTACCATCAAAACGTCACTTCGTTTTTCTTTTCAAATTTTAATTAACAATAGGAAACACAAAAAAATCAGAACATGTGTGAAAACTTAATTTTGTATTAGCACATTTTTTGCAGAAATTTTGAACGTAGCTCATTACTGTACGCCGCCGTAAATGTTACCGCAGTTATCTAGTACTGTTGCCATAAAATATTCTCATTCAATGTTACTGGAATTTAAATTCTTTGAAGTCACAGCTTTCTTTACTTACGGGGGTATATTCAGAAAATGAGCTCCTCTTGTTAGAAAATGTTAGCAGCCTTTACCCTTGAACATCTCGGAAAACGATTATCGTTTCTTAAAATATTATGTTCTGTATGCAAACAGCCAAAAGTTGCATAAACATGTTATAATTTTAGTCAAACTTCGGAGTAAAATAACTAGATTTCCTGAAGCAATCCTGGGGTGCATGCACGAAAAACTCTCGTATTCACGTTTAGAAAATAATAAACATCATAAAATAGGAGCCATACATCAAGAATAATTAACAGATTGGCTACACAATTTTAAATTGTGAAAGTGAGCTAAATTATTGGCAAAGGGCATAGCTAAAAGACCCCCAATTTTCCATTGCATTAAATGGTAAACATACATCCTAGGGGTCGCGAATCAGCGCCGATTCTGTGCAGGGGCAAGAATATGAACTTTTGCTTGTACATTAGCGATAGCGAACTGACATAGCCTTGTATTACACGATTAATCGCACAAAGCCATGGTCACGCGTTGTGTGTGGATCCTATTAAAGTTTTATTCCCATCTGCTTCATTACGTCACGCGCTGTGGGCGTATGTCCGTAACAATCGTTCGATTTCGATGAAATTTTAGTATCTGGTAGGGTATCGCCTGGGAAGGAACCTTATTTAAAGTGAACGAAATGGGGTAAAAGGTCAGTACATAGGAGCGGGATCCATTCCACTGCTATTATGCGTCATAACTAACGTAAAAAAGGTTCGATTTCGATGAAATTTTGGTATGTGGTAAGGGACTACCTGGCCACAAACCCTATTGAAAATGGGCGAAATGGGGTCGAAGGTCAGGACATAGGAGCGGAATCACTTCCATCGCCATTATGCGCCATAACTTACGTAAAAAGGCTTCGATTTGGATGAAATGTTAATATGTTGTAGGGGACTGCCTGGGGACGAATTCTACTGAAAATGGGCGAAATGGGGTCAAAGGTTAGGACACAGGAGCGGGATCTATTCCATAGCCCTTGTGCATTATAACTTACGTGAAAATGCTTCGATTGCGACAAAACTTTATCATGATATTTCGGAGGTATAACGAACCGGTTCTGTTGAATATCATCAATATGGGATCAAGGCTCAGGGCACAGGGCCGAAATTTATTCCACAGCCATTATTCTCATAACTTGAGTGATAACTTGAGTAATGATTTCTGGTATGTTGGAAAGCGTATTATAATCAATGCATTGCACGATTTTACAAACTTGTTTTTCACGATGCAAACTTTCGCCGCTAGAGGGCGTAAATGCAGATGATATCGGATTCAAAACACATTCTAATACATATTTTTGCTTCTAAACTTTCAATTCAAAAATTCTTTTACTTTTCGATTTCATTTAATTTGGAGATTATTTTAGGTATAGTCACTTTTCCAAGTTACACATATATTCTCCCCTAGGGGGCGTAAAATTAAATTGCTTTTCCCCAGATACCTCTGCTTCTTAAACTCCAATTTGAAAAATGTTTCCTTCAGCAGATACAGCTCGTGATGGGAAACATTTTGGATATAATTTATAATCTTTAGTATTAAATGGTTTATCCACCAGGGGCGTAAGCGTTGATTTCTGCTTCCAATGTTTTTGCAGCAAAATCTGAACTTCTAAAGTCTCGATTGAAAGAAAGACTTCGTTGAAAAATACTACTCACGTAGACAAACCTTTCCGGAATATATTCTTCTTAAAGTAATGCATGGTTTCTCCGCCAGGGAGCATAGATGTATATCTTGTTTTTGTAAATATCTCTGCATCTTCTGATCCAATTTGAAAAATTTCTTCTTTGCTGGGCAGAGTTTCCAGTGAGACATGTTTCTAAAATAATTTCAAAATTTTGAAAAAATTCATTGACTTTCCGCTAGGGAGAGTAAAGGTAAAATGCTCTTTCCCAGACATCACTGCTTCTAAAACTCCGATTTGAAACATTCTTCCAGCAGCGGATACAGCTCCTAGTGGGAATTTTTTTTCTTTTGTAATTTCTAATTTTTTTATGAAATATGGTTTGGCCACCAGGGGGCGTAAGCGTTAAATTTCCGCTTCGTAGGTATTTGCAGCAAAATCTCGGCTTCTAAAAACCCGATTGAAAAAATTATTTCGTCGTCCGATACCGCGCCTGTCGGTAAGTATTTGAGAACATTTTCATCTTAAAATAATGCATGTTTCTCCACCAGAAGGCGCAGATGTCTGTCGTATATTTGTCAATCTCTAAATGTCGGATTTGAAAAAATTCCTTCTTTGTTAGATAGCGTATCCGGTGTAAAATGTTTCTGATACAAGTTCAAATTTTTCAAGTAATGCATAGACTTTCCACTAGGGGACGTAAAGGTAAATTGCGTTTTCTCAATGTCTCTACTTCTAAAACCCCGTTCTGAAAAATTCTTTCTGTACCGGATACAACTCCTGATAGGAAGTTCTCAGCATATAATTTCAAATATTTGATAAAGAATGGTTTGGCCACTAGGGTGAGTAAGAGTTAATTTTTGCGTCGGATGTATTTACAGTAAAATGTGAACTTCTGAAGACTCGATTGAAAAAATTATTTCTTGGACCGGTACCTCTCACATTGAAAAACATTTTGAAAATACTTTTTTTTTAAATAATGTTTTTTTTCCGCGGGGGCGTAGATGCATATCTTATGTTTGTCGATATCTCTGCTTCTAAGAGCCCGATTTGAAAAATTCTTTCTTTGTTGGAGAGCGTTTCCACTGCGAAATGTTTCTCAAATAAATTCTAATTTTTCTTAACGCACAAGTCTCCTTCCAAAGGGCGTAAGTTGACGTTTCCGTTTATAGCAATATCTGCAGGATTAAAACCCCGATTTCAAAAATTTTTTTCTTCGGTCATATACTACTGTTTTCCATACTGGTTCCATTAATTTTGAATAGCTTTGTTAAATTTAATTCGCATCAGAACGTATTCAAAACGTATGCTCATTACACCCGAAAATTCGGTGTCATCTTTCTTGTTTTCCTACGCCCATCCCGGAATGTCGGCGAACTTGCCTGAATTTCGACACCTTCTGGTAAGCTATACCTCATGGACAGTATCCATCAGGTATAGCTTAGCCGAAGGTATATTCATGGACAGTATCCATGAAATGCATCTACCTATTCCACACCGGGTGATCGCTTGTATACAAGCCAGAGGTGGAGCTACAACGCTACTGACTTGTTCCATTTGTGTAGCTGTTTTATCCGAATAAATGGCGAAATTGCTCTGGAATTACAATAGTTCCTTTCCCATAAATGTAAATTGCACATAGCAATTTTCATCTACATTAGATGACTCCTTCTGATCGCTTTTCTTTCTTTCTTTTTTTTTTATGCAAAAGTGTATATCCTCATGTCATGTTTTATAGAAAAATACATAGTAGGTGAAATAAACTGGCAGAAAGTGAAAAAGGAACACCAAGAAGGAGACGTCAGATACCAACGAAAATTTATACAGCATAATAACGGAACACAGAGGATAACGTGATCAAAACATTATGGCTAAATACAGCTGTATTAGCTGGTAAACTGAAAAAGAACATTTCCATGTAACATGGTTAGTACGAGGTTGAACCGCCATGAACTGCGTTACACTGTGCAATTCTGGCATGCAATCTGTCGTACAGATGTTGGATGTAAGTTTGGGGTATTAAGTTCCAAGCATCCTCAACCTGGACGCGTAAATCGGGGATGGTCGTGGCTGGCCGTGGAGACAGGATAAGTCGTTGTCCCATAAAATCCCACACTTGCTCAATGGGGGACAAATCCGGTGAACGTGCAGGCCATGGAAGTTGTCTCACACCCTGAAGTGCATGTTGCGTTGCACGTGCACTGTGTGGGCGTGCGTAATCTTTCTGGAAAACACTACGCTAAACCAAGCTTACAAATGGCACAACAACGGGCTGAATGATGTTGTTGATGTAGGAGGTGCTATTTAACGTACCCGGTGCAAACACTAGTTGTGTACGGGACCGATAGCTGATCGCTCCCCACACCAGGAGGCTAGGTGTAGGCCCTGTGTGTCGCTGGCTGATGCAAGAAGGGTGGAGACGCTCCCCTGTGCGTCTGCGAACACGCATACGGCCATTAGAGGCTCCCAAGCAGAATATGCTTTCATCGCTGAACACGACAGATCGCCATTACGTTCTCCAGTGCAGACGTTGGCGACACCACTGCAGCCGTTCCTGACGGTAGGCTGGAGTTAGAGGTACATATGCCAGAAGCACATGAGCGCGTAGTCCTGCATCCAGTAGACGGTTGTGGATTGTTCGCACAGTCACCTCAGGTGCAACGGCAGCTCGGATTTGCGTCGCAGTGGATGTTCTGCTTGACAACGCCGCTCTTCTTATGCGTCGATCGGTCCGCTCATCAGTCCGTCTGTGACTCCCGGTTCCACGTCTTCTCGTGTGGGAATGTTCCGCGGACCATTTACGCCACCATCGTACCACCACCGATACTTCCCGTCAAATTCGCTCCGCAATACGACGATACGACCACTCGGCCTCGCGGAGTCCGACTAGACGACCTCGCTCAAAGTCCGATAACTGCTGAAATCGTACACATCTTCCATGTCCAGACATTGCAGCGTCTTCAGGGTCTACGCACGTGTCCGTACGCCGACGACTGATTACACTCACTTCGCCGTACTCCTTAAATACCACCGACGATAATTTGCATATTATGCCGTGCTGTAACGTAAGCGCTCACCAGTTGGGCCCGAAATTAACATCACACCTACGTAAACTTGACCCCATTAACATATGTAAATTTCATGATCGTCCGCCAATTCCTTCTTGGTGTTCTCTTTTCACTTTCCGGCAGTGTATTAACATCAGATTTCGGAGAAATTAAATTTACGAGAACCTGGGGATATCAAATAGAAGTCATCGCCCTTTCCACGTTTATAAGTGAATCTCGGAAAAATTCTCACCGACGGCCACCGGGAATCGAACCCAGGGTCTTTTGGTGTAGCGCCGGATATGCTTCCACTGCACCACAGCGGCCTGGAAATTCTCCAGACTCACGAACGATAAACTGCAAAACCACAGTCTGGAGAATTTCGAGGCCGCCGTGTGTGGTGCAGTGGAAGCATATCCGGAGCGTAACTGGAAGACCATGGTTTCGATTCCTGGTGGCGGCCAACGAGAAGTTTTAGGTGACTCACTTATAAACGTGGAAAGAGCGATGACTTCTATTTGATGTTCTGGTTCACGTCAACTGTGTATTTATCATTCATTCGCCTTCCAGTTATTTGTTCAGTTGCTGTTGTTCATCTGTGGTGAATCCCCAGCATGGTGCGTTGCTCCAAAGAAGAAACATTGATACGTGATTTGGCAGTTTGCTGTTTGTGATCCTGAAAAATTTCGAGGCCGCTGTGGTACAGTGGAAGCATATCCGGCGCGTAACTGGAAGACCCTGTGTTCGATTCCAGTTGGCGGCCAATGACAATTTTTCCGTGACTCACTTATAAACGTAGAAAATGCGATGACTTCTGTTTGATGTTCCTGGCGATAAATGAAATATGATCTTCACAACGTCGTTATCCGTTGTGAAAATAGTCTTTGAACCAACATAGCGATATTGCCAAATCACCAAGAAAATTGCTCTGTTGGTAAACTTGCAGGGTCAATCGCAAATGTCTTGTTTTTTAAATTTTTCGTTTTCTTATATTAGCCCACGAAATTCGAAACAACTTAGGAGGTCTCCATTTTAATTTAGCAATGTTAGTATATATGTTTCAAGAGAGGCAATATTTGGTGTAGACCATGATCATCAAGTTTATAAATATATGAAGTTGGAATAAGTGTTCTACCCCATTAATTTTGATGCACAAGAATTCGAACATGTTAGATGTTCGAATTCTGTTACCATATGTCAGATGTTCGAATCTTAAATGTTAGATGAAGTAGGAAAAAATGGAGAAACAAATAAAAACGTCAAAATCTTCCTGACATCTGCGAAGGAGGGTAAAGCAATTAATTGCCATTAGAAATTTTCAGGAATAAACACTTTGCACGATAGAATTCGTTCTTACTCGACACTGTTAACAACACAGAGGAGGAAATGTTATTTGCATTCCAGCTAGTTAAGCCAAAAATTAAAGGGTTCTTTATTACGAAAAAAGGTAGGTGTGGAGAGAAAATCAATAGTAACATCAGGCGTTTTTCACTTGTGCGCATAGAAAATATTTTTAGCTACATATTTGATGATCGGAAAGCAATCTTTCTGTTTAAGAAATAACTTATTTGGTAACACACCTATAAGTTTTCTCTCCAAACACTATTTTATTTCGGTGCGACTTGTTTTAATGTTACTTTCCAAATTTATTTGTCTTTACTAAATTCCTTTTAACGGAAAAAATGACCTCACAAAGGCCCGCGTGGTCATTTTCGCAGCTGCGTTCAAACTAATTAGAGACAAAAGTCCCTGTGCACCTGACGTACTGAGAAGAAATAATAATAAGAAATCAATAAAAATCTGTCGCAATGGAGTGAGGAGGTTAATTGAAAAGTTTGGTAAAACCGGATCAGTGAGGGATTCTCCGTGAAGCGGTAGGACCCGTGTGTTTACAGAGTAAACGGTGGAGAATGCTCCGTGAAGCGGTAGGACCCGAGTGTTAACAGAGTAAACGGTTGGAGAATGTTTCCGTTCGCATCGCTAAAAGTCCAAAGAAATCAGCTCGAAAATCGGCACAAAGAGCAGGTTCTCCGCTCAATACAAGGTTTGTCCGGAAAGTAATGAGACTACTTTTCCTGGGCCAATCAAAAGGGCCGGAGGGCGATTCTCCGGACGTGACGGGTTGCGGGGTATGTTAGGTAAATGATCGATGTCTCGTCAGTTGGCTCTGAGCTTTTACAGAGTGAGGATCGCTTGCAAAGTGGACAGCTGTATGAGCGTCGCGTAACGGTCAAAATGCAGAAGAGTGTCAAACAGCGATACGCGGTAAAGTTTTGTGTTAAACTTGAGAAATCCGCGGCCGAGACGCTTGTAATAATACAGAAAGCCTGCGGTAAGGATATTTTATCGAAAGCACAAGTGTTTTGGTTGCACAAAACATTCAGAGAGGGAAGAGAGTGCGTCGAGGATGAGCAACGCCCAGGGCGCCTTTCAACGTCTCACACTTCGGACAATGTGGAAAAGGTGAAAGCGGTTTTGGACTCTGACCGACGTCTGAGTATTAGATTGGTAGCAGAGCGAGTGGGGAAATCCATTGTGCATGAAATCATCACGCAAGAATTGCAGACCGATGAACAGAGGAACAACCGTGGGTCGATTTCTCGTGAGCTTGTGAACCGTGTGAGGAGTTAACCTGGTTTATTAAAATAGCTTGTGAACCGTGTGAGGAGTTAACCTGGTTATGGTAAAATATAGAAAGTTATAACAGGTGATGAAATGGGGGTCTTTGAGTACGATCCGGAGACGAAAAGACAGAGCTCAGAATGGCACACTCCCGAGTCTCTTCGGCAGATGAAGGTTCGAATGTGCAAATGGAAGATGAAATCGATGCTCTTTGTCTTTTTGACTGTAAAGGTGTTGTCCATAAGGAGTCCGTACCACCCGGACATACCGTCAACGCTGCATTTTAGGTGGAAGTGCTTCAACGGCTGAAGAACAGAGTTGCGCGCGTCCACTCGGAGATCATCAACACTTGGTTTCTTCACCACGATAATGCGCCGAGCCATGCGTCGTTGAGAGTGAGAGAGTTTCCGGCGAAACACAACGTGGCAACGCTACCCCAACCTCCCTACAGCCCGGTCTTGGCCCCGGCTGACTTCTTTTTGTTTCCCCGGCTCAAATCCAGCCTGAAAGGACACCGTTTTGGGACTGTTACAAACGTGCAAACTGCCGCGACGACTGCTTTGAAAGCGATCCCTGTTCCCGACTTCCAGGGAAGCTACGCGGCATGGCAGAACCGCTGGTAGCGGTGTATTGATGTTCAAGGATGTTATTTCGAGGATTTTTAATGTTATGTAAACATAACTTTAATTAAACATCTGTTATTGAATGAGCCTCATTACTTTCCGGGCATACCTGGAATGGCTGAAGTGGGATTTTTTGCTGAAGTCGTCCCCTAGCACATCTACGTAGTTCTTTACGGGTAACGCGAAAGGAAGACCCGGTAGAGTGGTTAGAGGCGTTGGCTTCTGGCTAACGGCTGCAGCTAATCCCGGACCCGAGACCAGGATACAGCAGCTCTGAGGCTCTCCCTTTCTTGGGACCAGTGGTCGCAAATCAGTGACGAGTGACTGCCTATGGCCCTGGATACTCATAGTGTCCCTTAACCCCCCCCCCCCTTCATCCCCCTCCATCACACACACAAAAGATAACAATTTTTATGTTTTTGGTTATGTGTTTAACGAACACTGTGATCAACTCGATGGGCTATAAGCAGTCGCTCTTCTTTAATTTAGAGCGACTGGCAACGGGGAAAGAAGAGAATCAGTGCCGTAAGACAAAAACAACATCCATGTATAACGAAGTAAAAATTTCTCCGTCGTTTTTGGTCCACGCTGGGAATCGAACCCGAGTTCACTTATTCCGGAACAAGTCGCTCTACCAACTGAGCTACGCAGACGTTCGTTCCCGCTGCTATCTGCCTTTATGTCGTGTACACCCTGCGGGGCAGGCACGTCACACATGCCTCACCGGGATTCGAACTCGAAAGAGTGGTCAGAAGCCATCAGTTAGACTACAACGCCACCGGGGAGGCAGATATCCATTACTTCCTCCCTTAATTCATAGGACAAGCTGATAAGCCAAATCAATGAAAAACCACTAAATATTTTTTAGAATCACGTTTATCGCGAAATCACTTTCTTTCTTAAAGAAATAAAAAAGATAGTTACATTCTTGGCATGTGACTCACACGTAGAATTCATTCTTTTGTTTTAAATTGCCTAAACCAAGAAGTTTTAACAAAAATGAATAAAATCATGAATAATAAAATTTAATTAAAAATTATGAATGATTAAAACAAATCAGACTTTAAAAAATCCTTTATAAATCTTCTTTCCGGTTTTTTTTTTGCCTAATCCTTTCACCGCTAAGGCAGTTTTTTATTTAGAACTACAGCACTGTAGGGCACTGAAGACGCGACGGCAGCTCTACTCGTACAAAAGAACTTTAATACGAATCGGCAAAACACAGACTACGATACTGTAAGCGTGTGAAATATTGCAGATGGTTAAAGGACTTCATTCATGAAAACAGAAACTCTGCTTACAAGAACAATTTCGGTTCCCTAACCGAACTACAGGAAGCAACATTTGTACGTTGGACCTGTGAAGTGTCTTTCAGAACATGTTGAGACGCGTGGATGCATATCTACACACAGGAGTGGACCATTTCCAGCATTTATTGTAGCACGCTTGTGGTTGTTGCACGTGTATTGTGTTGCCAGGTGCACTGTAACTTTTCGCAACAGTTGTATCTTACGAAGTATGACTTCAGTTCAGTTTTAATCAAACAAAGATCTTCGCTCTTTCCGCGTTTATAACTGAGTCACGGAAAAATTCTCATTGGCTGCCACCGGGAGTCGAACCCGTGGTCTTCCAGTTACGCGCCGGATATGCTTCCGCTACACCACAGCGGCCTCGAATTCCTCTAGACTCACACACGCTAACTGCCAAGCCTGGGTTCGACTCCCGGTGGCGGCCAATGAGAATTTTTCCGTGACTCACTTATAAACGTGGAAAGAGCAAAAATCTTTGTTTGATGTTCCTGGCCCACATCAAATGTCTGTATTAATCAGTTTTCATGATTTTTTGTGGTTCTATTACCCGATTTCAAACATTTGGTAACGTTTTTTTTTTTTAAATCTGCAGTTCCGTTAGTACCAATTGTACAAAACAAGAAGTTAATGGTAGAAACAATACATTCTCATTCGGTAGCATTGTTTCAAGATATTTCTGGAAAAGGATAATTTGAAAGAGATTGCAGTTTATCTATAATATATATAAATCCTATAAGTTTTTTTTTTCTGTGAGTCCTGTTTTGAGAGAACGGCTAAATGTAAAGATATGGTTGAGGTATCAAAATACCATGTAGATGTGCCAGTCGAAGAAAAAATCTGATCGGCGCAACGGCTCGGGCGTGGTGTGCCGGCGAAGTTCGCATGTAAAGTCTATGGGAGAAGCGTGCGGTTGACATTCGATCGCCTGCTGTTGACTCACGCGCTGTTGAAAGCGACACATGGATGGACTGAGATAGTCCAAAGTCCGAAGTCTCTTTTCTGAGCGAACCTTTGCGCAAAGCAACGCTACTAGGCATTCGTATTAAAGTTCTTCTCATCGAAACAGCGAACACACTCGAAGACCTGATTGCATTATACCGTTGGACTGTGTGATGTATATATACAATTTAATATTCATTTGATCCAGTTTATTCACGTTGGTAAGACGTTTCCCATTATGTAAAGATGTAAATAAACATTCCGTTGACCACTGTTAGTGAAAATATTACGGACGACTGCTTATAGCCCATTGAGTTGCCCCCGGTGGTCGTTAAACCTCCAGTCAATAAAAAAATCGCGAACCTGGAGTATTGTCTTTACTGAAGTAATTGAATGAATTTGTCACTCAACCGAAGTTTACATTTGTTGTTTCATATGAGTTTATTCTTTAAAAACAAAACAAAAAAACTAACGGCCGATTCCGATGGGTTTCGTCTAGTTTTAATTTATTTGTTAGAAGGAACAGTGCTATTCTCTTCTTTTTCTTTCTATCGTGTTTTATTACATTTATTCACTATGACCAAAGGTTTTTTATGTTGCACGTAATAAACGCAAAGATATAGAGAAAATTGATTTGTGTTTGACGAATATCAAGAATACAAATTTAGGAAAACCAACCAAGAAAATAAACTATCATCGGTGAATAACCATGCCAGCCGTCCGGGAAGTAGCGTAGTCAGAGGTGTAAGATGCTGTCTTGTCGTCGGACATGGGCCCGGTACCGTGTACCAGGTGAGATATGTATAGCACGCTTATACAACGGCACTTGTATATGAGAATCACCACTTTTATATGAAAATCACTACTCTGTCACTACAAAGTTTGGAAGAAGTGATAAATTCCTTCTTCCTTATTTCAGGGCCCAAATACGAAGCAGAATAAAGAATAATTTTTTATGCATTTTTTTCTTACTTCAAGGATCCAATGTGAAAAAAAAAATGTTTCGTTTTTCTGAAATCCAAAATTGAATTGAAGTACCAGGCAATTTCAAGAAAAATATTGAAATTCAAACAAATTATTATTTATGGTTTCTCATTTACATAAATCATGATTTATGGTTTCTATTTTTTTCTGTTTCTGCAAAACAAGTGTTTATTTTATTTTGTTCTCATTTCAGGGTTCAAGTCTACTCTTGATAATTAATACAGATTCCCGGTGAAGGTTTTCAGTGACTCACGTATAAAACGTGTAAGAGCGAAGAGCTTTGTTTGATACCCTTGACAGTTCTACTATTGACCATGAAGAACGCTTGTAGTTTTTCCGTAGGACTAGTTGTTATAACCAAGGAAAAACATGTAGTACTCATAAAGAGAGTTATACCGTATTGTGTGGAGAATTACATGTTTCAAATGAAGAAAAAAATGACTGAAGAAAACATAAGGGATATTAAAAAACTGTTTGAAAATGGGTCAGTGCCCTTAAAAAGCACGATGCTGAAGATTTTGCAAACTTTGTGACTAATGGGGAATGCGAAGATTTGTACGATTACCCACATGGGCAGGTCAGGAAAAAATACAAAAAACTAAATTTACACAACATAGAACAATTCCGAGTAATCTTATATAGAGAGGCATACCGTGAGTTTGTGGAAGAAAGTGGTTATAACTTCAACCTCAAATATTCTGAAATTTTCAAACTTCCGATGCGAAAGATATGTTTCTTTGGCAACGATGGATTCCTTTATAATCAGATTTTTTTCATCGTAGAAAATGTATCTCTAGAGCGAGGGAAACAAATCGATCCCCAATATGTAACCTGTGTGATACCGGTAAGTTGCGCTCGAAATATCTTCGAAAAGTCGCAGAAAAAAAGCAGGACGAGAAGCATACGCTACTACCTATCACCAATGAATAACGAGGGATTAACGTTGTCAACCACTCTCCATCATCATTGTCCACCATTATCCATGTACTGCTGGATGAAGGTCTACCCAAGTTTCTTCCGGACCATACTTGACAAACTGTTTGTTTGTAATTGTAATTGAAGGTTTAACGACCACCGTGAGCAACTCAATGAGCTATAAGCAGTCGCCCGTCCCTAATTTAGGGTCACTGGTTCCAGGGAAGGGAGAGAGCCAGTGCCGTAAGACAAACACAACATCCATGCCTCACCGGGATTCGAACCCGGACCCCTTTCGGACGAATGATCAGAGGCCATCGCTTAGACCACTGCGCCACCGGGGCGGCCTTGACAAACTGTCATAAGGTAAATGTGCTAGTTTTACTTTATAATACATGTAAGAGCGAAAAGTAATAATGAGATGCATATCATTTAAGATATGATCTAGTGCTAATTTATGTACATAAAAACAAAGAAATAACTTTATTTCATTAACTGTGTGCATATACAATGCCCAAGATTAGAAGGGCGCCAGCCTGTCTGGGAAGACTGAATACGTCCTTTGTGTAAAAGAATGTCAGTATTGTTGTATGTTTTGTTCTGTTTGTATAGAGTCTCGTTTCCACGTGCAGAAGTTCGTCAGGTGGAATTTGTGGTATGTCTTCGAGCACGGAGACAATAAGCGAGGGAGAGCGATTTCCCCAGAAGCAGGAGCGGCTGGGGTGCAGATTCGAAGAAAGGGTGCCTGCGGACAAAGGTCAGGTTCGCTCCAGGACCTGACAAGGTCAGCGCCTTGTAAGAGGTCAGCGCCTCGTGGTAGAGGGGGGCCGAAAAAAGAAAGGAGGGGTCTTCTAGAGCAAGGGGGGTAAGAGATAGCCTCGGAGAGAGAAGAAAGGTAATGCGAAGCCGCTTGAAAGGCGAATAGACGTCGGGAGCTTGACTCCGAGGAATGCGGTTCCTGGTTTTTGCGTGAAGCCGTGTGCTTTGGGAGAGAGAAGGAGGATTGCGAGGTGCGCTTGAACGGCGGGTAGACGTGCGGCGTCTATGCTCCGAGGAACGCAGTTCCTGTTATTTGCGGGAAGCTAGAGGCTTCGGGAGAAAGCGTAAAATATTGCAACGAGCGTCTGGAAGACGGATAGACGTGTGGCGTCTATGCACCAAGGAACGCAGTTCCTGTTATTTGCGTGAAGCGGGAGGCTTCGGGAGAAAGTGAAAAGGATTTGCAACGAGTGTCTGGAAGACGGATAGACTGTGGAGATTTTATGCTCCGAGGAACGCAGTTCCTGGTTTTTAGCGTGAAACCGAGTGTTTCGAATTACAGAGTGGAGTCAGAACGACTCGGATAATTAGAGTGGCGATAGGGCAACGGATTTAATATTGAACACTTCGTGACGGACGACCCATGCCACAAATTCGTCGACGCGGACATTGGAACCGGAACCAGACTCTCACTAGTACTTTGATTCATTAAATTTATTATCTTTCTTATTCACGAAGTATTTATTGAAGTTGATATTGCCTTACAGTAGCCATTCCCTCCCTTCCTTGATTCGCTGATAATTACACAAAAAGGCGGAGGAAGAGGGGCCTGGATGATAAATTTATTATTAATAAATTACCAAAGTGAGAACCTCAGATTATTTGCTGTAGGGGGAAGTTGTTAAATTAACCCACGGACGCCTATCGGAAAGAAGGCGGGACTTAGCACGAAAGTCTATGTCTCACCCCTACAATACAAGTCGTATAAAAGGACCGATCCGGCGTCAAGGATCGGTATCCTTCTAGGAGAAGGATACCGAACTCATTTACCCCCATTCGTGGCATAATATCACGAAGAATTAAAACCATTTTGAATACGATTTGGGAACCGGTCAGTTTAAGACGGGAAGAATCTCTTCAGGTCATTACGAGTCTATAGCGGACATTGTTAAATCCATGAGCAATCACTTTGCCAATAAAATCTTTTTGAATTATAAAAAGCTCCTCAAAAGGTCAAGTAAACTCTTCTTAAAGGTACACGCTTGGTTTTGTCCCCAGGGATTGCGGAAATCTTAGGATACCTACCCATGAAACTTTCAGCTGTGAGTGGAGCTCTCTCGGTAAATGGTGAATTTATCGCAGATCTAAACGGTCGGTTTTCTCTGTTCTATGTGTACAGCGATATTGTGGAACCGCAACCGGTAGGAGACATGGTTGCTGCCCTCCTTCGCATCTTTAAAGTGAGTGGTGTGGAGGTGGAGATGGTGAGCGCTTTGTTCGATCGGCCTCATTATTTTTCTCTTGCAAGAAAAATTTCCAAACCGTCGAAATCGTTTTAAGGAATCACATAGGTCAATTAGTGCCATTTGAACGTGGAACAGCGATCGTGAAACTTCATTTTCGTCTCATGCGTCTCTAATCATGTACGAACCAAACCGCTGCTGTACGAAATCCTTCGAGGATTATTACGTCAGTCAAACTGGAAAAGAAATAGTTTACTGTCAAGGAGTGCCACTACAAAAAGTTTATGGACTTGGAGGACTTTTTCGTTCATTATTTAGAGCGGCGGTACCATTATTTAAACAAGGTGCTAAAACGCTCAGAAAACAAGTCTTACGAACGAGTATGGATCTCGCTAATGACGTCATTCTCGGTAAAGATGTAAAAACGGCTGCCAAACAACGAGCTAAAGAAGCAGGACAAATTCTCACTGATAAAGCAGCTTCTAAAGTAAAGAAATTGTTGGGGGGATCAAAACAGACTGCTGCTCAATTTAGTGGATATGAAAATCAAACTGGTTCAAAGTAAACCTGATTTCTGGCTTGCTTCCTCCTCCGGGACCCCCAATTATAGAGTTCTCATCGAACACGCATCCATTTTTGTGAGAAAAGTGAAAGTCAACCATGGAGTTGCCATCGGTCATGCAAAAGCTTTAGAAAAATCTCCTGCCAAGTATCCCATTGATCGAGTTTTATGCAAAATGTATTCCGTCTCTCAAGGAAGTATGTCCTTCGTGCAAGGCAACGTATTCCTCGGACAAATGCCCAAAAGACTGATTATTGGATGTGTAGACAACGACGCTTTTAATGGTACATATAAATCCAACCCATCTGAATTCAAGCATTATGATGTCAACTTTATCGCCGCGTACGTTGACGGACAGCCAGTTCCTCATAAATCTCTAGAATCTAATTTTGAAAAGGGAAGCACAATTCGTTCCTTCCACAGTCTATTTCAAGGCACCGAGAAACTGGGTCAGGACCGTGGGATATTTATCGATCGTGCGGAATTTTCTAAGAGGTACACTCTTTATGCATTCGATCTCAGTCCGGACCTATGCGATGGAGGACATTTGAACCTGATCCCTCAAGGAAATTTAAGAGTGGAAATCAAATTTGGAAAAGCTTTGGTAAAAACCCTTTCTGTACTAATCTACGCAGAGTTCCAGAACATTATTGAAATTTCCAAGTCCAGAAATATTCTTTGTGATTTCTTCAATTGAAGAAATGAATAGTATACAAATAACCAAATCCTTAAAGCAAGATCACGTGACCCGACGTTCCTTCCTTGGAGTGTTTGCCTGTGACCGCCTTCCCAAGAGAACTGTCAAGTTCCCAGCATGCCTTGTTGTGAATACGGACCGACATGAAAATCCTGGAAAACACTGGTTGGCTATGTGTATATCAAACCCCAAAACAATGGAATTTTTTATTCTTTCGGACATTCTCCAGAATATTTTCAAGGACCTATTGCTCAATTTGTCTCCAAGTTTGAAACTGTAAATTTTAATGACGTGCCTCTTGAAAGTTCGTCTACGACCGTGTGCGGTCAATTTTGTATTTTTTACCTTTATTCTAGATGTCGCGGAAAAAGCTTGTACTCCATTGTAAGAAATGTTCGATGGAAATCGGAAACAAACGACGTGTGTGTCTATCATTTTGTTCGAAATAAATTTGGAATTGTAGCAAAATTTAGAATTTAAAATAAAAATTGATTTTAACTCTATTTTATGTGTCTTTAAATTATTTTGTAAGTTCTTGAATGACCTCAGTTGACAACATGGAAGTGCCCAGACTGCAACATGCTTTCACAGCTCTGATAGCAAGTCCTAAGGGATGTGGAAAGACCCAGTTTGTAAAACGCTTACTTCAGTATCAAGGGGAAGTCATCTCTCCCCCTCCCGAACACGTGGTGTGGTTCTATGGGGTTCACCAAACATTGTGTGATGAAATAGGAAACGTGATATTTGTGGAAGGCATCCCCTCTAATTTCCGTGACTATGTGAAAGGAAGAACGCTGTTTGTCATTGACGATCTCATGACTGAATGCGGAAGTGATAAAAAATTAACTCACTTGTTCACTAGAGGGAGTCATCATTTCAATGTGTCCGTGATATTCATTACTCAAAATATTTTTCATAAAGTTAAAGAAATGCGAGAAATTTCCGTGAATGCTCATTACTTGTTTCTGTTTGAATCACGAAGAGATGTGAATCAAATCACTCATTTAGGCAGACAGTTGTACCCTCGCAAACTTAAATGTATTCATGAAGTGTATATGGATGCCACAAAATCCCCTTACAGCTATTTATTGATTGATCTAAAACCTGAGACAAAGGAAGAATTAAGATTACGCTCCCATATACTTCTGGGAGACATTCAAGTAATATATCAACCTCGGTGAAATGAAATAAGTCTCAGTTTTCCATATGACGCTGTCCAAGCAACTCGTCCAACTTTTACGCATGATTCAACACTGTCCAAAAAAAGTATTAAAAGACCTAATATCGAAGTGTAGAAAAAATGGAATTAAAGCACTATGCGAAGTTTGTATGAATACGTTAAAAGGAAATGTTCCGCTTACTCCCACCCAGAAACATTCATTGCAACGGCATAAGCACACCTTGCGAGCGAGCTCTCGAAAAAAGACACCTCTGTATAAAAAGAAGAAACTCCTTATTCAAAAAGGGGGATTTTTAGGTGTGTTGATTCCCGCTGCTCTCAGTGTATTAACGACTCTGCTTAGGAAATAATGGAATTTGCCAAGAAAATGGTTCGGATTCCCGAAGAACAGATTTCCCGTCATATCCCAACAGACGAAACGCTAACGTTTCGTCTATTGGCATATGTCTAAATATCCAGTTAAAATCTTTGACTTATTTTACAAAAACGAATTATCAAACTTGTAACTCCAAATCCTCTAAAAACATTCTCGGCTGAGGTGCCTTGTAAAACGGTGAGAAATAGCCTGTTGAGTGCCTTTTATTTGGTTTTATAAAGTGTTTAGAAGTACAGAAATATCTACGCTGCCATTTAAAATCTTATAAAAAGGCCTGTACCATATGTATCTTGTCGATAACTCAAGATCAATTGGTTGAGTCCCCATTGATTACCTTATATTGCATGTTAGGACATGAGAAATATTAAAATGATAACTCAAGATTTAATGAGTCGAAAAGCTTCTACATAAATCTTGTGTCATTATAATCTTACATACGCATTTCCATACATGCCTAGGAAACAGACGATGACATCGCTCTCTCCAGCGGTTTGCGAACAGCAATTTTACAGTTGCCATTATGAGTTGCTTACAAAATAACGTGGACAGAGCGATGACATCTATAACGAAGTGAATTTCTCCGTCATTTTTATCCGCGCCGGGGTTCGAACCCGGGTCCACTCATTCCGGAATAAGTTGCTCTACCATTAAGCTACGCGGACATGTATTCTGAATCCTATCTGCCTTTATGTAATGTGCGTCCTGCTGGCAGGTACGTCACATCTCCTCTCCTGGTACGTTACACATCTTCTATAAACATTGTTTCGACATATCTGTAATATATTCACCATGCCTAGGAAAATTGGTAAATTTCGTCATGGTCAGCCAGGAAAACTCCTACACTTTGACAAGATCTCGGAATGAAACGCAATGTGTGTACATCCCCTTACATGAGAAGGTGTAGGAGTTTTTCGGTGTGGGAGCTTTCCGTCCTTTGCTGAGCAGCACTAGAAAATGTGGGAAATTTCCTGGATTTAACTTGTGTTGATACGTAAACGTTATGAATATGAAATCGGTAGAAAGAAAAAACTGTTAAAAAGGCCTAGGCCTAGGCCCTGTGAATTAATATTTAGTGCTTGAGCACAAACGCAATGAGTTGATACGTAAAGGTTGTGAATATGACATTGGTTGAGTAAAAACTATTAAAAAGGCCTAGGCTTAGGGCCTTTTTAATAGTGTTTACTCAACCAATGTCATATTACTTAAGCACTAAATGCCTTTACTTAAGCACTAAATGAAATAATATTTAGTGCTTAAGTAAAAGTGGACTATTATTAACTTGAGTTGATACGTAATTGTTATGAATGTGACTTCGATAGAACAAAAACTGTTAAAAAGGCCTAGTCCTAGGGCATGTGAAATAATATTTAGTGCTTAAGTGAAAGAGCAATATTATTACCTTGACTTGATATGTAAAGGTTATGAACATAGCATCGGTAGAATAAAACTGTTTAAATGGTCTAGGGCCTACAAATTAATATTTAGGGCCAATGTAAAAGCGCAATGCTACTAACTTGAGTTGATACGTAAACGTTATGAATATGGCATCTGTAGAAAAAGATTGTCAAAACATCCTACGAATGAGGCATAGTAATTTAGTGCCTAAGTAAAAGTGCGGCGTTATTAAAAAAATCCCTCTTTGTTGTCCTTTTCGGAAGATACTATGAGTTATGGTGTAATTGCTTTGTTTCGTTGAAACCTAAGAAATATGCTATGTAATCATGAATATGATGTAATCCATAGTCATGATTATATGCTATGTAATCCCGATCCAGGACGACAAAATTTTCAGATATTAACCTTGTCATATTTACACCAAAAAACTGGTTGTCACCTTCAAAATTTGTGCTATGTAATTTTTTTTAATTAAATTGTAATTTTCGTTTGTCTTACTGGGAACGTTTTCTCCATTCAATTCGGTTCACTGTAAACCGCCACACAGGAAAACTGCCACATCTCCTTCATTAAGGGGCCAGGCAGAAATTGCTGTTCCTCCGAGGAACACTTTGAATAAATGTGTGGCAGTTTTCCAAGTTTCCGAATTATGTGTGGCAGTTTTCTAAGGTGCCTAAGGACGGGAAGGAGTTCCTTTGTTTTTTCACGCCAGTTCATATGAGTTTAGAGCAACTCGCAACAAAAGTTTAGGGAGGGGGTGGGGGTATAAAGATTGCCGTTTCTTGGCCTATATTGAGAATTGAACTGGGAACTCCAAACAAATTTCCAGAAAACGTTCTATGTAAGCCAAGGAAAAATTGCTGTGTTCAGAAAAGGACGATAAATTGGGATTTTTAAATAACGCTGTACTTTCACTTTGGCACTAATTATTTACATAACATGTAATAATTTTCTTTTACTCAATTAATTCATAGGCCTTACACGTAGGCCTTTTCAACAGCTTTTTATCCGCCGACTTGGTATTCATAGTGTTTACGTATCAAATCAAGTCAATAGCATTTTATTTGGCTTAGGGCCTATGATTAAAATTTAGTGCTTTTACTGAGGCACTAGGTATTAGTCATATGCCCTAAGCCTAGGCCTTCTTAACAGTTTTTATTCTACCATTGTCATATTCACAAGGTTTACACGTCAAATCAAGTTAATAATATTGCGCTTTTACTTAGGCAAGAAATATTTACCCACAGGCCCTAGGCCCTTTTACCAGTTTTTATTCCACCAATGTCATATTCACAACGCTTACGCAGCAAATCAAGTTAATAACATTGGGCGTTTACTTAGGCACGAAATATTAATTCATAGGCCCTAGGCTTATGCCTTTTTGACAGTTTTTTATCCGCCGACTTCATATTCATAACGGTTAAGTAACAAATCAAGTTAATAGCATTGCGCTTTTACTTTGGCATTAAATATTAATTCATAGGCATTTGGCCTAGGCCTTTTTAACAGTTTTTACTCTATCAACTTCATATTCCCAACGTTTACACATCAAATAAATGTAATAATATTGCGCTTTTACTTAGGCACGAAATATTTATTATAGGCCCTAGACCTAGGCCTTTTTGACAACATTTAATCCGTTGACTTCATATTTATAACGTTTACGTATCAACTCAAGTTAGTAGCATTGCGCTTTTTCTTAGGCACTAAAAGATAATTCATAGGCCCTAGGCCTTTTAATCAGTTTTATTCAACCACTGTCATATTCACAACGTTTACACAGCAAATCCTGCTAATATTATTGGGCGTTTTCTTAGCACGAGATATAGGCCCTAGGCCTAGGCCCACTCACTAAGTTTTATTCTACCGATGTCATATTCACAACGTTTAGGTATCAGCGCAAGTTAATAATATTGCATTTTTACTTATAGGAATTAAGTATTAATTCATATGTCCTAGACCTAAGCCTTTCTAACAGGTTTTAGTCCATCGGCTTCATATTCATAACGTTTATTTATCGGATCACGTTAATAGAATTGCGCTTTTACTTTGGTATTAAATATTAATTAATATGCCCTATGCCTTTTAAACGTTTTTTTTTCTACCGATGTCACATTCACAATGTTTACATATCAAGTCAAGTTAACAATACTGGAATAACTAGGAAGGATAAGAAGAACTTTTGGATCAGCAAAATAACCAGACATATGATTTTTTTTTCAGATCATAAATCTTACTGTGTTTTGTAAAACAGCATGTGAACGTGCTACAGATAAAACTATTAAAATCTAAATTAGCATGAATTTTAAATTTTAAATCTATCAATTCACTGTTGGATGAAAATCTCCCCAAGGTTCTTGCACAAGTGTGTGTCTGATCCATTTTCTTCCACGTCATTTTGGCATCTTTTCGACATTCATCCACCCATCTCCCACGTGGTCTTCTTCCTGGTCTTTTCATATTTTTTTGTACCCTGCTTATTACTTCAGTATCCGTTGGTGGTACATTCTTCTAGCAGTATTTCGAGCCTAAGCCATTTCAGGGATTTTACTTTGACCATTATGTCTCCTGATCCAAGAGTTCCTCTTCTTATCCTTCCTAGTTATGCCACTATTATTAACTTGACTTGATATGTAAACATTGCGAATATGACATCTGTACAGTAAAAATTCTTAAAAGGCCTAGGACTAAGGCCTATGAATAAATATTTAGTGTCTAAGTAAAAGCGCAGGATTATTGACATGAGTTGATACGTAAATGCTGTGAATATGGCATCGGTAGTTTTCTGTTAAAGAAGGCTGGGCCTAGTGCCCATGAATTAATATTTAGTGCCTAAGTTAAAGCGCAATACTAATAACCTGACTTGGTATGTAAACTTTATGAATATGACATCGGTAGAACAAAAACTATTAAAAAGGACTTCGCCTAGGGCCTGTGAATTAATATTTAGCGCCTAAGTAAAATCGCAATACCATTAACCTGACTTGGTACGTAGACGTTATGAATATGAAGTTGGCGGATTAAAGGGTTTTAAAAAGACATAGGCATAGAGGCTATGAATTAATATTTAGTGATTAAGCAAAAACGCAATGCTATTAACTTTATTTGATACGTAAACGTCATGAATACGAAGGCGGCAGATTAAAAGCTGTTAAAACGGTCTGGGTGTTGTACCTATGAATTAAGTGAATAAAATAGGAATACTGCAAATTTGAGATGTTATGTAAATATTTAGTGCCTAAGTAAAAGTGCAGCGTTATTAAAAAATCCCACCTTATCGTCCTTTTCTCAACACAGCATGAGTCATGCTTTAATTCCGTTGTTTCGTCGAACACTATATAGTTTTACGAAATGTTCTAAGTCACGGCAATTTATTTCTTCAAATTAAAGTAAAATTCTCGCTTGACTTACATAGAATGGTTTCTCGAAATTTGCTTGGAGTTTCCGATTCAGTTCTCAACATAAGCCAGGAAACGGCAATCTTCATACCCCCTCCCCCTCTCCTTGAACCTTTGTGGCCAGTTGTCCTAAACTCGTATGAACCGGCGTGAAGATTAGGACAAACAAAAGAGCTCCTTCCCCGTCGTTAGGCACCTTGGAAAACTGCCAGGAAACATGGAAAACTGCCACACATTGAAAATGTTCGTCGGAGGAACATCAAATTACGCCCGGCCCCTTAATAAAAAGCATGTGGCAGTTTTTCAAGTTGCTGAAAGACGTGTGACCGTTTTCCTGTGTTGGCGGTTTTCCGGCAACCACTCAATTCTCCTCAGAGCGCCAAGAAACGGCAATTTTTTGTACGTTCCTTAAATATCTGTGCACAAATGCCCGAACCCTGGGAAATACACTGAAGGGCAATTGAGTTAGAAGCAGCTGGCGTTATGCAAATGCGGCGCAGGGGGCAGCCCTGTGAACGGAAACGACATGACGTATACAGCGATCCGACCATATAAGGAGTGATGCGACAGGAATCAGGAAGAGTCGAACGCAGTATGGGTAAGACGAAGGATCTAAGCGCATTTGATCGTAGGCAAATTGTCGAGGTCCGACGAATAGGCCACTCCATCCCGGAAGTCGTGCAGGCACTGGGATTTTCACGAGCCACTGTGTCACGGGTGCACCGTGAGTACATCAAATCCAGTAAAACCATCCCTGCAAGCGCCAACTGCCGTGGACAACAGCGTGTGGATGAGCGGGGTCATCGTCGGCTAGATCGCATTGTGACAGCGGATAGACGCGCCACAGTGCAAGAAATAACTCGGAAATTTAACGTTGGTGCACAAAAACGTGTAAGCAGCCACACCATCCAGAACCATCTCCTCGCTATGGGGTACAGAAGTCATTGCACGAAGGTACCACTGCTGACCACGCATCACAGGGTGCAAAGATTAGCATGGGAGCGGGAACATCGCCACTGGACCCTAGACATGTGGAATAATGTTTCCTGGACTGATGAATCGAGATTCACGTTGGTACATGTGGATGGCAGGATACGAGTACGGCGTAAACCACATGAAGCGATGGATCCTTCTTGCCAGCCGGGTACTCTTCAAGCTGGTGGGGGTGGCATTCTCGTCTGGGGACAGTTTACGTGGACTGAAATGGGACCCCTGGTACGTGTGACATCGTCCCTCACAGGTCAACGTTACCGGGATATCTTGGACGACCATTTGCTCCCATTTGGGCGTCCTCAACATCCCACTGGGGTCCTCATCCTGCAACAAGACAATGCACCGTGCCATCGCTCCTGAATTGTTACCAAATAGTTGGATGAACACTCCACCGACGTGACCTCGCTTCCTTGGCCAGCTACGTCACCCGACCTCAATCACATCGAGCACATTTGGGATGCCATCGAGAGAGTTGTTCGAGGCTCTGAACCCCCCTGCATCAAGTCTTCGTGAACAGTGGGAGGTTGTTTAGGGGTCGTGGATCCGTATGGCTTCCCAACGCTTCCGGTGTCTTGTCGAGTCCACGCCGAGACGAATCGCCGCCGTCATCAGGGCGAAAGGTGGTGTTACACGTTACTAAACAGGTATCTCTAATTCAGTTGCTCTTCAGTGTACAACGTCAGACTTTCTTATTCAACAAACAAAGCCTCTACACAAACCTTGTGTCATTTTGATCTTTCTTTTTTTTTTTTTTTTTGGTTGGAGGTTTAACGACCATCGTGAGCAACTTAATAGACTATAAGCAGTCGCCCGTCCCTAATTTAGCGCCACTGGTTCCAGGGAAGGGAGAGAGCCAGTACCGTAAGACAAACACAACATCCATACCTCACCGGATTTCGAACCCGGACCCCTTTCAGACGAATCACTTAGACCACAGCGCCACCGGGGCTGCCATTTTGAACTGTCATACTCATTGATATCCTGAAAAAAACTCGCACATTTCGTTTCGGCCAGCTACGAAAAACTCGCACACTTTGACAAGATCTCGGAACGAAAGACAATTTGTTCATGTCCCCTTACTTGAGAAGGTGTGCGAGTTTTTCGCCTTTTGCACTTTGCTCAGCAGCACGAGAAACTGCGAGTCTTCCTGGATCCATGTCGGACTAAAGCCCGATGGGCAAATGTTCGGGTGGGCACTAAAGCCCACCGGACATTTGCACACCTGGACAAGAGCCCACTAGGACACTTGCACACCGGACAACTGCCCATCCGGACATTTGCCCACTGGATATGAGCCCACTAAACTTGAGCGGGTGTCAGACATTTGCCCACCTGACATTTGCGCACCCGGACATTTGCCCACTCGGAGACTTGCCTACCCAGTCATTTGCCCACTGAACTCGAGCACACTTAGCACGGTAACTTTAGGAATAATCGCTGCCATATTTAAAAAATTTTAGCATCATGACCTGCTTTGATTTTGGGAGATAGTGTACACCCACCGAAATTTTAATTTTGTATACCGTGTGTCCCAACGCACGTTTGGGACATGATGTACACCCAACGGATTTGTACACACGCCGAAATTTTGAATTTGTATGCAGTGTGGCGCAACGCACGTTTTGAAAAATAATTCGAACTGTCTCAACTGGAGGGGAGAGGGAGGCTGATTGATCCTAAAATAAAGCACGCCGAATGGAAATCAAAAACGACACACCAGATCTGTACGGGAAACGGAAAACTCTCACCCGGAAGACTGGTACAATGCTTTTCCTGCGACGTTACGGGCTCATATACAAATTTCATAAGTGACAACTCATCTCCCTCTGAGAAAGCATCCGAACGAGTTTAGGACAAATGACTACCGCATAACTCGCTGCACTGAGAAGTAGTCACATACACTTTAGGGACCGTATAAAAGTTGCGTTTTTGACCGTTTCGTGGCCACCTCCCTAGAATTTGGTTCTCTGAGTCACATAAAGTTTCCGTAAGCACCTGTCCGGTAGGTAGGCGGGGGGGGGGGGGGGGCTTAATACCAAAAATATGAAATATAAAGAATTTCTGGACCGATCCAGAGATTTTCAGCGTTTACAAACTACAACTCTACAAAATTATCTGCTGGCATGTGCTAAAGCAGAAAACCTGTCAGGCTGGGGGGGGTTAATATCGAAAAATTAAAAAATAAAGGATTTCTTTTCCGATTCGGAGATTTTTGAAGTTTTCAAATTACTACTCAACAAATTCTCTGCGGGCATGTGCAAACGCAAGAAAACTGCCGCGGGGGGTGGGGACTTAATACCGAAAATATAAAATATAAGGAATTTGTAGCCCAACCGGGAGCAGATTTTCAATTGTAAACGCTGAGAGTCTTCGGATCGGACCAGAAGTTCTTTACTTTTTATATTTTTGGTATTAGGCCCGCTCCCCACCCGGACTGCTTTCTTGAGTTTGCACGTGTCCGCAAAGAATTTGTAGAGCCGTAATTTAGAGACCATGAAATTCTTTTTTTAAGTCGTACATTATTAACATTTTTATAAAGAATTACATTAAATACCGCATTTATGAAAATCGAATTTTTTTATTAGGGGTTTAACGACCACCGTGAGCAACTCAATGGGCTATAAGCAATCACCCGTCCCTCTTCGAACGACTGGTATTCGACCCCGGACCCCCTTCGGACGAATGATCAGAAGCCATCGCTTAGAACGCTGCGCCACTGGGGCTGCCAATGTGTCGCTTGATCAATATGTCTATATCTGTGTAACACTGTCAATATCTGGGCACATTTATTTATTATTTTTTATTATTAGAGGTTTAACGACCACAATGAGCAACTCATTGGGCTAGTCGTCCGTCTCTAATTTAGGGTCACTGGTTCTAGGGAAGCGAGAGAGAGCCAGTGCCGTAAGACCAACCCAACATCCGTGCCTCAACGGAATTCGAACCCTGACCCATCTAGGACAAATGATCAGAAGCCATCGCTTCGACCACTGCGCCACTGGGGCGGCAATACGAAATTAAAGAAACTTTATGTGGCTCAGGTAACTCTGGAAGAATGGCCACGGAGCAGTCACGAAAGCAATTTTTATACGGTCCCTTAAAATTTTTGTGGCCAGTTCTCCGCTTTGTCTTTGGCCCAAAAATCATGGAAATGCCTAAATTTCTTATTGAAAATGAAATATTAAAAAACAATATTTGTGAGCAATAGTTGCTCATATAGTGGGAAATATAGCTGCACGATATTTGTTTATTCAGAACAATTTTAAGGCACTAAAATTGCAACGTAGCCAGATCTCTGATGACCACTTCTCAGTACCCGATCTGAGACCTTACGATTAAGGTTTTGTGACTCAGTAAATAAGCAAAAGTGTAACTCCAATACGACCCCTTAAACTTTTCTTGTCAGTTTTCCGATTCCGAGTGAAGGGTTTCAGACAGGTATTTTATAACTAAAACAATGTTCCTCCAGGGATAACCTGACAGGAAACCACACTCTCATACGTGTTTTACAGCCTACGGAAAGGACACAGTTTGCATACATTAACGAAACGGATGTAGATAAACATATCCCGGAGAAAATACCCCTGAAAACAGAAAAGCGGTAAAAATACCCCCGGAGGAAATACCCTCAGCAGATCAAACACTCACATCTCCCAACATCATGCATTTCTTGCAGTTACCTTCGACGCTTTCTCCGTTTGTTAAAAACAGACTACACGCATAAACTGCATGCGGTGAAACAGAATGAAAGGAAGTCATTCTTGCAGTAATACTAAAGCGATTCACTTGTGCAATCAGCTGGATGGGGTAATTTCTTCCGCTTTGGAAAAAATAACCCCGGAGGAAATACTGTTACAGGGCTTGGTGCTGAGTTCTATTATAGCGCCCTGTGTGGAGGGTTCGTTTGATGCATCCTTTGCAGTAACCCGGTTACAATACTCCCAGAACGCAATACCTGTAAACTGCCTTACAATATCTGTAAACTGCCTTACAATACCTGTAAACTGCTACACAGGAACACTGATGTGTGTCAGTGTTCCAATGTTTTCCAAATTTCCGAATTATGTGTTTTTCATAAAGGGCCCGGGTATAATTATGTGTGGCAGTTTTCCAAGGTGCTTAACGAGGAGAAACGAACTGTTTTTTTTTGTTTGAATTTTCATGCCGGTTCATATGAGTTTAGGGCAACGGGCCACAAAGTTCAAGGGAAGGGGAGGGGGTATAAAGATTGCCGTTTTTGGGCCTATATTGAGAACTGAATTGGGAACTCCCAAAGAATTTCGAGGAAACGTTCCATGTAAGCCAAGCGAGAACTGTACTTTAATTTGTAGAAATAAATTGCCAACGATCCAAGGTACACTTGGTTTGGAGGAGCTCTACCCCCAACTTCCGTAATATTATATACTGGGCCGCTGGATTTTGTGAGTGTATCCAAGATGTTCCCCGTAAAGCGTCCGCGATGTCCGTAATCTTGGGGGAGGGGGAGGTCTCCGAAAATGTTAAAATGGACGTAGAGCTGTAAACATTAGAATCATGCTTTATGTAATGATTCTGTACACGACCACGAATTTTCAGGATGGTGGGATGAATTCACCATCCTCCAAGTTTCTAAGAGCGCAGACAAGTGTTCAAGGTAAGAGATTTGTTCGCAATTTCTATGCTTCATGTTGTGTTTAGCGGCAGACTCTGAATGCCCTTCCCCCTCCCACAGAAATTTGGTGAAGTGTGTAAAAGGAATACGAGGTGCTTGGTTTGGAGGGCTTTGACCCCAACTTCCATAATTTTCAAACTCTGGACCTCTAGCGTCTGTCAGTGTATCCTCGATGTTACCCCTGAAGAAATCTTAGAAACTGGAGGGGAGGGGGAATTCAGCCCACCCTCCTAAAAATTTGTGGTCATGTACAAAATCATTATATAAAGCATGGTTCTAATGTTTACAGCTCTACGTCCATATTAACATTTTTGGGGAACCCCCTGCCCCAAGCTCACGAACATCGCGGAAACTTCAAGGGGAACATCCTGGATACACTGACAGACACCAGCGGCCCAGAATATAATATTACGGAAGTTGGGGTAGAGCCTCCCAAACCAAGTGTGCCTCGGATCCTCGGCAATTTATTTCTTCAAATTAAAGTACAATTCACACTTGGCTTACATGGAACGTTTTCTCGAAATTCGTTCGGTGTTCCCAATACAGTTCTGAATGTAGACCCAGAAACGGCAATCTTTATTGACCCCCACCCATCCCTTGAACTTTTGTGGCCAGTTGCCCTAAACTCGTATGTTCCCGCATGAAAATTCAGACAAACAAAACAGTTCCTTCCCCTCGTTAGGCACCTTGGAAAACTGCCACAGATAATTTGGAAATTTAGAAAACTGCCCCACTGTAAAAATTGTCACACATTCAAAGCTTTCTTCGGAGATACAACAATTTGTGCCCGGCTCCTTGATAAAAAACATATAATACGGAAATTTGGAAAACACCGGAATACTTCCACACATCAGTGTTCGTGTGTGGCAGTTTACAGTGAACTATTTGTTCTGGGTGTATTTTTTTCCGGGATAATTTTTACCACTTTAAAGTTTTCAGGGGTATTTTCTCCGGGGATATTTTTACCGTTTACCTAACGAAACAGATCGTTTACAAAGCGCGAGTTCTTTTGGCTTAAAATGGGATACTCAAACTTCGTGTAAAAACCACACCCCTTCACATCACCTCAGATTTACAGCCTTCGTTTCCTCGGTGAAAAGAATGCTGGAGATACATTTTGCCTGAAGCGCACATTAGTGGTGAACGAAGGAATCAGTGCGTTCCTTGACAAACAACGGCGTCCTCTGCTAACAATTGCGCGGAAGAAAACAATTGTTTTTCCATTTGGTCAACTGACATTTTATCACACATATCTCTCGCTTTTGACCCATCTGCTTTGCTTTCTCTGATCTAGTAGTAATTTCTTCACGTAGACATAACCGTTCCCCACAGGAAAAGTCATTCACCGTTTTCAATCATGGGATCGTGCACAAATTGCAGTTTACGCAAAATATCGAATGTGGAGGAGATTTCCGGGGTCACCATTTCCATTTTCAGGAAGTTTAAAACAATTTGCAGCCGTACAACGTGCACAAATATGTTGGGAAAATTTCCGAGGATAGTTGCGCCGAGCTGATAGTTGCAACAGATATTGTCGGCATTTTTTATTCCATCGTGCTCATATTCATAACATTTACGTAACCTGTCAAATGATTAATATTGCGATATTACTAAGGCAGAAAATATTAATTATTAGGCCTAACGTCTAGGCGTTTCTAAAAGTTTTCATTTCGTTTTACCGTATTCATAAAATTTACATAACAAGTAATGTCAATAATAATATTGCGCTTTTACTTATGCATCATTAATTAATTAATAGTACGTAGGCCTAGGGCTTTTCAACACTTTTTTCTTCGCTTATGTGATATTGGTAAAGTTTACAAAAAAATCAAGGTAATGGCTATGCGCATTATAACTTAGGCATTCAATATTAATCACTTAGCCCTACACCTAGGTCCAATGAATTAATAATAAGTGCCTAAGTAAAAGTGCGATATGATTACCTTCAGTTCATGCCTTCCACCATATATACTGATAGACTGCGCATGTCATCAAAATTTCTGGCTCCAACATCGAAAGAGATGAATTCCCGTCACATGTGTTAAAAAGATGGGTCACACATACTGTGCTTGTGGTTTCTCTGAGCGATTTAGTAAAGGAAGTTCAATAACTTTTCATGGGTAAGAAAAGAATTAAATATCTAAATAGATTCGTTGGATGCTTTATAATAATTTCACTATAGCACTTCGGTGTCGTCATCTTAAAACTTAAGGCTGAACGCCTTTTTTTTAAGGTGACCAACAGGTGTGAGACACTGGATATTTTTAGTTTTCGATGCATTTATAGCATGCATTTTGTGTTTTACTTTATGATTTCTGCTTTAACAGTTTCCCGAAAGACGAAGCACGAAGAACATTGTGAAAATTTTATATTTCAGCTAAATATTTTTTTTCTTTTTTGATTGGAGGTTTAACGACCACCATGAGCAACTCAGCAGTCGTCTGTCTCTAATTTAGGGCCACTGGTTACAGCAAAGGGTGACAGCCAGCGCTGTAAAACAAACACAATAGCATGTCGCACGGGATTCTAACCCTGAACCATCTCGGACAAACACTAAATATTTAAAGAGGAAGCTTGTCCATAAAAACATGATAGTACTTATGACATGACATGCTAGTCCAAGCTCTTTTGCCTTGCGGAACTTTACCTTTCTCCTAGGAATCATGTACATTTGCTTCCAAAATATGAAAATTATGGAATGGTGTTTACTTAACAAATATAGTATTTGGCACAACACCGTTTCAGTAAGTATAATATTTTTACTTCATCAGAAAACTTGTCGGTTTGGTATATAGCGATTTAAAGTTTGCATAAGTTTTTATTAGAGTAGCAAGTGCAACCATTCTACTTTTAAGGCCTGTTTTTCATATTTCCAATAATTATTACGGTGAGGAAAAAATATTCAATAAGGTTCAATTACTTAACCAGAAAACTTGTGGCTATTGACATAAAAACATCGTAACTTAAGAAAAACAAAACCACAACAACCTGAATGCATGTTCCAAATTCTTCACAAATGTTTATCACATCATAAATAACGAAATGTAAACAACCCGATCTGTGCATGTATATATGTCATAAGTAAACTTACCTGAAGAATTTTCACTATATAGACAAAAGTGATGTTCATTGCTTTTACAAGAAATGAAGATTTATCTATTGATAAAACAAAATCCTAACAAATATTCTAACAAATATTTTGGAATAATAACCGTATCACATATTAGCTATACGGGTCGTTTTTATTTGTGCTCAAAATTTCAAACACTACATAGTAATAGTCTTCGAGAAAATGTGTACAAAATAATTTACATTACAGATATAAGATGGAATTTATCTTGAGGTCCTGTATTGCTGTTCAGGCGAAAAACTGGGGTTCATTCCGTTTGAAGCTCTCTATCAACGAACGACCTCCCTTAGATTGCAAATCCTCTTTTTTTTTAGGACGTCTTTTGTAAAAAAAAAAATGAAGTTAGTAAAATCACGCAATGCACTGATTTTGATACGCTTTCCAACATATTAGAAATCTTTATTCAAGTTATTACTCAAGTTATGAGAATAATGGCTGTAGAATAAATCTCGCTCCTGTGACCTGACCTTGGTCCCCATTTCGATGATATTCAAAAGAACCGGTAAAGTATACTTCCGGAACAACATGATAAAGTTTTGTCTCAATCGAAGCAATTTTACGTAAGTTATAAAGCATAAGGGCAATGGAATGGATCTCGCTCCTAAGTCCTGAACTTTGACCCCATTTCGCCCATTTTCAACTAGGTTCGTCCCCAGGTAGTTCCCTACCTTACACTAGAATTTCATCGAATTCGAACCATTTTTACGCGTCATGATGCATAAAAGGAATGGAATGCACCTCGCTCCGATGTCCTGACCTTTGACCCCAATTCGCCGATTTTCAATAGGTTTGGTCCGCAGGTGGTCCCTTACCACATACTAAAATTTCATCGAAATCGAACCATATTTGCGCACGTTGTGAAGAATAAGGACAATGGAACGCATCCCGCTCCTATGTCCTGACCTTTGACCCCATTTCGCCCATTTTCAACAGGGTTCGTCCACAGGTGGTCCCCTACCACATACTAAAATTTCATCGAAATCGAACCATTCTTACGCGAGTTATCGTGCGGACGGACAGACGGACACAGCTGAAGCATATACGCTTTTTCAAACTACGGTTAGAAAGGATAAAAAAGAAGATCGAGTTTATGCTACCGGTTTGCCCGTCCGTCTGTCTGTGGGCACCAATCTCTGCAACAATTATCCGATATCATTTTTTTTTACATAGGAAAAGCTGAAACCTGAGAATGATATTCCTTGCATTCTGCTTTTTTCCGATGCACGAGTTCGCCGCTAGAGGGATTCAACGCAGATTATATCGAATTCAAAATATTTTTTATGCAATATATATATATATGTTCAGTGAATACGTTTAGGGGGAGGAGATGCAAAGAAAAACCCTTACGTTCTTCACGGCTGTCAAACATTTTAGTAAATGTACAAAATATTAAAATATAACAAAAATAATTGATTCAATCAATCGTTAATACTTTTTACTTTTAAAAATGCTTTAAAAAAAGGTTTCGCCTATTTTTCAAATCGGACTACTAGAAGTAGAGATATTGACAAAAATAAGATGTACATCTACGACCCCTGGCGTAGAAACCATGCACTATTTTAAGAAGAAAATGTTTCTAAAAGGTTTGTCAATGTGAGTAGTAACGGTCAACAAACGACGTTTCTTTCAATCGAGAATTTAGAAGCTCATATTTTGCTGCAAATACAACAGAAGCGGAAATTAAGATTTGCGCCCCCTGGTGGCCAAACTATTTTTTTACAAAAATTAGAAATTATGTGCAAACTATTTCACATCAGGAGCTGTATTCGGTGCAGAAAGAATTTTTCAAATCGGAGATTTAGAAGCAGAGATATAGGCGGAAACGCAATTTATCGCTACGCCCACTAGCGGAAAGTCTATGATTTACTTGAAAATTTTGAAATTATATGAAAAACAGGTCACACGGAAAACACTATCCAACAAAGTGGGAATTTTTCAAATCGGACTCCTAGAAGTAGAGATATTGACAAAAATAAGATTTACATCTACGCCCCCTGGCGGAGAAACTGTGGAATATTTTAAGAAGAAAATATTCCGAAAAGGTTTATCGATGTGAGTGGCATCAGTCTACGAAATGATTTTTTAATCGATATTTTAGAAGCTACGATTTTATGGCAAATACATCAGAAGCAAAAAATTAACCCTTACGCCCCTGGTGGCCAAAGTATTCTTTACCAAAAATTTGAAATTATATGCAAAAGATTTTCCATCAGGAGATGTATCCGCTGAAGAAAAATATTTTCAAATCGGAGTTTTAGAAGAAGAGTTATTAGGCAAAATGTAATTTACTTTCACGCCCCCTAGCGGAAAATCTATGCGTAATTTGAAAAAGTAACTATATCTAAAATACTCTTCGACATAAATGTATTAGAAAGATATCAATTTTTTTCAATCGGATGTTTAGAAGCAAATATGTGGAATAAAACGTATTTTGAATTCGACATCATCTCCATTTACGCCCTCTACCGGCAAAATTGTACATCGTAAAAAAAAAAAAAAAAAAGGAAATAAAGGATCATCATTTGCATATTTCAAGCTTCCCAATGCAAAAAGAATTTTTCAAATCGGACTAATATTTGCTGAGATATCGTGGGTACAGACGGACGGACGGACAAACCGATAACAGAAGCTCGATCTTTTTTTACAAAAGAAGTGCTAAAAAAGGCTATAATCTCAGACAGTTGCATCGATAACTTTTTCACCTTTTTCTTTAAAAACAAAAAGATAAAGGGGTTTCCAGTGAAATTTTAAAGGTCCCACAAGTTGATCGGAATTTCTTTTAGAACAAGCTTGCGTTCGTGATCAAAATCCAAGATTTCTGCTCTTCCAATAGATTCTATTTCAGTTCTTTTTACTTCGCTAGCTGTAACAACAATACTTTTGTACGCATTTCGAGATTTCCGGATGAAATATTCTTCTGTTAAGCGAAATAAAATTCGATTTTTTAAAGAGATCACTACTAAATATATTGTCCTAAAGCTTAAGAATTCGGTTTCATTTTATCGAGCAAAGAATATTATAGAAAAAAAAGCACACACACTCTTAAAGAGTTACAAACTGATATTTTAAAAATTCGCAGTGAAACAATGGGGTAAATGAACTTGATTTTACAGGAAATGATTTTATCTCATTATAGACGAGTCAACCAATATAACGTTCATTTAAATGCTATCTGAAGTAATCCAACATAGAATCATGAGTTGATGCATGTAATAAAATTCCGGAGGAGAGTACATTCAAATCTGTCTTAAAAAGAAATTTTCCGTTGTGAATATATGCACGAATGTAGAAGTGCATTTCGTATTTTTCTGCATTTTAAATCCTTGTAAAGAAATGTAATTCAACGTATCTTCAGAAGATTGACTAAGAATGTGAGGCATTGTTATTACCGTGTCATCATTCCTCATATCTGCTGGGTATAAGAATCGTACGAAAAACCAGGCATTGCCTTGCACGTACGAGAACGCTGATTGGTTGGTAGTAAGTTCACGGGCGTGTCTTACGAAAATAATGCAACCAATCACGACGTTAAAATCGAAGTTACTAGCAGCTGCCTTTGACAACGTTCCCAAGTGCTCTTCCAATCAATCATTCCGAACAGTTCATCTCAACCTGTGACAGAGCTATTCTATAAATGGTGAGCGCAGACAATCGGTACTAAACGGGGAAGTTGCAGTAAAAATAACGTGGGAAAAGAATTTCGAAGCCTTTAAACACGGAGCCAAACAGGATCTGATAATCCCTGCATTTCCTCTGCGTTTTCCCCCTTTATTTAGAGTTTCTATTTACACTGCAAAGAATTTCTTGAGGTTTATCAGCCATTTTCCCGTGGTTCTTTTCGTGCATTAACGACGCATATTCCTCATTCAAACTTTTCCATAAAATGATAGAAAGTTGGGGTTGAATTCACGAACTTTTCGTATAGGAATTTACAATTTTCTGTTAATGTTTCTCTCGTTAGTAACGGAATGTATCCGTTTAAAGAGGTATTATAGGAAAACTGTCTTTCCTGGGAACTTTTATTTGATTCCTTTCTCATATTAAAGGACAAATTTGCATTCACTTTTCCCGTACATATATGACGAAAAATTGATTAACTATCAAATTTCATCTTCTTTTGGAGGATCTGTTTTTGAGGTTCTATAGCGAGACCTGAAAGTGCAGATAACATTTAGCATGGCAAAGGATATTCCCTTCCTTGTTTTGGAGTACCTGCTATTGGGTACTATGTTGCCGTAAGAAACCGGATGTTATCGTGTACTATGTTATGTATGTAGACCTTTTCCCAAAGATCAGATCAGATGCAGAGGATTTTAGGAAGTGTCAGACCTCAGGTCTTAAACAGCCCTTAGAAATAAGAAGCTAGGAGATTTGGGCTACACTGTAAAAAATTGATTGTATATTTTACGGTTTCAAACCGTTTTCCAGGGTGCCAACACAAAATCGTAAAATCTACAGTTTTATGCAGTGTTGGAGCAAAGCTATTGCTTTGCTCCAACACAATCAACACATTCGTTCCAGCCAAATTTTTGTGTTTTCGTGATTATTTGGACTGTCACTTGTTCCAGCCAAATTCTGTGCTGTTTTCTTCATTATATCCGGTGTTGGAGCAAAGCTATAGCTTTGTTCCAACACTGCATAAAACTGTAGATTTTACGGTTTTGTGTTGGCACCCTGGAAAACAGTTTAAAACCGTAAAATCTACAATAAATTTTTACAGTGTACAGTGTTCAATAAGAAAGTGACACGGAAGCAGGGTAGAAAGGAGAAGGAAGACGCCGTTATTTATTACCGGTGGCCAGTATCCCGCGGAATATTCGGTTGGTTGCTTGGTTTATTTTTGTGGCGCAAGGGCCATGTTTGGCCAAAGAGCGCCAGACACAAGACAAACAAAGGCGGAATATTCAGTGGATCGAACTCGAGGTCTTCTCCATGGCAGTCACGAACGATGACCACTAGGCTACCCGCGGCCCCCTTTTACGAAAGATTAGATCAGATCATATGTAGAGGATTTTAGGAAAACAAACAAAAATAGGAAGCTAGGAGATTTGGGCTACAGTGCCCAATGGGAAAGTGACACAGAAGCGAGGTAGAAAGGGGAAGGAAGACGCCCTTATGTATTACCGGGGGTCAGTACCCGGCGGAATATTCGGTTGGTTGGTTTATTTTTATGGCGCAAGGGCCATGTTAGGCCAAAGAGCGCCAGACACGAGACAAACAAAAGCGGAATATTCAGTGGATCGAACCCGAGGTCTTCTCCGTGACTGTCACGAACGATGACCACTAGGCTACCCGCGGCCCCCTTTTACGAAAGATCAGGTCAGATCATGTGGAGGATTTTAGGAAAACAAACAGATATAGGAAGCTAGGAGATTTGGGCTACAATGCCCAATGGGAAAGTGACACAAAAGCGAGGTAGAAAGGGGAAGGAAGACGCCCTTATGTATTACCGGGGGTCAGTACCCGGCGGAATATTCGGTTGGTTGGTTGGTTGGTTTATTTTTATGGCGCAAGGGATATGTTAGGCCAAAGAGCGCCAGACACGAGACAAACAAAAGCGGAATATTCAGTGGATCGAACCCGAGGTCTTCTCCGTGACAGTCACGAACGATGACCACTAGGCTACCAGCGGCCCCCTTTTACGAAAGATCAGATCAGATCATATGTAGAGGATTTTAGGAAAACAAACAGAAATAGGAAGCTAGGAGATTTGGGCTACAATGCCCAATGGGAAAGTGACACAGAAGCGAGGTAGAAAGGGGAAGGAAGACGCCCTTATGTATTACCGGGGGTCAGTACCCGGCGGAATATTCGGTTGGTTGGTTGGTTGGTTTATTTTTATGGCGCAAGGGCCATGTTAGGCCAAAGAGCGCCAGACACGAGACAAACAAAAGCGGAATATTCAGTGGATCGAACTGGAGGTCTTCTCCGTGACAGTCACGAACGATGACCACTAGGCTACCCGCGGCCCGCTTTTACGAAAGATCAGATCAGATCATATGTAGAGGATTTTAGGAAAACAAACAGAAATAGGAAGCTAGGAGATTTGGGCTACAATGCCCAATGGGAAAGTGACACAGAAGCGAGGTAGAAAGGGGAAGGAAGACGCCCTTATGTATTACCGGGGGTCAGTACCCGGCGGAATATTCGGTTGGTTGGTTGGTTGGTTTATTTTTATGGCGCAAGGGCCATGTTAGGCCAAAGAGCGCCAGACACGAGACAAACAAAAGCGGAATATTCAGTGGATCGAACCCGAGGTCTTCTCCGTGACAGTCACGAACGATGACCACTAGGCTACCCGCGGCCCCCTTTTACGAAAGATCAGATCAGATCATATGTAGAGGATTTTAGGAAAACAAACAGATATAGGAAGCCAGGAGATTTGGGCTACAATGCCCAATGGGAAAGTGACACAGAAGCGAGGTAGAAAGGGGAAGGAAGACGCCCTTATGTATTACCGGGGGTCAGTACCAGGCGGAATATTCGGTTGGTTGGGTGGTTGGTTTATTTTTATGGCGCAAGGGCCATGTTAGGCCAAAGAGCGCCAGACACGAGACAAACAAAAGCGGAATATTCAGTGGATCGAACCCGAGGTCTTCTCCGTGACAGTCACGAACGATGACCACTAGGCTACCCGCGGCCCCTTTTACGAAAGATCAGATCAGATCATATGTAGAGGATTTTAGGAAACCAAACAGATATAGGAAGCTAGGAGATTTGGGCTACAATGCCCAATGGGAAAGTGACACAGAAGCGAGGTAGAAAGTGGAAGGAAGACGCCCTTATATATTACCGGGGGTCAGTACCCGGCGGAATATTCGGTTGGTTGGTTTATTTTTATGGCGCAAGGGCCATGTTAGGCCAAAGAGCGCCAGACACGAGACAAACAAAAGCGGAATATTCAGTGGATCGAACCCGAGGTCTTCTCCGTGACAGTCACGAACGATGACCACTAGGCTACCCGCGGCCCCCTTTTACGAAAGATCAGATCAGATCATATGTAGAGGATTTTAGGAAAACAAACAGAAATAGGAAGCTAGGAGATTTGGGCTACAATGCCCAATGGGAAAGTGACACAGAAGCGAGGTAGAAAGGGGAAGGAAGACGCCCTTATGTATTACCGGGGGTCAGTACCCGGCGGAATATTCGGTTGGTTGGTTTATTTTTATGGCGCAAGGGCCATGTTAGGCCAAAGAGCGCCAGACACGAGACAAACAAAAGCGGAATATTCAGTGGATCGAACCCGAGGTCTTCTCCGTGACAGTCACGAACGATGACCACTAGGCTACCCGCGGCCCCCTTTTACGAAAGATCAGATCAGATCATATGTAGAGGATTTTAGGAAAACAAACAGAAATAGGAAGCTAGGAGATTTGGGCTACAATGCCCAATGGGAAAGTGACACAGAAGCGAGGTAGAAAGGGGACGGAAGACGCCCTTATATATTACCGGGGGTCAGTACCCGGCGGAATATTCGGTTGGTTGGTTTATTTTTATGGCGCAAGGGCCATGTTAGGCCAAAGAGCGCCAGACGCGAGACAAACAAAAGCGGAATATTCAGTGGATCGAACCCGAGGTCTTCTCCGTGACAGTCACGAACGATGACCACTAGGCTACCCGCGGCCCCCTTTTACGAAAGATCAGATCAGATCATATGTAGAGGATTTTAGGAAAACAAACAGAAATAGGAAGCTAGGAGATTTGGGCTACAATGCCCAATGGGAAAGTGACACAGAAGCGAGGTAGAAAGGGGAAGGAAGACGCCCTTATGTATTACCGGGGGTCAGTACCCGGCGGAATATTCGGTTGGTTGGTTTATTTTTATGGCGCAAGGGCCATGTTAGGCCAAAGAGCGCCAGACACGAGACAAACAAAAGCGGAATATTCAGTGGATCGAACCCGAGGTCTTCTCCGTGACAGTCACGAACGATGACCACTAGGCTACCCGCAGCCCCCTTTTACGAAAGATCAGATCAGATCATATGTAGAGGATTTTAGGAAAACAAACAGAAATAGGAAGCTAGGAGATTTGGGCTACAATGCCCAATGGGAAAGTGACACAGAAGCGAGGTAGAAAGGGGAAGGAAGACGCCCTTATGTTTTACCGGGGGTCAGTACCCGGCGGAATATTCGGTTGGTTGGTTTATTTTTATGGCGCAAGGGCCATGTTAGGCCAAAGAGCGCCAGACACGAGACAAACAAAAGCGGAATATTCAGTGGATCGAACCCGAAATCTTCTCCGTGACAGTCACGAACGATGACCACTAGGCTACCCGCGGCCCCCTTTTACGAAAGATTAGATCAGATCATATGTAGAGGATTTTAGGAAAACAAACAGATATTGGAAGCTATGAGATTTGGGCTACAATGCCCAATGGGAAAGTGACACAGAAGCGAGGTAGAAAGGGGAAGGAAGACGCCCTTATGTATTACCGGGGGTCAGTACCCGGCGGAATATTCGGTTGGTTGGTTTATTTTTATGGCGCAAGGGCCATGTTAGGCCAAAGAGCGCCAGACACGAGACAAACAAAAGCGGAATATTCAGTGGATCGAACCCGAGGTCTTCTCCGTGACAGTCACGAACGATGACCACTAGGCTACCCGCAGCCCCCTTTTACGAAAGATCAGATCAGATCATATGTAGAGGATTTTAGGAAAACAAACAGAAATAGGAAGCTAGGAGATTTGGGCTACAATGCCCAATGGGAAAGTGACACAGAAGCGAGGTAGAAAGGGGAAGGAAGACGCCCTTATGTATTACCGGGGGTCAGTACCCGGCGGAATATTCGGTTGGTTGGTTTATTTTTATGGCGCAAGGGCCATGTTAGGCCAAAGAGCGCCAGACACGAGACAAACAAAAGCGGAATATTCAGTGGATCGAACCCGAGGTCTTCTCCGTGACAGTCACGAACGATGACCACTAGGCTACCCGCGGCCCCCTTTTACGAAAGATCAGATCAGATCATATGTAGAGGATTTTAGGAAAACAAACAGAAATAGGAAGCTAGGAGATTTGGGCTACAATGCCCAATGGGAAAGTGACACAGAAGCGAGGTAGAAAGGGGAAGGAAGACGCCCTTATGTATTACCGGGGGTCAGTACCCGGCGGAATATTCGGTTGGTTGGTTTATTTTTATGGCGCAAGGGCCATGTTAGGCCAAAGAGCGCCAGACACGAGACAAACAAAAGCGGAATATTCAGTGGATCGAACCCGAGGTCTTCTCCGTGACAGTCACGAACGATGACCACTAGGCTACCCGCAGCCCCCTTTTACGAAAGATCAGATCAGATCATATGTAGAGGATTTTAGGAAAACAAACAGAAATAGGAAGCTAGGAGATTTGGGCTACAATGCCCAATGGGAAAGTGACACAGAAGCGAGGTAGAAAGGGGAAGGAAGACGCCCTTATGTTTTACCGGGGGTCAGTACCCGGCGGAATATTCGGTTGGTTGGTTGGTTGGTTTATTTTTATGGCGCAAGGGCCATGTTAGGCCAAAGAGCGCCAGACACGAGACAAACAAAAGCGGAATATTCAGTGGATCGAACCCGAAATCTTCTCCGTGACAGTCACGAACGATGACCACTAGGCTACCCGCGGCCCCCTTTTACGAAAGATTAGATCAGATCATATGTAGAGGATTTTAGGAAAACAAACAGATAGGAAGCTAGGAGA
The DNA here is from genome assembly GCA_039090855.1 of Macrothele yani. Taxonomy (NCBI): domain Eukaryota; kingdom Metazoa; phylum Arthropoda; class Arachnida; order Araneae; family Macrothelidae; genus Macrothele; species Macrothele yani. Next base: position 103,588,766 of record CM076999.1, on the reverse strand, counting down.
TTTGGGCTACAATGCCCAATGGGAAAGTGACACAGAAGCGAGGTAGAAAGGGGAAGGAAGACGCCCTTATGTATTACCGGGGGTCAGTACCCGGCGGAATATTCGGTTGGTTGGTTTATTTTTATGGCGCAAGGGCCATGTTAGGCCAAAGAGCGCCAGACACGAGACAAACAAAAGCGGAATATTCAGTGGATCGAACCCGAGGTCTTCTCCGTGACAGTCACGAACGATGACCACTAGGCTACCCGCAGCCCCCTTTTACGAAAGATCAGATCAGATCATATGTAGAGGATTTTAGGAAAACAAACAGAAATAGGAAGCTAGGAGATTTGGGCTACAATGCCCAATGGGAAAGTGACACAGAAGCGAGGTAGAAAGGGGAAGGAAGACGCCCTTATGTATTACCGGGGGTCAGTACCCGGCGGAATATTCGGTTGGTTGGTTTATTTTTATGGCGCAAGGGCCATGTTAGGCCATAGAGCGCCAGACACGAGACAAACAAAAGCGGAATATTCAGTGGATCGAACCCGAGGTCTTGTCCGTGACAGTCACGAACGATGACCACTAGGCTACCCGCGGCCCCCTTTTTACGAAAGATCAGATCAGATCATATGTAGAGGATTTTAGGAAAACAAACAGAAATAGGAAGCTAGGAGATTTGGGCTACAATGCCCAATGGGAAAGTGACACAGAAGCGAGGTAGAAAGGGGAAGGAAGACGCCCTTATGTATTACCGGGGGTCAGTACCCGGCGGAATATTCGGTTGGTTGGTTTATTTTTATGGCGCAAGGGCCATGTTAGGCCAAAGAGCGCCAGACACGAGACAAACAAAAGCGGAATATTCAGTGGATCGAACCCGAGGTCTTCTCCGTGACAGTCACGAACGATGACCACTAGGCTACCCGCGGCCCCCTTTTACGAAAGATCAGATCAGATCATATGTAGAGGATTTTAGGAAAACAAACAGAAATAGGAAGCTAGGAGATTTGGGCTACAATGCCCAATGGGAAAGTGACACAGAAGCGAGGTAGAAAGGGGAAGGAAGACGCCCTTATGTATTACCGGGGGTCAGTACCCGGCGGAATATTCGGTTGGTTGGTTGGTTGGTTTATTTTTATGGCGCAAGGGCCATGTTAGGCCAAAGAGCGCCAGACACGAGACAAACAAAAGCGGAATATTCAGTGGATCGAACCCGAGGTCTTCTCCGTGACAGTCACGAACGATGACCACTAGGCTACCCGCGGCCCCCTTTTACGAAAGATCAGATCAGATCATATGTGTAGAGGATTTTAGGAAAACAAACAGATATAGGAAGCTAGGAGATTTGGGCTACAATGCCCAATGGGAAAGTGACACAGAAGCGAGGTAGAAAGGGGAAGGAAGACGCCCTTATGTATTACCGGGGGTCAGTACCCGGCGGAATATTCGGTTGGTTGGTTGGTTGGTTTATTTTTATGGCGCAAGGGCCATGTTAGGCCAAAGAGCGCCAGACACTAGACAAACAAAAGCGGAATATTCAGTGGATCGAACCCGAGGTCTTCTCCGTGACAGTCACGAACGATGACCACTAGGCTACCCGCAGCCCCCTTTTACGAAAGATCAGATCAGATCATATGTAGAGGATTTTAGGAAAACAAACAGATATAGGAAGCTAGGAGATTTGGGCTACAATGCCCAATGGGAAAGTGACACAGAAGCGAGGTAGAAAGGGGAAGGAAGACGCCCTTATGTATTACCGGGGGTCAGTACCCGGCGGAATATTCGGTTGGTTGGTTTATTTTTATGGCGCAAGGGCCATGTTAGGCCAAAGAGCGCCAGACACGAGACAAACAAAAGCGGAATATTCAGTGGATCGAACCCGAGGTCTTCTCCGTGACAGTCACGAACGATGACCACTAGGCTACCCGCGGCCCCCTTTTACGAAAGATCAGATCAGATCATATGTAGAGGATTTTAGGAAAACAAACAGAAATAGGAAGCTAGGAGATTTGGGCTACAATGCCCAATGGGAAAGTGACACAGAAGCGAGGTAGAAAGGGGAAGGAAGACGCCCTTATGTATTACCGGGGGTCAGTACCCGGCGGAATATTCGGTTGGTTGGTTGGTTGGTTTATTTTTATGGCGCAAGGGCCATGTTAGGCCAAAGAGCGCCAGACACGAGACAAACAAAAGCGGAATATTCAGTGGATCGAACCCGAGGTCTTCTCCGTGACAGTCACGAACGATGACCACTAGGCTACCCGCGGCCCCCTTTTACGAAAGATCAGATCAGATCATATGTAGAGGATTTTAGGAAAACAAACAGATATAGGAAGCTAGGAGATTTGGGCTACAATGCCCAATGGGAAAGTGACACAGAAGCGAGGTAGAAAGGGGAAGGAAGACGCCCTTATGTATTACCGGGGGTCAGTACCCGGCGGAATATTCGGTTGGTTGGTTGGTTGGTTTATTTTTATGGCGCAAGGGCCATGTTAGGCCAAAGAGCGCCAGACACGAGACAAACAAAAGCGGAATATTCAGTGGATCGAACCCGAGGTCTTCTCCGTGACAGTCACGAACGATGACCACTAGGCTACCCGCAGGCCCCCTTTTACGAAAGATCAGATCAGATCATATGTAGAGGATTTTAGGAAAACAAACAGATATAGGAAGCTAGGAGATTTGGGCTACAATGCCCAATGGGAAAGTGACACAGAAGCGAGGTAGAAAGGGGAAGGAAGACGCCCTTATGTATTACCGGGGGTCAGTACCCGGCGGAATATTCGGTTGGTTGGTTGGTTGGTTTATTTTTATGGCGCAAGGGCCATGTTAGGCCAAAGAGCGCCAGACACGAGACAAACAAAAGCGGAATATTCAGTGGATCGAACCCGAGGTCTTCTCCGTGACAGTCACGAACGATGACCACTAGGCTACCCGCGGCCCCCTTTTACGAAAGATCAGATCAGATCATATGTAGAGGATTTTAGGAAAACAAACAGAAATAGGAAGCTAGGAGATTTGGGCTACAATGCCCAATGGGAAAGTGACACAGAAGCGAGGTAGAAAGGGGAAGGAAGACGCCCTTATGTATTACCGGGGGTCAGTACCCGGCGGAATATTCGGTTGGTTGGTTGGTTGGTTTATTTTTATGGCGCAAGGGCCATGTTAGGCCAAAGAGCGCCAGACACGAGACAAACAAAAGCGGAATATTCAGTGGATCGAACCCGAGGTCTTCTCCGTGACAGTCACGAACGATGACCACTAGGCTACCCGCAGCCCCCTTTTACGAAAGATCAGATCAGATCATATGTAGAGGATTTTAGGAAAACAAACAGAAATAGGAAGCTAGGAGATTTGGGCTACAATGCCCAATGGGAAAGTGACACAGAAGCGAGGTAGAAAGGGGAAGGAAGACGCCCTTATGTATTACCGGGGGTCAGTACCCGGCGGAATATTCGGTTGGTTGGTTGGTTGGTTTATTTTTATGGCGCAAGGGCCATGTTAGGCCAAAGAGCGCCAGACACGAGACAAACAAAAGCGGAATATTCAGTGGATCGAACCCGAGGTCTTCTCCGTGACAGTCACGAACGATGACCACTAGGCTACCCGCGGCCCCCTTTTACGAAAGATCAGATCAGATCATATGTAGAGGATTTTAGGAAAACAAACAGAAATAGGAAGCTAGGAGATTTGGGCTACAATGCCCAATGGGAAAGTGACACAGAAGCGAGGTAGAAAGGGGAAGGAAGACGCCCTTATGTATTACCGGGGGTCAGTACCCGGCGGAATATTCGGTTGGTTGGTTTATTTTTATGGCGCAAGGGCCATGTTAGGCCAAAGAGCGCCAGACACGAGACAAACAAAAGCGGAATATTCAGTGGATCGAACCCGAGGTCTTCTCCGTGACAGTCACGAACGATGACCACTAGGCTACCCGCGGCCCCCTTTTACGAAAGATCAGATCAGATCATATGTAGAGGATTTTAGGAAAACAAACAGAAATAGGAAGCTAGGAGATTTGGGCTACAATGCCCAATGGGAAAGTGACACAGAAGCGAGGTAGAAAGGGGAAGGAAGACGCCCTTATGTATTACCGGGGGTCAGTACCCGGCGGAATATTCGGTTGGTTGGTTGGTTGGTTTATTTTTATGGCGCAAGGGCCATGTTAGGCCAAAGAGCGCCAGACACGAGACAAACAAAAGCGGAATATTCAGTGGATCGAACCCGAGGTCTTCTCCGTGACAGTCACGAACGATGACCACTAGGCTACCCGCGGCCCCCTTTTACGAAAGATCAGATCAGATCATATGTAGAGGATTTTAGGAAAACAAACAGAAATAGGAAGCTAGGAGATTTGGGCTACAATGCCCAATGGGAAAGTGACACAGAAGCGAGGTAGAAAGGGGAAGGAAGACGCCCTTATGTATTACCGGGGGTCAGTACCCGGCGGAATATTCGGTTGGTTGGTTTATTTTTATGGCGCAAGGGCCATGTTAGGCCAAAGAGCGCCAGACACGAGACAAACAAAAGCGGAATATTCAGTGGATCGAACCCGAGGTCTTCTCCGTGACAGTCACGAACGATGACCACTAGGCTACCCGCGGCCCCCTTTTACGAAAGATCAGATCAGATCATATGTAGAGGATTTTAGGAAAACAAACAGAAATAGGAAGCTAGGAGATTTGGGCTACAATGCCCAATGGGAAAGTGAAACAGAAGCGAGGTAGAAAGGGGAAGGAAGACGTCCTTATGTATTACCGGGGGTCAGTACCGGGCGGAATATTCGGTTGGTTGGTTTATTTTTATGGCGCAAGGGCCATGTTAGGCCATAGAGCGCCAGACACGAGACAAACAAAAGCGGAATATTCAGTGGATCGAACCCGAGGTCTTCTCCGTGACAGTCACGAACGATGACCACTAGGCTACCCGCGGCCCCCTTTTACGAAAGATCAGATCAGATCATATGTAGAGGATTTTAGGAAAACAAACAGAAATAGGAAGCTAGGAGATTTGGGCTACAATGCCCAATGGGAAAGTGACACAGAAGCGAGGTAGAAAGGGGAAGGAAGACGCCCTTATGTATTACCGGGGGTCAGTACCCGGCGGAATATTCGGTTGGTTGGTTTATTTTTATGGCGCAAGGGCCATGTTAGGCCAAAGAGCGCCAGACACGAGACAAACAAAAGCGGAATATTCAGTGGATCGAACCCGAGGTCTTCTCCGTGACAGTCACGAACGATGACCACTAGGCTACCCGCGGCCCCCTTTTACGAAAGATTAGATCAGATCATATGTAGAGGATTTAAGGAAAACAAACAGATATAGGAAGCTAGGAGATTTGGGCTACAATGCCCAATGGGAAAGTGACACAGAAGCGAGGTAGAAAGGGGAAGGAAGACGCCCTTATGTATTACCGGGGGTCAGTACCCGGCGGAATATTCGGTTGGTTGGTTTATTTTTATGGCGCAAGGGCCATGTTAGGCCAAAGAGCGCCAGACACGAGACAAACAAAAGCGGAATATTCAGTGGATCGAACCCGAGGTCTTCTCCGTGACAGTCACGAACGATGACCACTAGGCTACCCGCAGCCCCCTTTTACGAAAGATCAGATCAGATCATATGTAGAGGATTTTAGGAAAACAAACAGAAATAGGAAGCTAGGAGATTTGGGCTACAATGCCCAATGGGAAAGTGACACAGAAGCGAGGTAGAAAGGGGAAGGAAGACGCCCTTATGTATTACCGGGGGTCAGTACCCTGCGGAATATTCGGTTGGTTGGTTTATTTTTATGGCGCAAGGGCCATGTTAGGCCAAAGAGCGCCAGACACGAGACAAACAAAAGCGGAATATTCAGTGGATCAAACCCGAGGTCTTCTCCGTGACAGTCACGAACGATGACCACTACGCTACCCGCGGCCCCCTTTTACGAAAGATCAGATCAGATCATATGTAGAGGATTTTAGGAAAACAAACAGAAATAGGAAGCTAGGAGATTTGGGCTACAATGCCCAATGGGAAAGTGACACAGAAGCGAGGTAGAAAGGGGAAGGAAGACGCCCTTATGTATTACCGGGGGTCAGTACCCGGCGGAATATTCGGTTGGTTGGTTTATTTTTATGGGGCCACCGGGGTCAAGGCACCTGCGAATATTCGGTTGGTTGGTCATTTTTATGGCGCAAGGGCCATGTTTAGGCCATAGAGCGCCAGACACGAGACAAACAAAAGCGGAATATTCAGTGGATCGAACCCGAGGTCTTCTCCGTGACAGTCACGAACGATGACCACTAGGCTACCCGCGGCCCCCTTTTACGAAAGATCAGATCAGATCATATGTAGAGGATTTTAGGAAAACAAACAGAAATAGGAAGCTAGGAGATTTGGGCTACAATGCCCAATGGGAAAGTGACACAGAAGCGAGGTAGAAAGGGGAAGGAAGACGCCCTTATGTATTACCGGGGGTCAGTACCCGGCGGAATATTCGGTTGGTTGGTTTATTTTTATGGCGCAAGGGCCATGTTAGGCCATAGAGCGCCAGACACGAGACAAACAAAAGCGGAATATTCAGTGGATCGAACCCGAGGTCTTCTCCGTGACAGTCACGAACGATGACCACTAGGCTACCCGCGGCCCCCTTTTACGAAAGATTAGATCAGATCATATGTAGAGGATTTTAGGAAAACAAACAGATATAGGAAGCTATGAGATTTGGGCTACAATGCCCAATGGGAAAGTGACACAGAAGCGAGGTAGAAAGGGGAAGGAAGACGCCCTTATGTATTACCGGGGGTCAGTACCCGGCGGAATATTCGGTTGGTTGGTTTATTTTTATGGCGCAAGGGCCATGTTAGGCCAAAGAGCGCCAGACACGAGACAAACAAAAGCGGAATATTCAGTGGATCGAACCCGAGGTCTTCTCCGTGACAGTCACGAACGATGACCACTAGGCTACCCGCGGCCCCCTTTTACGAAAGATCAGATCAGATCATATGTAGAGGATTTTAGGAAAACAAACAGAAATAGGAAGCTAGGAGATTTGGGCTACAATGCCCAATGGGAAAGTGACACAGAAGCGAGGTAGAAAGGGGAAGGAAGACGCCCTTATGTATTACCGGGGGTCAGTACCCGGCGGAATATTCGGTTGGTTGGTTGGTTGGTTTATTTTTATGGCGCAAGGGCCATGTTAGGCCAAAGAGCGCCAGACACGAGACAAACAAACGCGGAATATTCAGTGGATCGAACCCGAGGTCTTCTCCGTGACAGTCACGAACGATGACCACTACGCTACCCGCGGCCCCCTTTTACGAAAGATCAGATCAGATCATATGTAGAGGATTTTAGGAAAACAAACAGAAATAGGAAGCTAGGAGATTTGGGCTACAATGCCCAATGGGAAAGTGACACAGAAGCGAGGTAGAAAGGGGAAGGAAGACGCCCTTATGTATTACCGGGGGTCAGTACCAGGCGGAATATTCGGTTGGTTGGTTGGTTGGTTTATTTTTATGGCGCAAGGGCCATGTTAGGCCAAAGAGCGCCAGACACGAGACAAACAAACGCGGAATATTCAGTGGATCGAACCCGAGGTCTTCTCAGTGACAGTCACGAACGATGACCACTAGGCTACCCGCGGCCCCCTTTTACGAAAGATCAGATCAGATCATATGTAGAGGATTTTGGGAAAACAAACAGAAATAGGAAGCTAGGAGATTTGGGCTACAATGCCCAATGGGAAAGTGACACAGAAGCGAGGTAGAAAGGGGAAGGAAGACGCCCTTATGTATTACCGGGGGTCAGTACCCGGCGGAATATTCGGTTGGTTGGTTGGTTGGTTTATTTTTATTGCGCAAGGGCCATGTTAGGCCAAAGAGCGCCAGACACTAGACAAACAAAAGCGGAATATTCAGTGGATCGAACCCGAGGTCTTCTCCGTGACAGTCACGAACGATGACCACTAGGCTACCCGCAGCCCCCTTTACGAAAGATCAGATCAGATCATATGTAGAGGATTTTAGGAAAACAAACAGATATAGGAAGCTAGGAGATTTGGGCTACAATGCCCAATGGGAAAGTGACACAGAAGCGAGGTAGAAAGGGGAAGGAAGACGCCCTTATGTATTACCGGGGGTCAGTTCCCGGCGGAATATTCGGTTGGTTGGTTGGTTGGTTTATTTTTATGGCGCAAGGGCCATGTTAGGCCAAAGAGCGCCAGACACGAGACAAACAAAAGCGGATAATTCAGTGGATCGAACCCGAGGTCTTCTCCGTGACAGTCACGAACGATGACCACTAGGCTACCCGCGGCCCCCTTTTACGAAAGATCAGATCAGATCATATGTAGAGGATTTTAGGAAAACAAACAGAAATAGGAAGCTAGGAGATTTGGGCTACAATGCCCAATGGGAAAGTGACACAGAAGCGAGGTAGAAAGGGGAAGGAAGACGCCCTTATGTATTACCGGGGGTCAGTACCCGGCGGAATATTCGGTTGGTTGGTTTATTTTTATGGCGCAAGGGCCATGTTAGGCCAAAGAGCGCCAGACACGAGACAAACAAAAGCGGAATATTCAGTGGATCGAACCCGAGGTCTTCTCCGTGACAGTCACGAACGATGACCACTAGGCTACCCGCAGCCCCCTTTTACGAAAGATCAGATCAGATCATATGTAGAGGATTTTAGGAAAACAAACAGAAATAGGAAGCTAGGAGATTTGGGCTACAATGCCCAATGGGAAAGTGACACAGAAGCGAGGTAGAAAGGGGAAGGAAGACGCCCTTATGTTTTACCGGGGGTCAGTACCCGGCGGAATATTCGGTTGGTTGGTTTATTTTTATGGCGCAAGGGCCATGTTAGGCCAAAGAGCGCCAGACACGAGACAAACAAAAGCGGAATATTCAGTGGATCGAACCCGAAATCTTCTCCGTGACAGTCACGAACGATGACCACTAGGATACCCGCGGCCCCCTTTTACGAAAGATTAGATCAGATCATATGTAGAGGATTTTAGGAAAACAAACAGATATAGGAAGCTATGAGATTTGGGCTACAATGCCCAATGGGAAAGTGACACAGAAGCGAGGTAGAAAGGGGAAGGAAGACGCCCTTATGTATTACCGGGGGTCAGTACCCGGCGGAATATTCGGTTGGTTGGTTTATTTTTATGGCGCAAGGGCCATGTTAGGCCAAAGAGCGCCAGACACGAGACAAACAAAAGCGGAATATTCAGTGGATCGAACCCGAGGTCTTCTCCGTGACAGTCACGAACGATGACCACTAGGCTACCCGCGGCCCCCTTTTACGAAAGATCAGATCAGATCATATGTAGAGGATTTTAGGAAAACAAACAGAAATAGGAAGCTAGGAGATTTGGGCTACAATGCCCAATGGGAAAGTGACACAGAAGCGAGTTAGAAAGGGGAAGGAAGACGCCCTTATGTATTACCGGGGGTCAGTACCCGGCGGAATATTCGGTTGGTTGGTTTATTTTTATGGCGCAAGGGCCATGTTAGGCCAAAGAGCGCCAGACACGAGACAAACAAAAGCGGAATATTCAGTGGATCGAACCCGAGGTCTTCTCCGTGACAGTCACGAACGATGACCACTAGGCTACCCGCGGCCCCCTTTTACGAAAGATCAGATCAGATCATATGTAGAGGATTTTAGGAAAACAAACAGAAATAGGAAGCTAGGAGATTTGGGCTACAATGCCCAATGGGAAAGTGACACAGAAGCGAGGTAGAAAGGGGAAGGAAGACGCCCTTATGTATTACCGGGGGTCAGTACCCGGCGGAATATTCGGTTGGTTGGTTGGTTGGTTTATTTTTATGGCGCAAGGGCCATGTTAGGCCAAAGAGCGCCAGACACGAGACAAACAAAAGCGGAATATTCAGTGGATCGAACCCGAGGTCTTCTCTGTGACAGTCACGAACGATGACCACTAGGCTACCCGCGGCCCCCTTTTACGAAAGATCAGATCAGATCATATGTAGAGGATTTTAGGAAAACAAACAGAAATAGGAAGCTAGGAGATTTGGACTACAATGCCCAATGGGAAAGTGACACAGAAGCGAGGTAGAAAGGGGAAGGAAGACGCCCTTATGTATTACCGGGGGTCAGTACCCGGCGGAATATTCGGTTGGTTGGTTTATTTTTATGGCGCAAGGGCCATGTTAGGCCAAAGAGCGCCAGACACGAGACAAACAAAAGCGGAATATTCAGTGGATCGAACCCGAGGTCTTCTCCGTGACAGTCACGAACGATGACCACTAGGCTACCCGCGGCCCCCTTTTACGAAAGATCAGATCAGATCATATGTAGAGGATTTTAGGAAAACAAACAGAAATAGGAAGCTAGGAGATTTGGGCTACAATGCCCAATGGGAAAGTGACACAGAAGCGAGGTAGAAAGGGGAAGGAAGACGCCCTTATGTATTACCAGGGGTCAGTACCCGGCGGAATATTCGGTTGGTTGGTTTATTTTTATGGCGCAAGGGCCATGTTAGGCCAAAGAGCGCCTGACACGAGACAAACAAAAGCGGAATATTCAGTAGGATCGAACCCGAGGTCTTCTCCGTGACAGTCACGAACGATGACCACTAAGCTACCCGCAGCCCCCTTTTACGAAAGATCAGATCAGATCATATGTAGAGGATTTTAGGAAAACAAACAGAAATAGGAAGCTAGGAGATTTGGGCTACAATGCCCAATGGGAAAGTGACACAGAAGCGAGGTAGAAAGGGGAAGGAAGACGCCCTTATGTATTACCGGGGGTCAGTACCCGGCGGAATATTCGGTTGGTTGGTTTATTTTTATGGCGCAAGGGCCATGTTAGGCCAAAGAGCGCCAGACACGAGACAAACAAAAGCGGAATATTCAGTGGATCGAACCCGAGGTCTTCTCCGTGACAGTCACGAACGATGACCACTACGCTACCCGCGGCCCCCTTTTACGAAAGATCAGATCAGATCATATGTAGAGGATTTTAGGAAAACAAACAGAAATAGGAAGCTAGGAGATTTGGGCTACAATGCCCAATGGGAAAGTGACACAGAAGCGAGGTAGAAAGGGGAAGGAAGACGCCCTTATGTATTACCGGGGGTCAGTACCCGGCGGAATATTCGGTTGGTTGGTTTATTTTTATGGCGCAAGGGCCATGTTAGGCCATAGAGCGCCAGACACGAGACAAACAAAAGCGGAATATTCAGTGGATCGAACCCGAGGTCTTCTCCGTGACAGTCACGAACGATGACCACTAGGCTACCCGCGGCCCCCTTTTACGAAAGATCAGATCAGATCATATGTAGAGGATTTTAGGAAAACAAACAGAAATAGGAAGCTAGGAGATTTGGGCTACAATGCCCAATGGGAAAGTGACACAGAAGCGAGGTAGAAAGGGGAAGGAAGACGCCCTTATGTATTACCGGGGGTCAGTACCCGGCGGAATATTCGGTTGGTTGGTTTATTTTTATGGCGCAAGGGCCATGTTAGGCCATAGAGCGCCAGACACGAGACAAACAAAAGCGGAATATTCAGTGGATCGAACCCGAGGTCTTCTCCGTGACAGTCACGAACGATGACCACTAGGCTACCCGCGGCCCCCTTTTACGAAAGATTAGATCAGATCATATGTAGAGGATTTTAGGAAAACAAACAGATATAGGAAGCTAGGAGATTTGGGCTACAATGCCCAATGGGAAAGTGACACAGAAGCGAGGTAGAAAGGGGAAGGAAGACGCCCTTATGTATTACCGGGGGTCAGTACCCGGCGGAATATTCGGTTGGTTGGTTGGTTGGTTTATTTTTATGGCGCAAGGGCCATGTTAGGCCAAAGAGCGCCAGACACGAGACAAACAAAAGCGGAATATTCAGTGGATCGAACCCGAGGTCTTCTCAGTGACAGTCACGAACGATGACCACTAGGCTACCCGCGGCCCCCTTTTACGAAAGATCAGATCAGATCATATGTAGAGGATTTTGGGAAAACAAACAGATATAGGAAGCTAGGAGATTTGGGCTACAATGCCCAATGGGAAAGTGACACAGAAGCGAGGTAGAAAGGGGAAGGAAGACGCCCTTATGTATTACCGGGGGTCAGTACCCGGCGGAATATTCGGTTGGTTGGTTGGTTGGTTTATTTTTATGGCGCAAGGGCCATGTTAGGCCAAAGAGCGCCAGACACGAGACAAACAAAAGCGGAATATTCAGTGGATCGAACCCGAGGTCTTCTCCGTGACAGTCACGAACGATGACCACTAGGCTACCCGCAGCCCCCTTTTACGAAAGATCAGATCAGATCATATGTAGAGGATTTTAGGAAAACAAACAGATATAGGAAGCTAGGAGATTTGGGCTACAATGCCCAATGGGAAAGTGACACAGAAGCGAGGTAGAAAGGGGAAGGAAGACGCCCTTATGTATTACCGGGGGTCAGTACCCGGCGGAATATTCGGTTGGTTGGTTGGTTGGTTTATTTTTATGGCGCAAGGGCCATGTTAGGCCAAAGAGCGCCAGACACGAGACAAACAAAAGCGGATAATTCAGTGGATCGAACCCGAGGTCTTCTCCGTGACAGTAACGAACGATGACCACTTGGCTACCCGCGGCCCCCTTTTACGAAAGATCAGATCAGATCATATGTAGAGGATTTTAGGAAAACAAACAGAAATAGGAAGCTAGGAGATTTGGTCTACAATGCCCAATGGGAAAGTGACACAGAAGCGAGGTAGAAAGGGGAAGGAAGACGCCCTTATGTATTACCGGGGGTCAGTACCCGGCGGAATATTCGGTTGGTTGGTTTATTTTTATGGCGCAAGGGCCATGTTAGGCCAAAGAGCGCCAGACACGAGACAAACAAAAGCGGAATATTCAGTGGATCGAACCCGAGGTCTTCTCCGTGACAGTCACGAACGATGACCACTAGGCTACCCGCAGCCCCCTTTTACGAAAGATCAGATCAGATCATATGTAGAGGATTTTAGGAAAACAAACAGAAATAGGAAGCTAGAAGATTTGGGCTACAATGCCCAATGGGAAAGTGACACAGAAGCGAATTAGAAAGGGGAAGGAAGACGCCCTTATGTTTTACCGGGGGTCAGTACCCGGCGGAATATTCGGTTGGTTGGTTTATTTTTATGGCGCAAGGGCCATGTTAGGCCAAAGAGCGCCAGACACGAGACAAACAAAAGCGGAATATTCAGTGGATCGAACCCGAAATCTTCTCCGTGACAGTCACGAACGATGACCACTAGGCTACCCGCGGCCCCCTTTTACGAAAGATTAGATCAGATCATATGTAGAGGATTTTAGGAAAACAAACAGATATAGGAAGCTATGAGATTTGGGCTACAATGCCCAATGGGAAAGTGACACAGAAGCGAGGTAGAAAGGGGAAGGAAGACGCCCTTATGTATTACCGGGAGTCAGTACCCGGCGGAATATTCGGTTGGTTGGTTTATTTTTATGGCGCAAGGGCCATGTTAGGCCAAAGAGCGCCAGACACGAGACAAACAAAAGCGGAATATTCAGTGGATCGAACCCGAGGTCTTCTCCGTGACAGTCACGAACGATGACCACTAGGCTACCCGCGGCCCCCTTTTACGAAAGATCAGATCAGATCATATGTAGAGGATTTTAGGAAAACAAACAGAAATAGGAAGCTAGGAGATTTGGGCTACAATGCCCAATGGGAAAGTGACACAGAAGCGAGGTAGAAAGGGGAAGGAAGACGCCCTTATGTATTACCGGGGGTCAGTACCCGGCGGAATATTCGGTTGGTTGGTTTATTTTTATGGCGCAAGGGCCATGTTAGGCCATAGAGCGCCAGACACGAGACAAACAAAAGCGGAATATTCAGTGGATCTAACCTGAGGTCTTCTCCGTGACAGTCACGAACGATGACCACTAGGCTACCCGCGGCCCCCTTTTACGAAAGATCAGATCAGATCATATGTAGAGGATTTTAGGAAAACAAACAGATATAGGAAGCTAGGAGATTTGGGCTACAATGCCCAATGGGAAAGTGACACAGAAGCGAGGTAGAAAGGGGAAGGGAGACGCCCTTATGTATTACCGGGGGTCAGTACCCGGCGGAATATTCGGTTGGTTGGTTGGTTGGTTTATTTTTATGGCGCAAGGGCCATGTTAGGGCAAAGAGCGCCAGACACGAGACAAACAAAAGCGGAATATTCAGTGGATCGAACCCGAGGTCTTCTCTGTGACAGTCACGAACGATGACCACTAGGCTACCCGCGGCCCCCTTTTACGAAAGATCAGATCAGATCATATGTAGAGGATTTTAGGAAAACAAACAGAAATAGGAAGCTAGGAGATTTGGACTACAATGCCCAATGGGAAAGTGACACAGAAGCGAGGTAGAAAGGGGAAGGAAGACGCCCTTATGTATTACCGGGGGTCAGTACCCGGCGGAATATTCGGTTGGTTGGTTTATTTTTATGGCGCAAGGGCCATGTTAGGCCAAAGAGCGCCAGACACGAGACAAACAAAAGCGGAATATTCAGTGGATCGAACCCGAGGTCTTCTCCGTGACAGTCACGAACGATGACCACTAGGCTACCCGCGGCCCCCTTTTACGAAAGATCAGATCAGATCATATGTAGAGGATTTTAGGAAAACAAACAGAAATAGGAAGCTAGGAGATTTGGGCTACAATGCCCAATGGGAAAGTGAAACAGAAGCGAGGTAGAAAGGGGAAGGAAGACGTCCTTATGTATTACCGGGGGTCAGTACCGGGCGGAATATTCGGTTGGTTGGTTTATTTTTATGGCGCAAGGGCCATGTTAGGCCATAGAGCGCCAGACACGAGACAAACAAAAGCGGAATATTCAGTGGATCGAACCCGAGGTCTTCTCCGTGACAGTCACGAACGATGACCACTTGGCTACCCGCGGCCCCCTTTTACGAAAGATCAGATCAGATCATATGTAGAGGATTTTAGGAAAACAAACAGAAATAGGAAGCTAGGAGATTTGGGCTACAATGCCCAATGGGAAAGTGACACAGAAGCGAGGTAGAAAGGGGAAGGAAGACGCCCTTATGTATTACCGGGGGTCAGTACCCGGCGGAATATTCGGTTGGTTGGTTTATTTTTATGGCGCAAGGGCCATGTTAGGCCAAAGAGCGCCAGACACGAGACAAACAAAAGCGGAATATTCAGTGGATCGAACCCGAGGTCTTCTCCGTGACAGTCACGAACGATGACCACTAGGCTACCCGCGGCCCCCTTTTACGAAAGATTAGATCAGATCATATGTAGAGGATTTTAGGAAAACAAACAGATATAGGAAGCTAGGAGATTTGGGCTACAATGCCCAATGGGAAAGTGACACAGAAGCGAGGTAGAAAGGGGAAGGAAGACGCCCTTATGTATTACCGTGGGTCAGTACACGGCGGAATATTCGGTTGGTTGGTTTATTTTTATGGCGCAAGGGCCATGTTAGGCCAAAGAGCGCCAGACACGAGACAAACAAAAGCGGAATATTCAGTGGATCGAACCCGAGGTCTTCTCCGTGACAGGCACGAACGATGACCACTAAGCTACCCGCAGCCCCCTTTTACGAAAGATCAGATGAGATCATATGTAGAGGATTTTAGGAAAACAAACAGAAATAGGAAGCTAGGAGATTTGGGCTACAATGCCCAATGGGAAAGTGACACAGAAGCGAGGTAGAAAGGGGAAGGAAGACGCCCTTATGTATTACCGGGGGTCAGTACCCGGCGGAATATTCGGTTATTTGGTTTATTTTTATGGCGCAAGGGCCATGTTAGGCCAAAGAGCGCCAGACACGAGACAAACAAAAGCGGAATATTCAGTGGATCGAACCCGAGGTCTTCTCCGTGACAGTCACGAACGATGACCACTAGGCTACCCGCAGCCCCCTTTTACGAAAGATCAGATCAGATCATATGTAGAGGATTTTAGGAAAACAAACAGAAATAGGAAGCTAGGAGATTTGGGCTACAATGCCCAATGGGAAAGTGACACAGAAGCGAGGTAGAAAGGGGAAGGAAGACGCCCTTATGTATTACCGGGGGTCAGTACCCGGCGGAATATTCGGTTGGTTGGTTTATTTTTATGGCGCAAGCGCCATGTTAGCCCAAAGAGCGCCAGACACGAGACAAACAAAAGCGGAATATTCAGTGGATCGAACCCGAAATCTTCTCCGTGACAGTCACGAACGATGACCATTAGGCTACCCGCGGCCCCCTTTTACGAAAGATTAGATCAGATCATATGTAGAGGATTTTAGGAAAACAAACAGATATAGGAAGCTAGGAGATTTGGGCTACAATGCCCAATGGGAAAGTGACACAGAAGCGAGGTAGAAAGGGGAAGGAAGACGCCCTTATGTATTACCGGGGGTCAGTACCCGGCGGAATATTCGGTTGGTTGGTTTATTTTTATGGCGCAAGGGCCATGTTAGGCCAAAGAGCGCCAGACACGAGACAAACAAAAGCGGAATATTCAGTGGATCGAACCCGAGGTCTTCTCCGTGACAGTCACGAACGATGACCACTAGGCTACCCGCGGCCCCCTTTTACGAAAGATCAGATCAGATCATATGTAGAGGATTTTAGGAAAACAAACAGAAATAGGAAGCTAGGAGATTTGGGCTACAATGCCCAATGGGAAAGTGACACAGAAGCGAGGTAGAAAGGGGAAGGAAGACGCCCTTATGTATTACCGGGGGTCAGTACCCGGCGGAATATTCGGTTGGTTGGTTTATTTTTATGGCGCAAGGGCCATGTTAGGCCATAGAGCGCCAGACACGAGACAAACAAAAGCGGAATATTCAGTGGATCGAACCCGAGGTCTTCTCCGTGACAGTCACGAACGATGACCACTAGGCTACCCGCGGCCCCCTTTTACGAAACATCAGATCAGATCATATGTAGAGGATTTTAGGAAAACAAACAGATATAGGAAGCTAGGAGATTTGGGCTACAATGCCCAATGGGAAAGTGACACAGAAGCGAGGTAGAAATTGGAAGGAAGACGCCCTTATGTATTACCGGGGGTCAGTACCCGGCGGAATATTCGGTTGGTTGGTTGGTTGGTTTATTTTTATGGCGCAAGGGCCATGTTAGGCCAAAGAGCGCCAGACACGAGACAAACAAAAGCGGAATATTCAGTGGATCGAACCCGAGGTCTTCTCCGTGACAGTCACGAACGATGACCACTAGGCTACCCGCGGCCCCCTTTTACGAAAGATCAGATCAGATCATATGTAGAGGATTTTAGGAAAACAAACAGATATAGGAAGCTATGAGATTTGGGCTACAATGCCCAATGGGAAAGTGACACAGAAGCGAGGTAGAAAGGGGAAGGAAGACGCCCTTATGTATTACCGGGGGTCAGTACCCGGCGGAATATTCGGTTGGTTGGTTGGTTGGTTTATTTTTATGGCGCAAGGGCCATGTTAGGCCAAAGAGCGCCAGACACGAGACAAACAAAAGCGGAATATTCAGTGGATCGAATATTCTGTGACAATGACTCTGTGACAGTCACGAACGATGACCACTAGGCTACCCGCGGCCCCCTTTTACGAAAGATCAGATCAGATCATATGTAGAGGATTTTAGGAAAACAAACAGAAATAGGAAGCTAGGAGATTTGGACTACAATGCCCAATGGGAAAGTGACACAGAAGCGAGGTAGAAAGGGGAAGGAAGACGCCCTTATGTATTACCGGGTGTCAGTACCCGGCGGAATATTCAGTTGGTTGGTTTATTTTTATATCGCAAGGGCCATGTTAGGCCAAAGAGCGCCAGACACGAGACAAACAAAAGCGGAATATTCAGTGGATCGAACCCGAGGTCTTCTCCGTGACAGTCACGAACGATGACCACTAGGCTACCCGCGGCCCCCTTTTACGAAAGATTAGATCAGATCATATGTAGAGGATTTTAGGAAAACAAACAGAAATAGGAAGCTAGGAGATTTGGGCTACAATGCCCAATGGGAAAGTGACACAGAAGCGAGGTAGAAAGGGGAAGGAAGACGCCCTTATGTATTACCGGGGGTCAGTACCCGGCGGAATATTCGGTTGGTTGGTTTATTTTTATGGCGCAAGGGCCATGTTAGGCCATAGAGCGCCAGACACGAGACAAACAAAAGCGGAATATTCAGTGGATCGAACCCGAGGTCTTCTCCGTGACAGTCACGAACGATGACCACTAGGCTACCCGCGGCCCCCTTTTACGAAAGATCAGATCAGATCATATGTAGAGGATTTTAGGAAAACAAACAGAAATAGGAAGCTAGGAGATTTGGGCTACAATGCCCAATGGGAAAGTGACACAGAAGCGAGGTAGAAAGGGGAAGGAAGACGCCCTTATGTATTACCGGGGGTCAGTACCCGGCGGAATATTCGGTTGGTTGGTTTATTTTTATGGCGCAAGGGCCATGTTAGGCCAAAGAGCGCCAGACACGAGACAAACAAAAGCGGAATATTCAGTGGATCGAACCCGAGGTCTTCTCCGTGACAGTCACGAACGATGACCACTAGGCTACCCGCGGCCCCCTTTTACGAAAGATCAGATCAGATCATATGTAGAGGATTTTAGGAAAACAAACAGAAATAGGAAGCTAGGAGATTTGGGCTACAATGCCCAATGGGAAAGTGACACAGAAGCGAGGTAGAAAGGGGAAGGAAGACGCCCTTATGTATTACCGGGGGTCAGTACCCGGCGGAATATTCGGTTGGTTGGTTTATTTTTATGGCGCAAGGGCCATGTTAGGCCATAGAGCGCCAGACACGAGACAAACAAAAGCGGAATATTCAGTGGATCGAACCCGAGGTCTTCTCCGTGACAGTCACGAACGATGACCACTAGGCTACCCGCGGCCCCCTTTTACGAAAGATCAGATCAGATCATATGTAGAGGATTTTAGGAAAACAAACAGAAATAGGAAGCTAGGAGATTTGGGCTACAATGCCCAATGGGAAAGTGACACAGAAGCGAGGTAGAAAGGGGAAGGAAGACGCCCTTATGTATTACCGGGGGTCAGTACCCGGCGGAATATTCGGTTGGTTGGTTTATTTTTATGGCGCAAGGGCCATGTTAGGCCAAAGAGCGCCAGACACGAGACAAACAAAAGCGGAATATTCAGTGGATCGAACCCGAGGTCTTCTCCGTGACAGTCACGAACGATGACCACTAGGCTACCCGCGGCCCCCTTTTACGAAAGATCAGATCAGATCATATGTAGAGGATTTTAGGAAAACAAACAGAAATAGGAAGCTAGGAGATTTGGGCTACAATGCCCAATGGGAAAGTGAAACAGAAGCGAGGTAGAAAGGGGAAGGAAGACGTCCTTATGTATTACCGGGGGTCAGTACCGGGCGGAATATTCGGTTGGTTGGTTTATTTTTATGGCGCAAGGGCCATGTTAGGCCATAGAGCGCCAGACACGAGACAAACAAAAGCGGAATATTCAGTGGATCGAACCCGAGGTCTTCTCCGTGACAGTCACGAACGATGACCACTTGGCTACCCGCGGCCCCCTTTTACGAAAGATCAGATCAGATCATATGTAGAGGATTTTAGGAAAACAAACAGAAATAGGAAGCTAGGAGATGTGGGCTACAATGCCCAATGGGAAAGTGACACAGAAGCGAGGTAGAAAGGGGAAGGAAGACGCCCTTATGTATTACCGGGGGTCAGTACCCGGCGGAATATTCGGTTGGTTGGTTTATTTTTATGGCGCAAGGGCCATGTTAGGCCAAAGAGCGCCAGACACGAGACAAACAAAAGCGGAATATTCAGTGGATCGAACCCGAGGTCTTCTCCGTGACAGTCACGAACGATGACCACTAGGCTACCCGCGGCCCCCTTTTACGAAAGATTAGATCAGATCATATGTAGAGGATTTTAGGAAAACAAACAGATATAGGAAGCTAGGAGATTTGGGCTACAATGCCCAATGGGAAAGTGACACAGAAGCGAGGTAGAAAGGGGAAGGAAGACGCCCTTATGTATTACCGTGGGTCAGTACACGGCGGAATATTCGGTTGGTTGGTTTATTTTTATGGCGCAAGGGCCATGTTAGGCCAAAGAGCGCCAGACACGAGACAAACAAAAGCGGAATATTCAGTGGATCGAACCCGAGGTCTTCTCCGTGACAGGCACGAACGATGACCACTAAGCTACCCGCAGCCCCCTTTTACGAAAGATCAGATGAGATCATATGTAGAGGATTTTAGGAAAACAAACAGAAATAGGAAGCTAGGAGATTTGGGCTACAATGCCCAATGGGAAAGTGACACAGAAGCGAGGTAGAAAGGGGAAGGAAGACGCCCTTATGTATTACCGGGGGTCAGTACCCGGCGGAATATTCGGTTATTTGGTTTATTTTTATGGCGCAAGGGCCATGTTAGGCCAAAGAGCGCCAGACACGAGACAAACAAAAGCGGAATATTCAGTGGATCGAACCCGAGGTCTTCTCCGTGACAGTCACGAACGATGACCACTAGGCTACCCGCAGCCCCCTTTTACGAAAGATCAGATCAGATCATATGTAGAGGATTTTAGGAAAACAAACAGAAATAGGAAGCTAGGAGATTTGGGCTACAATGCCCAATGGGAAAGTGACACAGAAGCGAGGTAGAAAGGGGAAGGAAGACGCCCTTATGTATTACCGGGGGTCAGTACCCGGCGGAATATTCGGTTGGTTGGTTTATTTTTATGGCGCAAGCGCCATGTTAGCCCAAAGAGCGCCAGACACGAGACAAACAAAAGCGGAATATTCAGTGGATCGAACCCGAAATCTTCTCCGTGACAGTCACGAACGATGACCATTAGGCTACCCGCGGCCCCCTTTTACGAAAGATTAGATCAGATCATATGTAGAGGATTTTAGGAAAACAAACAGATATAGGAAGCTAGGAGATTTGGGCTACAATGCCCAATGGGAAAGTGACACAGAAGCGAGGTAGAAAGGGGAAGGAAGACGCCCTTATGTATTACCGGGGGTCAGTACCCGGCGGAATATTCGGTTGGTTGGTTTATTTTTATGGCGCAAGGGCCATGTTAGGCCAAAGAGCGCCAGACACGAGACAAACAAAAGCGGAATATTCAGTGGATCGAACCCGAGGTCTTCTCCGTGACAGTCACGAACGATGACCACTAGGCTACCCGCGGCCCCCTTTTACGAAAGATCAGATCAGATCATATGTAGAGGATTTTAGGAAAACAAACAGAAATAGGAAGCTAGGAGATTTGGGCTACAATGTCCAATGGGAAAGTGACACAGAAGCGAGGTAGAAAGGGGAAGGAAGACGCCCTTATGTATTACCGGGGGTCAGTACCCGGCGGAATATTCGGTTGGTTGGTTTATTTTTATGGCGCAAGGGCCATGTTAGGCCATAGAGCGCCAGACACGAGACAAACAAAAGCGGAATATTCAGTGGATCGAACCCGAGGTCTTCTCCGTGACAGTCACGAACGATGACCACTAGGCTACCCGCGGCCCCCTTTTACGAAACATCAGATCAGATCATATGTAGAGGATTTTAGGAAAACAAACAGATATAGGAAGCTAGGAGATTTGGGCTACAATGCCCAATGGGAAAGTGACACAGAAGCGAGGTAGAAATTGGAAGGAAGACGCCCTTATGTATTACCGGGGGTCAGTACCCGGCGGAATATTCGGTTGGTTGGTTGGTTGGTTTATTTTTATGGCGCAAGGGCCATGTTAGGCCAAAGAGCGCCAGACACGAGACAAACAAAAGCGGAATATTCAGTGGATCGAACCCGAGGTCTTCTCCGTGACAGTCACGAACGATGACCACTAGGCTACCCGCGGCCCCCTTTTACGAAAGATCAGATCAGATCATATGTAGAGGATTTTAGGAAAACAAACAGATATAGGAAGCTATGAGATTTGGGCTACAATGCCCAATGGGAAAGTGACACAGAAGCGAGGTAGAAAGGGGAAGGAAGACGCCCTTATGTATTACCGGGGGTCAGTACCCGGCGGAATATTCGGTTGGTTGGTTGGTTGGTTTATTTTTATGGCGCAAGGGCCATGTTAGGCCAAAGAGCGCCAGACACGAGACAAACAAAAGCGGAATATTCAGTGGATCGAATATTCTGTGACAATGACTCTGTGACAGTCACGAACGATGACCACTAGGCTACCCGCGGCCCCCTTTTACGAAAGATCAGATCAGATCATATGTAGAGGATTTTAGGAAAACAAACAGAAATAGGAAGCTAGGAGATTTGGGCTACAATGTCCAATGGGAAAGTGACACAGAAGCGAGGTAGAAAGGGGAAGGAAGACGCCCTTATGTATTACCGGGGGTCAGTACCCGGCGGAATATTCGGTTGGTTGGTTTATTTTTATGGCGCAAGGGCCATGTTAGGCCATAGAGCGCCAGACACGAGACAAACAAAAGCGGAATATTCAGTGGATCGAACCCGAGGTCTTCTCCGTGACAGTCACGAACGATGACCACTAGGCTACCCGCGGCCCCCTTTTACGAAACATCAGATCAGATCATATGTAGAGGATTTTAGGAAAACAAACAGATATAGGAAGCTAGGAGATTTGGGCTACAATGCCCAATGGGAAAGTGACACAGAAGCGAGGTAGAAATTGGGGAAGGAAGACGCCCTTATGTATTACCGGGGGTCAGTACCCGGCGGAATATTCGGTTGGTTGGTTGGTTGGTTTATTTTTATGGCGCAAGGGCCATGTTAGGCCAAAGAGCGCCAGACACGAGACAAACAAAAGCGGAATATTCAGTGGATCGAACCCGAGGTCTTCTCCGTGACAGTCACGAACGATGACCACTAGGCTACCCGCGGCCCCCTTTTACGAAAGATTAGATCAGATCATATGTAGAGGATTTTAGGAAAACAAACAGAAATAGGAAGCTAGGAGATTTGGGCTACAATGCCCAATGGGAAAGTGACACAGAAGCGAGGTAGAAAGGGGAAGGAAGACGCCCTTATGTATTACCGGGGGTCAGTACCCGGCGGAATATTCGGTTGGTTGGTTTATTTTTATGGCGCAAGGGCCATGTTAGGCCATAGAGCGCCAGACACGAGACAAACAAAAGCGGAATATTCAGTGGATCGAACCCGAGGTCTTCTCCGTGACAGTCACGAACGATGACCACTAGGCTACCCGCGGCCCCCTTTTACGAAAGATCAGATCAGATCATATGTAGAGGATTTTAGGAAAACAAACAGAAATAGGAAGCTAGGAGATTTGGGCTACAATGCCCAATGGGAAAGTGACACAGAAGCGAGGTAGAAAGGGGAAGGAAGACGCCCTTATGTATTACCGGGGGTCAGTACCCGGCGGAATATTCGGTTGGTTGGTTTATTTTTATGGCGCAAGGGCCATGTTAGGCCATAGAGCGCCAGACACGAGACAAACAAAAGCGGAATATTCAGTGGATCGAACCCGAGGTCTTCTCCGTGACAGTCACGAACGATGACCACTAGGCTACCCGCGGCCCCCTTTTACGAAAGATCAGATCAGATCATATGTAGAGGATTTTAGGAAAACAAACAGAAATAGGAAGCTAGGAGATTTGGGCTACAATGCCCAATGGGAAAGTGACACAGAAGCGAGGTAGAAAGGGGAAGGAAGACGCCCTTATGTATTACCGGGGGTCAGTACCCGGCGGAATATTCGGTTGGTTGGTTTATTTTTATGGCGCAAGGGCCATGTTAGGCCAAAGAGCGCCAGACACGAGACAAACAAAAGCGGAATATTCAGTGGATCGAACCCGAGGTCTTCTCCGTGACAGTCACGAACGATGACCACTAGGCTACCCGCGGCCCCCTTTTACGAAAGATCAGATCAGATCATATGTAGAGGATTTTAGGAAAACAAACAGAAATAGGAAGCTAGGAGATTTGGACTACAATGCCCAATGGGAAAGTGACACAGAAGCGAGGTAGAAAGGGGAAGGAAGACGCCCTTATGTATTACCGGGGGTCAGTACCCGGCGGAATATTCGGTTGGTTGGTTTATTTTTATGGCGCAAGGGCCATGTTAGGCCAAAGAGCGCCAGACACGAGACAAACAAAAGCGGAATATTCAGTGGATCGAACCCGAGGTCTTCTCCGTGACAGTCACGAACGATGACCACTAGGCTACCCGCGGCCCCCTTTTACGAAAGATCAGATCAGATCATATGTAGAGGATTTTAGGAAAACAAACAGAAATAGGAAGCTAGGAGATTTGGGCTACAATGCCCAATGGGAAAGTGAAACAGAAGCGAGGTAGAAAGGGGAAGGAAGACGTCCTTATGTATTACCGGGGGTCAGTACCGGGCGGAATATTCGGTTGGTTGGTTTATTTTTATGGCGCAAGGGCCATGTTAGGCCATAGAGCGCCAGACACGAGACAAACAAAAGCGGAATATTCAGTGGATCGAACCCGAGGTCTTCTCCGTGACAGTCACGAACGATGACCACTTGGCTACCCGCGGCCCCCTTTTACGAAAGATCAGATCAGATCATATGTAGAGGATTTTAGGAAAACAAACAGAAATAGGAAGCTAGGAGATGTGGGCTACAATGCCCAATGGGAAAGTGACACAGAAGCGAGGTAGAAAGGGGAAGGAAGACGCCCTTATGTATTACCGGGGGTCAGTACCCGGCGGAATATTCGGTTGGTTGGTTTATTTTTATGGCGCAAGGGCCATGTTAGGCCAAAGAGCGCCAGACACGAGACAAACAAAAGCGGAATATTCAGTGGATCGAACCCGAGGTCTTCTCCGTGACAGTCACGAACGATGACCACTAGGCTACCCGCGGCCCCCTTTTACGAAAGATTAGATCAGATCATATGTAGAGGATTTTAGGAAAACAAACAGATATAGGAAGCTAGGAGATTTGGGCTACAATGCCCAATGGGAAAGTGACACAGAAGCGAGGTAGAAAGGGGAAGGAAGACGCCCTTATGTATTACCGTGGGTCAGTACACGGCGGAATATTCGGTTGGTTGGTTTATTTTTATGGCGCAAGGGCCATGTTAGGCCAAAGAGCGCCAGACACGAGACAAACAAAAGCGGAATATTCAGTGGATCGAACCCGAGGTCTTCTCCGTGACAGGCACGAACGATGACCACTAAGCTACCCGCAGCCCCCTTTTACGAAAGATCAGATGAGATCATATGTAGAGGATTTTAGGAAAACAAACAGAAATAGGAAGCTAGGAGATTTGGGCTACAATGCCCAATGGGAAAGTGACACAGAAGCGAGGTAGAAAGGGGAAGGAAGACGCCCTTATGTATTACCGGGGGTCAGTACCCGGCGGAATATTCGGTTATTTGGTTTATTTTTATGGCGCAAGGGCCATGTTAGGCCAAAGAGCGCCAGACACGAGACAAACAAAAGCGGAATATTCAGTGGATCGAACCCGAGGTCTTCTCCGTGACAGTCACGAACGATGACCACTAGGCTACCCGCAGCCCCCTTTTACGAAAGATCAGATCAGATCATATGTAGAGGATTTTAGGAAAACAAACAGAAATAGGAAGCTAGGAGATTTGGGCTACAATGCCCAATGGGAAAGTGACACAGAAGCGAGGTAGAAAGGGGAAGGAAGACGCCCTTATGTATTACCGGGGGTCAGTACCCGGCGGAATATTCGGTTGGTTGGTTTATTTTTATGGCGCAAGCGCCATGTTAGCCCAAAGAGCGCCAGACACGAGACAAACAAAAGCGGAATATTCAGTGGATCGAACCCGAAATCTTCTCCGTGACAGTCACGAACGATGACCATTAGGCTACCCGCGGCCCCCTTTTACGAAAGATTAGATCAGATCATATGTAGAGGATTTTAGGAAAACAAACAGATATAGGAAGCTAGGAGATTTGGGCTACAATGCCCAATGGGAAAGTGACACAGAAGCGAGGTAGAAAGGGGAAGGAAGACGCCCTTATGTATTACCGGGGGTCAGTACCCGGCGGAATATTCGGTTGGTTGGTTTATTTTTATGGCGCAAGGGCCATGTTAGGCCAAAGAGCGCCAGACACGAGACAAACAAAAGCGGAATATTCAGTGGATCGAACCCGAGGTCTTCTCCGTGACAGTCACGAACGATGACCACTAGGCTACCCGCGGCCCCCTTTTACGAAAGATCAGATCAGATCATATGTAGAGGATTTTAGGAAAACAAACAGAAATAGGAAGCTAGGAGATTTGGGCTACAATGTCCAATGGGAAAGTGACACAGAAGCGAGGTAGAAAGGGGAAGGAAGACGCCCTTATGTATTACCGGGGGTCAGTACCCGGCGGAATATTCGGTTGGTTGGTTGGTTGGTTTATTTTTATGGCGCAAGGGCCATGTTAGGCCAAAGAGCGCCAGACACGAGACAAACAAAAGCGGAATATTCAGTGGATCGAACCCGAGGTCTTCTCCGTGACAGTCACGAACGATGACCACTAGGCTACCCGCGGCCCCCTTTTACGAAAGATCAGATCAGATCATATGTAGAGGATTTTAGGAAAACAAACAGATATAGGAAGCTATGAGATTTGGGCTACAATGCCCAATGGGAAAGTGACACAGAAGCGAGGTAGAAAGGGGAAGGAAGACGCCCTTATGTATTACCGGGGGTCAGTACCCGGCGGAATATTCGGTTGGTTGGTTGGTTGGTTTATTTTTATGGCGCAAGGGCCATGTTAGGCCAAAGAGCGCCAGACACGAGACAAACAAAAGCGGAATATTCAGTGGATCGAATATTCTGTGACAATGACTCTGTGACAGTCACGAACGATGACCACTAGGCTACCCGCGGCCCCTTTTACGAAAGATCAGATCAGATCATATGTAGAGGATTTTAGGAAAACAAACAGAAATAGGAAGCTAGGAGATTTGGACTACAATGCCCAATGGGAAAGTGACACAGAAGCGAGGTAGAAAGGGGAAGGAAGACGCCCTTATGTATTACCGGGTGTCAGTACCCGGCGGAATATTCAGTTGGTTGGTTTATTTTTATATCGCAAGGGCCATGTTAGGCCAAAGAGCGCCAGACACGAGACAAACAAAAGCGGAATATTCAGTGGATCGAACCCGAGGTCTTCTCCGTGACAGTCACGAACGATGACCACTAGGCTACCCGCGGCCCCCTTTTACGAAAGATTAGATCAGATCATATGTAGAGGATTTTAGGAAAACAAACAGAAATAGGAAGCTAGGAGATTTGGGCTACAATGCCCAATGGGAAAGTGACACAGAAGCGAGGTAGAAAGGGGAAGGAAGACGCCCTTATGTATTACCGGGGGTCAGTACCCGGCGGAATATTCGGTTGGTTGGTTTATTTTTATGGCGCAAGGGCCATGTTAGGCCATAGAGCGCCAGACACGAGACAAACAAAAGCGGAATATTCAGTGGATCGAACCCGAGGTCTTCTCCGTGACAGTCACGAACGATGACCACTAGGCTACCCGCGGCCCCCTTTTACGAAAGATCAGATCAGATCATATGTAGAGGATTTTAGGAAAACAAACAGAAATAGGAAGCTAGGAGATTTGGGCTACAATGCCCAATGGGAAAGTGACACAGAAGCGAGGTAGAAAGGGGAAGGAAGACGCCCTTATGTATTACCGGGGGTCAGTACCCGGCGGAATATTCGGTTGGTTGGTTTATTTTTATGGCGCAAGGGCCATGTTAGGCCAAAGAGCGCCAGACACGAGACAAACAAAAGCGGAATATTCAGTGGATCGAACCCGAGGTCTTCTCCGTGACAGTCACGAACGATGACCACTAGGCTACCCGCGGCCCCCTTTTACGAAAGATTAGATCAGATCATATGTAGAGGATTTTAGTAAGGAAGTGTCTGACCCCCGGTCTTAAACAACCCTTAGAAATAGGAAACTTGGAGATTTGGGCTAGAGTGCCCGATAGGAAAGTGAGTTAGGAAGGGGGTAGGGTGTACCCGGGGTCGGGCGACTTAACGTGCCGATCTGACGCACGGCGCATATTTAGTGGATCGAACCTGAGGTCTTCTCCGTAGCAGTTACGAACGCTCCCTTTTACCAAAAAGCTATTAGAGATTTTATATTAAAAGGTTTTTTGAACAAATACTATGAAGTAGTACATTTCACCATTTATTAAACGTGATTAAAAGTCGTTGTCAGTTTAGAAAAATTTCAAATATCATGTTTCTGTGAAAAATCATGTTGAAAAAATTTAATGTGATAAATCTATAAAAATAAAATTGTTGTAAAAACAAAATTACTGTAAAACTGTTCAAAAATAGAACAAGCTCCTTCAGAAAATAAAATAAAGAATTAAGAGGCATTTATAGCGAAAAATATTTAATTCAAATCCTCTTCGTTTCTGCCTTAAACGTGATCAGGTGGTAAGTGACCACTAGCTCAGTCTGGCTGCAAACTCTTGGGAGACTTGATCACCACTTCGTACATCATCAATCACCTAGAACTTCAGAAAAAGTTCTAGGTGGTTGATGATGTACGAAGTGTTTTGAAACTAGAAAAAAAAGTGGGGAAAGAAAGTTTCTTCGGAGTGCTGACTGAAAAAGTCAAAATTGAAGATTTGGACACCCGAGGAATATGTGTATGAAAACAGAAATAAAGAAAGAAAAGGGACAAAAAGAAAAGAGTAACAGATCTAAATGTTATGTGGTTTATATTAATAATCAAAGTCTTGCGTGGTTGAAGCTAATAAAATAGCTGTGAGGAATAATTTTTGCCATCCTTTTAGACATCGTAAAAGCATTTATTCTTTTCTTTACTTAATCGCAGAAAAGATTGTCCATCAGCTCTCTACTTCTTCCTGCCTGTTCCTCTGAAACTAAAAAATTCCTTCCCTAAGGCAGGCTGCTTCCCTAAGCTTGAGTGTGCTCTAACTTTCTTCAAAGAAAGTCGTCGTTTTTTCCGACATGGCTTTGGGCTATACTGTATATCATGGTCCACAGATTTGCTTGTAAGTATAGCCCTCATTCCGGAAAATTTGAGTAAATATGTAAATAAATGAAAAAAAGTTCTATTTGTTTTTCTATATGTTCATCCGATTTGGGGACAGAGTCTATAAAACCTCATTCAGTAGGTATAAGACCTTACATTCCTGAAACCACCCGATGGATAAGGGAATTTAAATTTCAATTGCAATAAATGAATAGAAGAGAAAAATTTACTGTGGTTACTTGTCGGTGAAATGTTTCTTATATCAATTCTCAACTTTGCAATCCACGATTGAATATATTTTATTGTTGTACGTAGGCTTTGTGCGTTTCAACTTTCTTTAAAATCAAATCTTATTTCAATAATTTCATACTAAATATTTTCCTCTTTAGAGGCATACTAGTTAAGTATCTACCGCATTTTTCATCGTTTAATCTTCAGATTATCTGTTTTAAGAAAGTTACGAATTCGGATTCTCAGGAGTATTAGCCACTTTAAAAAAATTGTTTTTGTGCACTTTATTGTCAGAAGAGCTCTTACTTATACTGTAAGAGCGAACGTGTCGTCACGTGACTTAGCATCGCCTCCTACTTAAGGATCCGAGGCGTCCGCACTGCGTGGGCTCTCACAACAAACAAAGAATTGTTTACTCTTCCCAGAAACACACACTCTCTCTCTCTTTCTCACTCTGTTCGAGCGAATAAACGAAGCCTCCCCCACTTTACTATATAAATCTGTGAAACGGCGAGGCGGAGCGACAACAGCTGATCATAGAGAAATAAATTCACCTTCAGAAATAATAATTTGAAGAGGAGTCTTGGTTAAAATACATACAACATTTATTTCCGCATCAATTAGAATTTTGATAGCGGCAGATTACTCGCTCTCGACGTTAGGCCTCACTATGACTGACCTGGAAAGAATCGTGGAACACGCAAGCTACGATGATCGATTTCTACAGAAATCTCACTCTGCGCTGAAGTCTTAACTTAGAGTCTCCTTGACGCTAGGTAGACCTATATCTCGTCGACACTTAAGGAATAGTGTTTTAGCTATCCTTCTCTAATCGATGTTTCAGTAGACTGTTCTAAGTCCGTAATTCAGTAGTACAACATCAACTACTCTACCCGAATCCCTGACACGGGGTGATTACTTGTGTAGCGGCCACCTATCTCTTCCAGGATAGGTGCTCGCTCGCTTCCCGTGGACTTTGGGAGACCACCGCACAATCAAGGCAAACGCGTCGCGCTTACTTTCAATCGGAGGACTATCCCCTCCACTTTCCGAAGACAGACTGACGAACAGTTCCTCTCGGAGTGACCTGCTCGCCTCTCCCTTCACGCTGCACCTGTTTCAAGGACGATGGCGCTGACCTTAACCTCCACTGACCGGTTCATGCTGCTCTTCTCTCTGGTCACGTGGGTCACCTCTGGCGCCCTCCACCTACCCCACCCCTTGGTGTTTTCTGGGTATCTGGACACTGGACCTTTAATTCTACCTTGCGCGTTCTCGTTTATACTCAGCCCATTCATTCGTGAGTACCTCCTTCCAAGAAAGCAATCCTACCGCCGGAGTACATCCGTAGCAATACAATACACATTGTTATAATGATACAAAAGAGTATGTCTGCATTTCAGACTTGTAGGCGCCAAGTCGAAATGAACAATGTATCTGTGAAAGTCACAGTGTCCTTGACGATACTCTCAGTTCGTCGAAAAAGGCCTCGCCCTTTCTAAGGCGTGAGAACCTGAAGTCTTTTGTTATACATCTCGACTTCACACAAAAAAAGATTAAACATATTTGCGAACTTTCTGTCGCCATTTTGGGAACTTGCTATGTTTCTTTCGTCAAAAAAAAAAAAAAATACCACACCCACATAATGTTTATCATTGAAATTAATTAACATCGTTAATGTGTCCGTTCTTACATATACTTTGAAAATTAACCAGAAATACGTTTTAACAGAAAAACGAATCATAATACGAAGGTGGAATTTCACCAAAAACTGGAAATATTTTTTTTTCTTACGACAACTCTGAAAGAATTTAGGTTGTAATTAATACGAAATTATCTGCTGTCGTACGATCATGTGCTATTTAAAGCTCAGCTTCACACACGTTTGTGATTGCCACAGTTCTAACTATGGAACTGCATACTATGGAATTTAACAGCGGAAATGTCATGTCTAAATAAGAAACTGTGGTAGTACTGAAAACTCTCACGAAAAAGCATTTAAAAAAGGCAGTCATTAATTTTTTAATAAGATCATTTTTTGGACTGTTTGGTCATCTTGTGAGTCGCGAATTTTCCGTAAAATTTGATGTTCGGGATCAACATTACGGGCTCTGATTATACGTCGTTGCGTTTTCTTGAATTTCACATCTTTCTGATCATGCACCGCCGCATTACACGAAGGCATTTTTTTCCGTTCGCTGAATTTCACGGTTTGCTGATTATACGTCGCAACGGAAGAAAAATACGGTATTTTCTATGGGCACGAAATCAGATTTTTCTGCTTTGTTAGCCCTCATTTAATTTTCTGGTTAACACAACTATTGAAGGAAGAAAGATTTCTACTGCAATCTTGCTTCAGTTTTCATGCTTCTATTGCTATATGTTACTTTCTTTTTCCCCAGTTCTTTGGGGCAAAGTTTTCATTATAAAGCGAATGGATGAGGGCTATACGTGCTCATAGAATTTAAATGATCATTCTGATTTAGCAGTCAAACTACTCTACATTACATGTGATGCTTTTTCATCATGTTCCATTTCTAAATGAATTCCCATCATCTTTCTGTGGATGATGGGAATTCATTTGCGTAAAAAATTACTTTTCTCGAGAAATATTTTGAGTGGTTAACAAAGACAACACTGAATCATTGATCTGCCATTTTTCTTGATTTTTGTTTGTATCCCAAATAATAATAATAATTATAATAATAATAATAATAATAATAATAATAATAATTGTTGTCCGAAAGACCGTTCACTTTTTAAAGCACGTCTTTTGTAAAAAAAGATCGTGCTTATGTTATTGGTTTGTCTGTCCGTCCGTCTGTAGACACGATATCTCTGCAACCAACAGTCCGATTTGGAAAATTATTTTTGCGTTAGGAAGCTTGAAATGTGCGAATGATGATCCTTTATTTATTTATTTTTTTTTACGATGCAAACTTTCGCCGCTAGAGGGCTTAAATGCAGTTGATATCGGATTAAAAACACGTTCTAATACATATATTTGCTTCTAAACATCCAATTCAAAAATTCTTTTACTTTTCGATTCCATTTAAGTCGGAGATTATTTAGGCATAATCACTTTTCCAAGTTACGCATATATTCTCCGCTAGGGGCTGTAAAATTAAATTGCTTTTCCCCAGATACCTCTGCTTCTTAAACTCCGATTTTAAAAATGTTTCCTGCAGCAGAGACAGCTCGTGATGGAAAACATTTTGCATATAATTTCTGATTTTTAGTATTAAAGGCCACCAGGGGGCGTAAGTGCTGATTTCTGCTTCAAATGTTTTTGCAGCAAAATCTGAACTTCTAAAGTCTCGATTGAAGGAAAGATTTCGTTGACCAATACTACTCACGTAGACAAACCTTTACGGAATATATTCTTCTTAAAGTAATGCATGGTTTCTCCGCCAAGGGGCGTAGAGGTACATATTGCTTTTGTCAATATCTCTGCTTCTTGTGATCCAATTTGAAAAATTTCTTCTTTGTTGGGCAAAGTTTCCAGTGCAACATGTTTCTTATATAATTTCAAAATTTTCAAAAAATTAATTGGCTTTCCGCTAGGGTGAGTAAAGGTAAACTGTTCTTTCCCCGACATAACTGCTTCTAAAACTCCGATTTGAAAAATTCTTTCAGCAGCGGATACAGCTCCTGGTGGAATTTTTTTTTTTTTTTGTAATTTCTAATTTTTTATAAAATGTGTTTTGGCCACCAGTGGGCGTAAGCGTTAAATTTCTGCTTCGTAGGTATTTGCAACAAAATCTCGGCTTCTAAAAGCCCGACTGAAAAAAATGTTGGTCTACCAATACTGCACGTGTGGGTAAGTATTTGAGAACATTTTCATCTTAAAATAATGCATGGTTTCTGCACCAGATGGCGTAGATGTCTGTCTTATTTTTGTCAATATATCTGCCTCTAAATGTCGGATTTGAAAAAATTCCTTCTTTTTTAGATAGCGTATCCGTTGTAAAATGTTTCTCACACAAGTTCAAAATTTTCAAGTAATGCATAGACCTTCCGCTAAGGGACGTAAAGGTAAATTGCGTTTTCCTCAATGTCTCTACTTCTAAAACCCCGTTCTGAAAAATTCTTTCTGCACCGGATACAGCTCCTGATAGGAAGTTCTCAGCACACAATTTATAATTTTGATAAAGAATGGTTTGGCCACCAGGGAGCGTAAGAGTTAATTTTTGCGTCTGATGTATTTACAATAAAATCTGAACTTCTGAAAACTCGATTGAAAAAATTCTTTCCTGCACCGGTACCGCTCACCTTGAAATCCATTTTGAAAATACCTTCTTTTAAAATAATGCGTTTTTTTCCGCGGTGGGAGGGGCGTAGATGCATATATTATGTTTGTCGATATCTCTGCTTCTAAGAGCCTGATTTGAAAAATTATTTCTTTGTTGGAGAGTGTTTCCACTGCGAAATGTTTCTCAAATAAATTCAAATTTTTCTTAACGCACAAGTCGCCTTCCAGAGGGCGTAAGTTGACGTTTCCGTTTACAGCAATATCTGCAGGATTAAATCCCCGATTAAAAATTTTTTTTTCTTCGGTCATATACTACTGTTTCCCATACTGGTTCGATTAATTTTGAATAGCTTTGATAAATTTAATTCGCATCAGAACATATTCAAAAGACGTGCTCATTACACCCGAAAATGCGGTGACATCTTTCTTGTTTTCCTACGCCCATCCCGGAATGTCGGAGAACTTGCCTGAATTTCGACATCTTCTGGTAAGCTATACCTCATGAATAGTATCCATGAGGTATAGCTTACCAGAAGGTATATTCATGGACAATATCCATGAAATGTATCTACATATTCCACACCGGGTGATCGCTTGTATACAAACCAGAGGTGGCGCTACAACGTTACTGACTTGTTCCATTCGTGTAGCTGTTTTATCCGAATAAATGGCCCAACTGCTTTGGAATTACAAATAGTTCCTTTCCCACACACGTATATTGCACATAGCAATTTTCATCTACATTAGATGATTCCTTCTGATCGCTTTTCTTTCTTTCTTTTTTTTTTTTTTATTCAAGAGTATATATCATCATGCCATGTTTTATAGAAAAATACATAGTGGGCGAAACATTTTTAGTAACACTTTTCCAGGACAACTTCTGACGAACACCGAGTGGGCAGTCTTTAAGTTGCGCCACCCTAATTTGTCACTGAGGTAATGTACTCACAATGAATGCATTAAAATATAACGGGATTCAAATATGCACTGGGTGGTCAAATTGTGTGGTACTCTCTTGTAAGAGCGAACATGTCTTCACATGACTTAGCGCCGCCTCCTACTTAAAGATCCGAGGTGTCCGCGCTACGTGGGCTCTCAACACAAACAGAGAGTTGTTTAGGCTTCCCAGAAACACTCTCTTTCTCTCACTCTGTTCGAGCGAACAGACGAAGCCTCCCCACTTTAATATGTAAATCTGTGAACCGGAGAGGCGGAGCGACAACAGCTGTTTTTTTTTTTGATGGGAGGTTTAACGACCACCGTGAGCAACTCAATGGGCTATAAGCAGTCGCCCGTCCCTAATTTAGGGTCACTGGTTCCAGGGAAGGGAGAGAGCCAGTGCCGTAAGACAAACACAACATCCATGCCTGACCGGGATTCGAACCCAGACCCCTCACGGACGAATGATCAGAGGCCAGCGCCTTAGACCACTGCGCCACCGGGGCGGCGACAACAGCTGTACACACGGAAATTTATTCACCTTCAGAAATAATAATTTGAAGAGAACTCTTGGTTAAAACACATACAAACATTTATTTCCACATCAATTAGAATTTTGATGGCGGCGGATTACTCGCTCTTGAACGTTAGGACTCAATATGACTGGACCTGGCAAGGATCGCGGAACGCGCAAGCTAAGATGGTCGAATTCTGCAGAAATCTCACTCTGCGTTGAAGTCCTAACTTAGAGTCTCCTTGACACTAGGTAGACCTATATCTCGTCGCCGCTTAAGGAATAGTCTTCTAGCTATCCTTCTCTAATCGATGTTTCAGTAGAGTGTACTAAGTCCGTAATTCAGTAGTACAACATCAACTACTCTACAGGAATCCCTGACACGGGGTGATTACTTCTGTAGCGGCTACCTATCTCTTCCAGGATAGGTGCTCGCTCGCTTCCCGTGGATTTCGGGAGTCCACCGCACAATCAAGGCAAACGCGTCGCGCTTCCTTTCAATCGGAGGACTACCCCTCCGCTTTCCGAAGACAGACTGATGAACAGATCCTCCCTGAGTGACCTGCTCGCCTCCCCCTTCACGCTGCACCTGTTCCAAGGGCGATGGCGCTGACCTTGACCTCCACTGAGCGGTTCATGCCAGGGCTTAGTAACAAGGGCTGGCTCAGCGCTTTGTGTTTTTGTTCGTTCAAGTGGTCCGCACCTGTGCCGCTCGGTGACGTCACGGGGATGCATGTCACTAGTCAGTGCGCAATGTAAAGCGCTCGGTAAATGCTGTTAATTCACGTTTGTTGCATTCGGATTAGTTATTTGCTGTTTATTTGGTTGTATTTCTGACATTGAATTTTTTGTTTAATATCTTCAGTACATCGTTTTCGTTCAATGGCTTCCTGCGCTGTTGCTACGTGCCGAAATACCTGCAGGAGTACGAAACATAATTTTTCAATGTTTCTCTCGAAACGATTCAGTAGTTACAAAAGACTGGGTTAACAGGTGTTGCAGAGCAGATTCTTTTAGTTCGAAAAATACCAGGATTTGCTGTGAGCACTTTTTGAATACTATAGTAAGTACGAAGACGATATAATGAATTGCCCGCTTGGTTTACCAATGAAGAAAGTATTGAAATCGTCGGCTATATAAACAGTCAATTCACCGAGATCAAACGTTGAAAATGTCACTGCAAGAGGTGAAATACAAAGAACGAGAAAAACACTGCAGGATGCTTTTGATAGACTTAAAAATCTTAGTCCCAAAAACAGGTCTTTTGCAGAAAATGTGGCCCCAATTCGACCTGCATGAGATGAAGAGACAATTTTCTGCGTGAAATGTGATATGTTCCAAAAAAAAAAAGTAAATTTTTTAAATGACAAATTGTCAATAACGGAAAAAGAGAAACTTTCTGAAAACAGGTAAAAAAAAAAGAAAAGGATATTTTAAAGGAATCGTTTGCCCAGGCTTTTATTGAAACAAATCAAAGAACTGAAAATTAAAGTTTAAAACTAAAATACGAAAAATCAAAAATTGAAAAACAAAAAAAAATGGCAGATGCTTCCGAAACATACTTACAAAAACACAGGTAACCTCTCTTGTAGAGGGTAAAAGTCGAATTAAGTGGACACTTGAATATCCGAAACGTTTCAGAAAAATTACGTAGCCGAGGTTTGAAGAGACAATTTTTTTGCGTGAAATGTGATATGTCGCCCCCCCCAATGCATTTTTTAAATGACAAATTGTCAGTAAGTGAAAAAGAGCTTAAATTTCTGAAAACAGGACGAAAAAAGAAAAGGATATTTTAAAGAACTTTTCTAGCAAAGCCAGAAGATGCAATCGTTCGCGCCGGCTTTTATTGAAACAAATCAGAGAACTGAAAATAAAGGTTTGGAAAAGCAAAATACGAAAAATCAAGAAGTGAAAAAAAAAAAAACGACAAATGCTTTCGAAACATACATTACAAAAACACAGGTAACCTCTCTTGCGGTGGGTAAAAGTCGAATTAAATGGACACCTGAATATCCGAAACGTTTCACAAAAATTACAGTAGCAGAGGTTTTGTTATTAACAAAAAAGCATTATTTTCGCGTTTAATGGAAGTAATACACACATATATATATATGCGTAACATCACAGCCTCTCCTTGACAAATGTCAACCCCGCCTTCTCGTGGTGCATCCTGTTCCCACTAAAGGGGCTCTGACGACCGCCCATAGCGGTATAACTATACCATCGGGATTAGAGGAAATTCTATCCCACACTCACCAACCCGCTTGGCCAGCGTGGTGAGTTATGGCCAAACCCCTCCAAAATGATTCCACAACTTAAATCTTGGCCCTCAGTCTCCGGCAGCTGGAATGTACCTGGCCAAGGCAGCGGCCAGTGCGACATGAAGGCAGAGGGTGCTAAGAATCCCCGGAGAACCGGACTAGGCTGCCATCTGATGCTGACCTTGGCTACTTACAATGGACGCTCCCTATCTTCTGATTCAAGGCTTCTTGAATTGGAAGAGGAACTACAAAGGATCAAGTGGGACATCGTGGGGCTAAGTGAGGTAAGGAGAAAAGGAGAAGATCTCATCGAACTGAAAAGTGGACATCTCTTCTACTATCGTGGGACAGATACTGGCAGAACTAGTGGTGTTGGATTTATAATAAACAAGAAACTGAAGGATAAAGTTGTAGAAGTTGAAAGTTCCTCTGACAGAGCTGCACGACTTGTTATCCAACTCTCGAAAAGATACCAGGCTCAGATTATTCAAACTTATGCACCCACCACAAGTCATCCGGAAGAAGAAATTGAAGAATTTTATGAGGAAATTTGTCACCTAAATAATAAAGGTAAGCAGCACTTGAAAATAATTATGGGAGATTTCAATGCAAAAATAGGGCAACGGCAACAGAATGAAACTTCAGTAGGTAAATTCGGTCATGGCAACAGAAACCAGCGTGGAAATACTCTCGTTGAGTTTGCAGAGGCAGAAGGGTTTTTCATCTTGAACTCCTTCTTCAAGAAAAAGCCACACAGGAAATGGACATGGAGACATCCAAATGGGACGACAAGTGAAATTGATTTTATTATGTGTAACAAAAAATTCGTCATAGAAGACTGCAGTGTGCTAAACAAGTTCAACACAGGTAGTGACCATAGATTGGTGAGATGTAAGATGCACCTCAACACTAAACTTGAACGCGGCAAGCTCATAAGACAAACAAAATCTATTGACATAACCAACCTTAAAAAACACCATAATACCTTCAAGTTGGAACTGAAGAACAGGTTCTCTGCTTTAGAAGGCCTAACATCGGAAGAAGTGGACATCTCTGAAGTTAACAGAAAAGTAACCAAAGCTCTTATGGAAACAGCAACAAAATTAGCTGGGTCTAAGAACAAGTTGCATGTGAACAAATTATCAGGAAAAACCAAAATGTTGATGCAAAAAAGAAGAGAGATGAGGACAACTAAAGAAGATGTGACTTCCAAAGTGGAATATATAGAGCTATGCAAGACAGTAAGAAAAAGTATCACTGAAGACGTAAGGAAATTCAACTGTGAACTAGTGAGGAAAGCAATTGAAAACAACCAAAGCCTAAAGATAGCAAAGGGACATCTCAGTAAGGGAAGAAAACAGATTATGGCACTGAGAAAAGAAGATGGTTCTGTAACAAGAAATAGAGGCGAAATTTTGACAAGAGTGAAAGATTTCTACTCCAAATTATATGAAAGGGATGATATATGCACTCCAGACATCATGAAAGATACCAGTACCAGAGTTCCTCCAGTCCTTCCAGCAGAAGTTGCACATGCAATCAAGAACATGAAGCGAGGAAAAGCTCCAGGAGAAGATGGAATTACTGTAGACATCATACAAGAAGCAAGTGGAGAAATTGAAACAGTACTCGCCCAAATTTTCACTCGATGCCTTAATGAAGGAAAGATTCCTGAGGATTGGAACACCGCTACAATGATCCTGCTACATAAGAAAGGTGACATTGAGGATCTCGGAAACTACAGGCCTATCAGCCTCCTATCAGTAGTTTATAAAATCTTCACTAAAGTTCTTTCACACCGCTTGAAGGTAACACTGGACATGGCTCAACCGAGAGAACAAGCTGGATTCAGGAGTGGCTACAGCACAATAGATCATATCCACGTGCTGAGAGAACTAATTGAAAGAGCGAGGGAATATGAACTTCCATTGTGCATGGCTTTTATCGATTATGAAAAAGCCTTTGATTCGGTGAAACCATCAGCAGTTACAATGGCTCTGAAAACCTGCGGTATTGAAGATGCATACATTAATATTATTAATAACATCTATGAAAATGCAAGTGCAAAGATTAGGCTGTTTGAAAATACAACACACGTAAAAATTGGAAAGGGAGTGAGACAAGGTGACACCATATCTCCGAAGCTCTTTAATGCCACATTGGAGGGTGTTTTTCAGTCGCTGAGCTGGGAAAACAAGGGGATAAAGATTAATGGAGATTATCTAACCCACCTTCGTTTTGCTGATGACGTAGTCATTTTTGCAACTAGCCCATCAGAGCTGCAGAGTATGATCCAGGAACTTGCTGACAAGAGTAAAGAAGTGGGATTAAAAATGAACTTTCAGAAGACAAAAGTGATGTTCAATGCTTTTACAAGAAATGAAGATTTATCGATTGATGGAGAAAAGCTGGAGATAACAGACATGTACGTTTATCTTGGACAGCAGATATCAAGTGAGGGTCACATTGGTGAAGAAATTAATCGGCGTACAAAACTTGCCTGGAGAGCTTTTGGAAGAAACAGCATAATTTTCAAGAGCAATATGCCATTATGTCTTAAAAGAAAAGTGTTTGATCAATGCATCCTTCCAGTGCTTACGTATGGTGCAGAGACGTGGACCTTAACTAAAAGAGACATACAAAGGCTGCAGACAACTCAAAGCAGCATGGAGAGGTGCATGCTTGGTGTAACCAGGAGAGATAAGAAGAGGAACTCGTGGATCCGAAAAATGACAAGAGTGGAAGACATCATGATCAGAGTTAAATCCCTGAAATGGCAATGGGCTGGACATACTGCCAGAAGGACAGATCATCGATGGACAGCCGAAATTTTAGATTGGATTCCAAGGGACAGGAAAAGACCCAGAAGAAGACCACATGGGAGATGGGTGGATGAAATTCGAAAGTATGCAGGGGTGACATGGAGGAGACTGGCACAAGACAGACCGTTGTGGAGGAAACTTGGGGAGACCTTCGTCCAGCAGTGGATTGATAATGGTTGACAATGATGATGATGATGATATATATAGGCCTACTGCACGGAACGAGAAGCATGCACATCTATGAGCATAGTTTACAGCAACTGCATCGAAGCTGACATCAGCGCCCTCTCAGATTTCATGATTTTTTTTTTTTTTTTTTGATTGAAGGTTTAACGACCACCGTGAGCAACTCAATGGCCTATAAGCAGTCGCCCGTCCCTAATTTAGGGACACTGGTTCCAGGGAAGGGAGAAAGCCAGTGCCGTAAGACAAACACAACATCCATGCCTGACCGGGATTCGAACCCGGACCCCTTTCGGACGAATGATCAGAGGCCAACGCCTTAGACCACTGCGCCACCGGGGCGGCTTTCATGATTTTAAGAACCCGTCTGCAGAAGCGCACGACACACTTTTTTTTTTTTTTTTTTTGATTGGAGGTTTAACGACCACCGTGAGCAACTCAATGGGCTATAAGCAGTCGCCCGTCCCTAATTTAGGGTCACTGGTTCCAGGGAAGGGAGAGAGCCAGTGCCGTAAGACAAACACAACATCCATGCCTGACCGGGATTCGAACCCGGACCCCTTTCGGACGAATGATCAGAGGCCAACGCCTTAGACCACTGCGCCACCGGGGCGGCTTTCATGATTTTAAGAACCCGTCTGCAGAAGCGCACGACACACTTTTTTTATTTTTTTGATTGGAGGTTTAACGACCACCGTGAGCAACTCAATGGGCTATAAGCAGTCGCCCGTCCCTAATTTAGGGTCACTGGTTCCAGGGAAGGGAGAGAGCCAGTGCCGTAAGACAAACACAACATCCATGCCTGACCGGGATTCGAACCCGGACCCCTTTCGGACGAATGATCAGAGGCCAACGCCTTAGACCACTGCGCCACCGGGGCGGCTTTCATGATTTTAAGAACCCGTCTGCAGAAGCGCACGACACACTTTTTTTTATTTTTTTTTGATTGGAGGTTTAACGACCACCGTGAGCAACTCAATGGGCTATAAGCAGTCGCCCGTCCCTAATTTAGGGACACTGGTTCCAGGGAAGGGAGAAAGCCAGTGCCGTAAGACAAACACAACATCCATGTCTGACCGGGATTCGAACCCGGACCCCTTTCGGACGAATGATCAGAGGCCAACGCCTTAGACCACTGCGCCACCGGGGCGGCTTTCATGATTTTAAGAACCCGTCTGCAGAAGCGCACGACACACTTTTTTTTATTTTTTTTTGATTGGAGGTTTAACGACCACCGTGAGCAACTCAATGGGCTATAAGCAGTCGCCCGTCCCTAATTTAGGGACACTGGTTCCAGGGAAGGGAGAAAGCCAGTGCCGTAAGACAAACACAACATCCATGCCTGACCGGGATTCGAACCCGGACCCCTTTCGGACGAATGATCAGAGGCCAACGCCTTAGACCACTGCGCCACCGGGGCGGCTTTCATGATTTTAAGAACCCGTCTGCAGAAGCGCACGACACACTTTTTTTTATTTTTTTTTGATTGGAGGTTTAACGACCACCGTGAGCAACTCAATGGGCTATAAGCAGTCGCCCGTCCCTAATTTAGGGTCACTGGTTCCAGGGAAGGGAGAGAGCCAGTGCCGTAAGACAAACACAACATCCATGCCTGACCGGGATTCGAAGCCGGACCCCTTTCGGACGAATGATCAGAGGCCAACGCCTTAGACCACTGCGCCACCGGGGCGGCTTTCATGATTTTAAGAACCCGTCTGCAGAAGCGCACGACACACTTTTTTTTATTTTTTTTTGATTGGAGGTTTAACGACCACCGTGAGCAACTCAATGGGCTATAAGCAGTCGCCCGTCCCTAATTTAGGGACACTGGTTCCAGGGAAGGGAGAAAGCCAGTGCGGTAAGACAAACACAACATCCATGCCTGACCGCGATTCGAACCCGGACCCCTTTCGGACGAATGATCAGAGGCCAACGCCTTAGACCACTGCGCCACCGGGGCGGCTTTCATGATTTTAAGAACCCGTCTGCAGAAGCGCACGACACACTTTTTTTTATTTTTTTTTGATTGGAGGTTTAACGACCACCGTGAGCAACTCAATGGGCTATAAGCAGTCGCCCGTCCCTAATTTAGGGTCACTGGTTCCAGGGAAGGGAGAGAGCCAGTGCCGTAAGACAAACACAACATCCATGCCTGACCGGGATTCGAACCCGGACCCCTTACGGACGAATGATGAGAGGCCAACGCCTTAGACCACTGCGCCACCGGGGCGGCCACGACACACTATCTCTTCTAGGCACTATATCCTTGCTAAAGAGTTGACCGTGTGACGTAAAGTATCTCTGACGTCATGTGAAATGATTTAGATTAGATGACATCACACCAACAGCTATGTTCTTTGTTGCTATGACAACAAAACAAAGTGATTTCCCCCTTAATCTGTGCGCGTGTAGGTGATGACGTCACCTACACGAAAAACTAAGGGTGACGTCACAAGCATATGTTTCTCGGTTGTTGCTATGACGACTTAAAAAGCGGCACGGAGGAGGAGGACTCTAGCAAATTATATATTACGATGGAAGTACACGCTTGTTGAAAACAAAATAGTGAAGCTTGAATCCTGAAACTTGTATCGTCTCATTAAGAAAAGAGAATATGTTTCACAGCGACACCAACTTTCACAAGTTTGTAATGAGGTGAAAGTTTCCAAATTGTGAATGTCCATTACATGAGTATTCCTTACTTCTGAGAGGCAATGATGAAATCTACATCCACATTTGGGAAACTTTCAACCTCTTCAGAAGCTGGTGAAAAATGATGTTGCTGTGAAACATATTCTGAAGCTTGAAATGTTATCAAAAAAGCAGCAAAAACCGAAATTAAAAATACAGAAAGTTACTTAATTCAAACTTTTTGTCTGTAGCACCATCAAAATTAAGTGGAACAGCTTTAACATTACTGCAGAGGGACTTTTCGACTCTCGCAGATGTGTTTCAAAACGTGTGCAAAACAGGTTATGCGAAGAATGAC
Source organism: Macrothele yani (assembly GCA_039090855.1). NCBI lineage: Eukaryota > Metazoa > Arthropoda > Arachnida > Araneae > Macrothelidae > Macrothele > Macrothele yani. The sequence continues at coordinate 103,545,685 of CM076999.1, read as the reverse complement.
AGTTTCAATACTTTCTGTAAGTAAGTGAGTAAATTATACGATCCCGTAATATAAATGTGCGATTTCTATGCAACACACGACCATATTTGAATACCCAATGTGTGTTTGTGTGTATAAATAGCTTTCGGGTGTTATATATATATACACACTGAGAAAACAAGATGGTTCTGTAACACGAAAGAGAGGCGAAATTTTGACAAGAGTAAAAGATTTCTACTCCAAATTATATGAAAGGGATGATACATGAACTCCACACATCATGAAAGGTACCAGAGTTCTTCCAGTCCTCCCAGCAGAAGTTGCTCATGCGATCAAGAACATGAAGCGGGGAAAAGCTCCAGGAGAAGATGGAATTACTGTAGACATCATACAAGAAGCAAGAGGAGAAATCGAAACAGTACTCGCCCAAATTTTCACTCGATGCCTTAATGAAGGGAAGATTCCTGAGGATTGGAACAACGCTACAATGATCTTGCTACATAAAAAAGGTGACATTGAGGATCTCAGGAACTGCAGACCTATCAGCCTCCTATCAGTGGTTTATAAAATCTTCACTAAAGTTCTTTCACACCGCTTAAAGGTGACACTGGACATGGCTCAACCGAGAGAACAAGCTGGATTCAGGAGTGGCTACAGCACAATAGATCATATCCACGTACTGAGAGAACTAATTGAAAGAGCGAGGGAATATGAACTTCCATTGTGCATGGCTTTTATCGATTATGAAAGAGCCTTCGATTCGGTGAAATCAGCAGCAGTTACAATGGCCCTGAAATCCTGCGGTATTGAAGATGCGTACATTGATATTATTAATAACATCTATGAGAATGCAAGTGCAAAGATTCGGCTGTTTGAAAATACAACACACATAAAAAATTGGAAAAGGAGTGAGACAAGGTGACACCATATCTCCGAAGCTCTTTAATGCCAATTGGAAAATGTCTTTCAATCATTGAACTGGGAAAACAAAGGGATAAAGATTAATGGAGATTATCTAACCCAACTTGGTTTTGCGGATGACATAGTCATTTTTGCAACTACCCCATCAGAGCTGCAGAGTATGATCCAGGAACTTGCTGACAAGAGTAAGGAAGTGGGATTAAAAATGAACTTTCAGAAGACAAAAGTGATGTTCAATGCTGTTACAAGAAATGAAGATTTATCGATTGATGGAGAAAAGCTGGAGATAACAGACACGTACGTTTATCTTGGACAGCAGATATCAAGTGAGGATCACATTGATGAAGAAATTAATCGGCGTACAAAACTTGCATGGAGAGCTTTTGGAAGAAACAGCATAATTTTCAAGAGCAATATGCCATTATGTCTTAAAAGAAAAGTGTTTGATCAATGCATCCTTCCAGTGCTTACGTATGGTGCAGAGACATGGACCTTAACTAAAAGAGACATACAAAGGCTGCAGACAACTCAAAGTAGCATGGAGAGGTGCATGCTTGGTGTAACCAGGAGAGATAAGAAGAGAAACTCGTGGATCCGAAAAATGACAAGTGTGCAAGACATCATGATCAGAGTTAAATCCCTGAAATGGCAATGGGCTGGACATACTGCCTGAAGGACAGACCATCGATGGACAGCCGAAATTTGAGATTGGATTCCAAGGGACAGGAAAAGACCCAGAAGAAGACCACATGGAAGATGGGTGGATGAAATTCGAAAGTATGCGGGAGTGACATGGAGGAGATGGCACAAGACAGACCGTTGTGGAGAAAACTTGGGGAGACCTTCGTGCAGCAGTGGATTGATAATGGTTGACAATGATGATGATGATGATATATACACACAACCAGTCAAACCACATTATTGTGACCACCTCCTACTTTTGACGTCAACAGCGCGTAGCCAATGAATGAAGGCAAGTGTCGTGAGCTGGTGGGTATATAAGGTGTGCGGAAGGCAATCTGGAAACATATCACTCGTTGCTGTCATGGATAAAAGAAGCGATTTATCAGATTTGCAAAAAGGGATGATCATCGGCTGTCGGGCAAAGGGTGGAAGTATTTCTGAAACAGCGCAGTTTGTGAACTGTTCGCGTGCTGCTGTGGTTAAAGCGTATCGTGATTGGAGAAATGGCACCATTGAAATTACGCGGCGTGGAAACTACGGAGCACCACGTGCCATTGATGTGAGAGGTGAATGTCGGCTTCGAAGGTGCGTAAGGGTCGATCGACACGCTAGAGTGGAGCAACTCACTGGCCGAATGAATTAGGGGCTACAGCAAGTGTGTCTAAATCAACATTTCAGCGAACCCTGTTGCGTATGGGGCCGTTGCGGACGGATTATCTCTGAACCTATGCTAACTAAGGTGCTTCCAGAAAAGGCTTACATCTGCACGGCAGTATCGGAATTGGACCTCCGCTGATTGTCAAAGAATTGCCTTCTCCGATGAGTCACGTTTTTCTGCTTCATCGAACGGATGGACGTTGGCGTATAAGGCGAGAAACGTCGGTGAACAAACACTCTTCAACCATTGCTGGAAGAACACAAGCTGATGGGGCAGCGTTATGGTCTGGGGAATGTTTTCGTGGCATTCCCTGGGTCCACTCATACCTGTGGAAGGCACAATGGACAGAAAATTCGTTACGAAATCAACCTTGCAGACCACGTGCGCCGATGCATGCTGATTGTCTTCCCTGGAGCGGGTAGGATCTTCCAGCACGACAATGCAACGTGTCACACAGCTAGAAATGTTTGAAAAGTGGTTGGAAGAGCACGATGAAGACTTTAAAGTACTTCCGTGGTCCTCTAATTCCCCAGACGTAAACCCAATTGAGAATCTGTGGGACCACCTCGTAGGTGTTGTTCGTTCCATGGATCCTCCACACGCATCCTTCAGCAGCTGTTAGATGCACTGCAGTCCGCATGCCTCAACATACCTGTTTTCTGCTTCATCGAACGGATGGACATATATATATATATATGATGGAGCCATGCTGACTGCAGTGCATCTACGAAAAAAAAAATTACCATATGATCTGCAATCCCTGTTTTTCTTCTGATTAAAATTTGTTTGTGTTTTTTTCTCTACTTGCTCGCGTACTTGCTCGTTCTGCAAGGTTTGGTTTTTTACTTTATTATTATTATTTTTCTATTTTTATTATTTATTATTATTATTATTATTATTTTTACATTTTCCCTAAAAAATGCTGTTTGATTTTCTCATGCATGTCCTTATACACTGAGTGGACACTTTCTTATGACCACCTGACAGTTTTAAGCAAATGAGCTATGGCTGCACGCTGTTGCCGCCAGAGGGCAAGGCTAGTATAAAAAGGGAAAGTTTAGTGCTTGCGACAGTAGTAGAAGTGATTTTTGGGTGACGAGATGGGTAAACAAATGCGATTTGACGGACTTTCAACGTGGGATGAATGTAAGAGCTCGGAGCCATGGAGCGAGTATCATCGAAACCGCCGCATTCGAGAAATGTTCCAGAGCAGCTGTTGTTAAAGTGTTTAAAGACTGGACTGTCAGCCAAAAAACTGGGTTTGTACGTGCAACGTGTGGTCGTCATCGACTAGTGACTGCTCGGCGGAACGGAGAGTGTCCAGACTGGTAACAGAAAACAGAAGGGCAACAGTGCAGCAAATTACAGACCATCTTAATCAAGGATCCTCTCAAATGATCTCTGCACGCACTGTTCGCCGTACACTGCATCGGTTGGGATATGGCAGCCGAAGGCCTGTTCGAACACCTTTGCTGTCTGCAGTTAACAAGAGAAAACGTCTGTATTTCTCACAGGAGCACAAGGATTGGACAGTCGATAATTGGGAACAAATTATGTGGTCCGATGAATCACGTTTTCAGTTGCACCACGCCGATGGCCGAGTGAGAATTTGGCGGAAACAGCACGAAAGCATGAACCCCAAATGCATTGCTACAATCCTTCAAGCTCGTGGAGGCAACGTTATGGTTTGGGGAATGTTTTCCTGGCATGCTTTGGGCCCTTTAATTCGTGTTGATCAACGTCTGACTGGCACATCATATCTAAACATCGTTGCGGACCAAGTTCATCGTGTCATGTGGATGGTTTATCCCAATGGCGATGGCTACTTTCAACAAGATAATGCGTCATGCCGTAGTGCTCGTATTGTACAGGATTGGTTTCAGGAACATGCCCGTGAGTGTACTTTGCTTAGGTGGCACCCACAATCTCCAGATCTCAACTCCATTGAGAATTTGTGGGATAAAGTTGAACGACCCATCAGACAGCTGGATCCACAACCCTGCAATCTCACACTCCTGGAAAGTGCCATTCATCAAGCACGGTCTCAGATTCCACAAACCATCTGCCGCCCCGGTGGCGCAGTGGTCTAAGCGATGGCCTCTGATCATTCGTCCGAACGGGGTCCGGGTTCGAATCCCGGTGAGGCATGGATGTTGTGTTTGCCTTGCGGCACTGGCTCTCTCCTTTCCTTGGAACCAGTGACCCTAAATTAGGGACGGGCGATTGCTTATAGCCCATTGAGTTGTTCACGGTGGTCGTTAAACCTCCAATCCAAAAAAAAAAAAAAAAAAGAAAAAAGCCACCTACCAACATCTCGTGGAGTCCATGCCACGAAGAATCGACGCAGTATTAAAAGCAAAAGATGGCCCAACGAAGTACTGAGGGTGGTGGTCATAATAAAGTGGCCACTCATTGTATATATACAGGGTGATTCAGAACTCATGGGACAAACTTTAAGGGGTGGTAGAGCACACTGCAACAGACATTTTTTGTATAGGAATGTAAGGGCGCAAGTGACACGTTCAGGCACAAACACAAGAAATAGACATGAAAGGAAACATAAATTGTGTACTTACAGCCTCGTTGACAAGTGCTTCTTCACAGCAATGCTTACAATTAATGCTCAAAATTGTGTCCACCAACAGTAATACATGCGTCGCAGCGTCGACGTACCAAGAACGATTCTCTGTGAATGTTTAGGCGGGTATTGTGAACGACTTCCTGCTTGGCCCATATCTACTACCAGCCTGACCCGGTGGCAGATGTTATCGTATTTTTCTTGAAGAGGTTTTACCAGAATTGCTTCAAGATGTACCAATCACCGTCCGACAAGGACTGTGGTTTCAGCATGATGGGGCACCAGCGCATTTCAGCGTTAATGTGCGCAATTACCAGGGTGCCACTTTTGGGGCGCGATGGATTGGCCGTGGTAAACCAGTCCGTTGGCCACCCGGATCTCCCGATCTATCGAGCCTCGATTACTTCCTATGGGGGACAGCTGAAGGCCCTCGTTTACGAGACTCCAGTTGACTCAGTTGAGGATCTCGTTGCTCGAATATCCGTTGCTGCTGCACGTGTGCGAGAAATACCTGACATCTTTGAAACTGTACGCCAATCACTCAGTCGACGCTGCTACGCAAGTACAGTATTACTGTTGGCGGACGCAATTTTGAGCAATTATTGTAAACATTGCTGTAAAGGAGCACTTGTCAACGATGCTGTAAGTAAACAATTCATGTTTCCTTTCATGTTTCCTTTCATTTTTATTTCTTGTGTTTGTGCCTCAACGCGTCACTTGCGCCCATACATTCCTATACAAAAAAATGTTTATTGCAGTATGCTCTACCACCCCTTAAAGTTTGTCCTATGAGTTCTGAATCACCCTGTATATATGTGTGAGTACAAAGTTTGAAGTTGTGAATCCATTTATTGGTGTAAATATGACATGAATGGCATGTCAGGTAATACCTGAAAACTTGAAAATTTCGTCGTCTTGGAGCAGGAATCGAAACCGCTTCTCCCGGCATGCGCCGGAGTTTGCTAACCACTACTCCACTCAGAACGTACAAGTCTCAAGTTTCCGATTATAGAAAACTCAGGAGCTAGCCGGGAGATACGAGTTCGATTCCTGCTCCAGGACGACGAAAATTTCAAGTTTTCGGATATTATTTGACATACCATTCATGTCATATTTACACCAATAAACGGATTCACAACTTCAGAATTTGTATTGCATAATGGTGTTGTAATCCCGTATTGCATTCTTTTCGTATGAGTATGTATAATTATAAATTAAGTTTAGAATTTATAGTTCAAAGCAGATTTGTTCGGGGCAGGTCCGGGTAGGGCCCAATTATGTGATGTCCGGGTGCAAAATATGTGACCCGTTTCCAACTCTGTCGTCAATTTCGTTACGCCACTAATGTTTTAAATTTTTTTAATTGGTGGTTTGACGACCAACGTGAGAAACTTCATGTACTATAAGCAGTCTCCTGTCCCAAATTTATGGCCACCAGTTCTGTGGAAAAAGAGAGAGAGAGCGAGTACCGTAAGACAAACACAAAATCCGTGCCTCGCCGGGATTCAAACCCGAACCCATCACTTAGACAACGGCTCCAAGCGTGCGGGTAGACTATGGTTCCACTTCAAGTGCATCCGTATTTTCTCTTACCCGAACTGAATTAGTATGGCCGTATAAGTTACCAATGTACCAGCTATTGTTAAAAGTAAATTCCTGGTTATGTTGATCATACCGAGCATAGTGATTCCGAAATCTTCGGAACAGATTAAACTTACCAGAAGTGAGAGTACGTTTGCTTGCTTCCACATACTTGGGAAATGTCCAATAAGTGACGTTAGTAGTTTTGTAGCATTGCGGTGCTTTTCTCGCAGATTAGAAGCAGCAATGATAAGAGTAACTCCAGAAATAGCGTTCAGGAGAGAAAACATAACACTTTGCCACATGAGTGATGAGATGCTAGATTGCCTGATTTCCTGTTGTACCAGCGTTATGCAAATAAACACAAAGAAGATCTGTGGGCTCAGAGTGAAGCATGCAGGAATTGAAACAGCTGAACTGAACTCCAGAATAATTGTATGCATTCGGTTATACAGTTCTAAAGTCTGCTGAAAGTTGACGACAGAATGTCGACGGAATCTTTCAACTTCCAGCTGCTTTCCAAGCGAGCTGAGCAAATCGCACATCTCCCCACAAAGAGCTGAAATAAATGTGGTGGAATAACATGACACAGCGAAGAAGACGTGCAAGTGAAAATACATGAATAAGAAGAAGTTCAAGTTGCTGAGTATATTGTGAGAGTCCCGTGCTAAATCGAAAGTAGCATTCTTAATCATTACTGGTATATCACCATATACTAACCAAGCGATCAACACAGACGCGAAAGCACAAAATGGTGGTATAACTGAAGTGATCCAAGTTGCCAGAAGAAGAACCCTTTTCCTTGACCGAAACTTCGACTGACAATAGTTGCGGATGGCCTCGTCCTGGATCTTTTGAAGGTTTGTAATTATTCTTCGAAAGCGGTGTCGTTTTGCGTAAAGGGAAAGCCACAAAAAAGCCAAAAGCACCCATGACAGGAAGAGAAACGGAGCCAGCATATTCCAACCTGGTTGAAAAAATAAGTTGATACTGGTAACTAATGTATACAGCATTGCTCCAAAATGCAGAAAACTACATATTTTGCAAATCCGTTTCCTGCAGCATATCTTACTTCTTTCTTCAGAGCCATAATCCAATATACAAATGCCCATTCTATTGAAAGCAGCAATGAATGGTTTCAAATTCCCTTCATTTTCATATTGAGGATTTTCAAAGGAGTTAATCATTCTTAGTGATACCATAGGGATTTGCTTCTAGAAAAGCTTTGGTTTCTTTCCTTCTCTTTCTCTCTTACGTAGACAAACTCTTCCGTTCTCTATTAAGTAACTTGGACATTCCGAAAAACTAGTATTTATTTCAAAATTTAGACGGCTTGGATTTTTAACATCAGTTGATACTTATATAACAGAGCGATGGACATGTACCATATTATATACAGATCAGGAAACGTGGATATGGACTTAAAAAGAATTGAAAATCCAGTAACTGCAAGATTTCTTTCCTGCTACTGATATCAGGTGTTACCTTGACAGAAGTCTCTGATGCTGAAAAATGCCCAGTAGCGTCTTTATCTTCTCCATGACGCACCTAAACATAAAGCAGTACAAGTCAAAAAAGAGAAAGGACTCTTTATTGATGGCACATGAAGAGCAAACACATATTAGCTTGCACACGACATTTTAATGTATTGCGTCGCATCGAAAATGATCTACGATGTCTTATGAAAGACACGCTATATTTTTTCTAACTTATTTCATATAAATTAATGTACTTATAAAACTTCAGAAAGAAAACAGCTCAATTAACTGTCATTTTTTATTCAAAAGAACCCAATATTTTCCGCGTGAGTGAGGACCATTGTTTTCCGTTGTTCTCACTTGTTCGCGTCGCGTTAGCAACATCAACCGGTCGAAACTTTATTTTTATTGACGTTGTATACACAGTACACAAATGACTTGCTTAAGCGGCTACAACGATGTAGAAACAAATTTCGTTTAAGAAACGTGCTTCTGACACTGTCATATGAGCACAATGTTTTACGTTTCTGATAAATGTTTATTCGCGATGAACACATTGTGGTATTAGGAACATCAAAACAGAAACCATCGCTTTTTCGACGTTTATAAGTAAGTCACAAAAAAATTATCATCGGCCGCCATCGGGAATCGAACCCAGGGTCTTTCAGTTACGCGCCGTGCATGATTCCCCTGCACTACAGCGGCCTCGAAATTCTCCAGACTCACATACGACAACCCACCTGGCAGGTGGCTTCTTTGGAGCCCCGCACTATGCTGGGGATTCACCAAAGATGAACACCAGCAACTGAACAAATAACTAGAAGGCGAATGTATAACAAATACACAGCCGACGCGGACCAGGAACATCAAGCCGCCCCCGGTGGCGCAGTGGTCTAGGCGATGGCCTCTAATCATTCGTCCGAAAGGGGTCCGGGTTCGAATCCCGGTGAGGCCTGGATGTTCTGTTTGTCTCACGGCACTGGCTTTCTCCCTTCCCTGGAACCAGTGACCCTAAATTAGGGACGGGTGACTGTTTTTAGCTCATTGAGTTGCTCACGGTGGTCGTTAAACCTCCAATAAAAAAAATCAAGCAGTAGCCATCGCTCTTTCCACGTTTATAAGCAAGTCACGGAAAAATTCTCATTGGCCGCCACCGGGAATCGAACCCATGTCTTCCAGTTTCGAAGAACATGCCTCCACTGCACCATAGTGGCCTCGGAATTAGGAAACCCATTTTTCACTAAAAACAAATTCTTAATCTTAAATGTATACCTTCCATAGCTTTAACATGACATTCGAACTTGTGTCGTGACGAGATTTCCATGCCGTTGTTTGAAGACCAAAAACTCCTGAAACAAACGAGTGCGGCATCCAAGGTAATATAGGTAACAAAGATCCAATGACCTGACAGTTTTAAGACAGTTAAATAATTTCATAAGAATATTTGAACTTGAACAATATACCAGGATTACCCAGGTAGCATAATAACGTCGAATCGACGTCGATTTTTGGTCTCCAGGTCGATATTATGTCGAGGCATAGTTTTCGACGTTAAATCGATGAGACGAAACGTCAAGAAAAATCATGACATTGAATTTCAGTATACACTGAAGAGCAATTGAATTAGAGATAGGCCTACCTGTCTAGTAACGTGTAGCACCACCTTTCGCCCTGATGACAGAGGCGATTCGTCTCGTAATGGAGTCGACAAGACAGCGGAAGCGTCGTGAAGCCATACGGATCCACGACCCGTGAACAAGCTCCCACAGTTCACGAAGATTTGATGGAGGGGGTCAGAGCCTCGAACAACTCTCTCGATGGCATCACAGATGTGCTCGATGAGATTGAGGTCAGGTGACCTAGCTGAACAAGGAAGAGTGGTCACATCTGTGGAGTGTTCATCCAACCATTCGGATACAATTCGGGAGCTTCATTGTCTTGTTGCAGGATGAGGACTCCAGTGGAATGTTGAAGACGCACAAACAGGAGCAAATGGTCGTCCTGGATATCCCGGTAACTTTAACCTGTGAGGGACGATGTCACAGGTACCAGGGGTCCCATTTCAGTCCAAGTAAACAGTCCCCAGACGAGAATGCCACCCACACCAGCTTGAAAAGTACCCTGCTGGCAAGAAGGATCCATCGCTTCATGTAGTTCGCGCCGCACTCGTATGCTGCCATCCGCATGTACCAACGTGAATCTCGACTCATCAGTCCAGGCAACATTTTCCCACATGTCTAGGGTCCAGCAACGCTAATCTTTGCACCCTGCGATGTGCGGTCAGCAGCGGTACCGGCGTGGGACGATGGCTTATGTGTACCCCATAGCGAGAAGATGGTTCCGGATGGTTTGTGGCTGCTTACACGTTTTTGTGCACCAGCGTAAAATTGCCGAATGATTTCTTGCACTGTGGCTCGTCTATCCGCTGTTAGAATGCGAGCTAGTCGACGATGACACCGCTCATCCACGTGCTGTTGTCCACGGCAGTTGGCCCTTGCAGGAATGGTTTTACCGGATTCGATGTACGCACGGTGCACCCGTGGCACAGTGGCTGGTGAAAATCCCAGTGCCAGCATGACTTCCGAGATGGAGTTACCCATTCGTCGGGCCCCGACGATTGGCTCACGATCAAATGCATTTAGATTCTTCGTCTTACCCATACTGCGTCCGACTCTTACTGATTCCCGTCGCGTCACTTCTTATACTGTCGGATCACTGCATACGTCATGTCGTTTCCGTTTACAGGGCCGCCCACAGCGCCACATTTGCATAACGTCAGCTGTCTCTAATTCAATTGCTCTTCAGTGTACATGTAGACGGTTTTACGCAGTTTATCCCTTTACTTCCATTAAGTCGAATAATCGATGATTTTTATGATATCTGTAAGCATCGCGCTCATGCGCCTTTGCAACCATTACGCCAAAAAACTTTTTGGATGCTGCGGTGTTGGTCGGTTGTATCATTTCTGTTGTAAGACGAGATTCTTATTTACCAGTCTCCTCTTTCGCCGGTAAGTGAAAAGCTGTTTTCGTTATTTAAGTACGGTTATAAGAAGTTGAGTCCCGTTCCTTTTTGTAGAATTACTTTTTAAGGCATACGTAATGCGATAAGAAAGTTCCGAGATTAGGTACAAAGCGCGCCAACAGATGGCAGCACATGGATGCGCGAGAAGCGATCGAGGGCAGTGACCTTCATGAGTCATTGTGCCGAGTGGCGTTGTTCTGTGAACATCAGGAACCGTGCTACACGATGTTTGGTGACCACGCGCACAGCTGTGATTTCGGTATGTACTGCAAACTTGCATCCAACTCCTTAAAGTTTGCGTCCAACTCCACAAAACGGGAACGGGAACGCACGAAATGTTGCGGCAGGCTTATGGCAATGAAGCAATGAGACGTGCGAGGTGTTTTGAGTGGCACTTGCGCTTCAAGAGCGGCAGAACGGCACTGGAAGACGACGAGAGGTCAGGGCGACCTCCACGAGAAAACCCTCGAAAATGTGGGCAAACGTAAGGAACTGGTGCATGAGGATCCTCGGAGAACCATTCAAGACATTGCTACAATCGGCAATGTGTCATAAGGAACAGCGCAAGAAATTCTGAAGTCGGGTGTGAATATGCACCGCATTGCTGCAAAGTTTGAGCCAAAAGATTCTGAACCCCAAACAGAAGGTGCTCCGCGTTGAATTCTGTCAAGATCTTCGTCAGCAGGTGGTGAGCGAACCAACGTTCCTGTCGCGGGTCATCACTGGGGACGAGACTTGGGTCTACGGTTACGACCCGGAGACCAAACAACAGTCGTCGCAGTGGAAGAGCCCGGCATCTCCACTACCGAAGAAGGCCGGACAGGTCCGGAGCGCAACCAAAAGCATGCTTGTCGTGATTTTCGACATTCGTGGGATTGTGCACCGTGAATTCGTCTCCTAGGGCCAGATCGTCACCGCCCTTTTTTACTGCGATTTTCTGAGGCGTCTTAGGGAGGGCATTCGCCGCAAACGACCTGAAATGTGGCGCAGGGGCGATTTCCTGCTCCACCACGACAATGCAGCAGCTCACAGAGCGTTAGCAACACGCCGAGTTTTGCAGCCGCAACAGCATGACTATACCCTTCCTCTCCCGCCTTACTCGCCGGATTTGGTCCCCTGCGACTTCTTTCTGTTCCCGAAGATGAAGCTGAAGCTAAAGGGTTGCCGTTTTGGAATCGTGGACGAGAACTAGCGGGAATCGCAGACGCTGCTTATCACGATTCGCGAACAGGACTTCCAGGGAGCGTTCCAACCGTGGCAAAAACGCTGGTAGAGGTGTATCGCTGCCCAAGGAGACTACTTTGAGGGATATCATAACCAGACTTCAGTAACGTAAGTACTTTGTTGTTTATCGGCCTAGTCTCTGAAATTTTTGATTGGACTTCGTATAATTTGTACGTACGCTATGCCAATTACAGACAGGCCTAGCGCGATGCCGACAGTTCACCAAAAATTATGTGAAAATTTTGAGAATTATGTGTCTATTCGAATGCGTCCGAAAAGACTTGGACGTTGAAACAAAAAAAAAAAAAAATTAAATGATCTTTCAATTGTAGACAGCGTCGTAGAATCGTACTGCAAATACGAATACATTCGACGTTTCATGCCACGATTAAAAGTTTAGAATTACATGTTTCAATAGCTAAATTCTAGAGTAAACGTAGATTCGACATTTTAACAGTAATAGAATCGATGACTAAACTGCGTAATATCAACGTAGAATCGACGTCCACACTACGTAGCAACGATGTACACTGAAGTGCCAGAAAAACTGGTACGGACGAGCTTATGCAAAATACATAGCAACGTCACCTATGCGCATACTCGGTTGCGTCCGCCAGTGCGTATATAAAGCGATAGACATCCTTGCCAGCTGTCAGTTTTGCCGCGGGTGACCTAGTGGTCAGCGTTCGTGACTGCCATGGAGATAACCTCAGGTTCGATCTTGGGAAGGTACGAACGTTCGAACCACTAAATACCCGCCGTGCGTAGAATGGATACGTTAAGCCGTCGGACGCCGGGTACTGCCCTTCCCCCCGGTAATAAATAAGGGCGTCTTCCTACCGCTTTCTGCCTCGTTTCCGTGTAACTTTCCTATCGGGCACTTCAGCCCAAATCTCCTAGCTTCCTATTTATAAGGGTTGTTTAAGACCTGGGGTCAGACACTCCCTTCCTAAAATCCTCTACATCTGATCTGATCAGATCTGCCAGCTGTCAGAGCTGTTTTCGGCATGAGAATGACAAGTAATAACGACTTAAGCGATGTTCAACGCGGTGTCATAGTTGGCGCTCGTGAGATGGGCCATAGTATTTCGGAGGTAGAAACGAAGTTCGGATTTTCACGAGCGACCCTTGCAAGGGTGTACCGTGACTACAAGAATTCCGGCAAAACCTCCAACCTACGATACCAGTGTGGCCGTAAAAAGACATTGGGTGAACGTGACCATCGTCGGCTGTCAAGAATCGTTTCACGCGACACTCTCGCAGGTATCATCAGAATTCAATGCTAGAGCCTCAACAAGCATCAGCGTACGGACTGTGCAACGTACACGGCACGATATGAGCTTTGAGAGCCGACGCCCAACTCGAGTTCCCTTGATGGGTGCACGACACAGAGCTATGCGCCTCGCTTGGGCACGGCAACACCGCAACTGGACACTTGATGAGTGGAAACAAGTAGCCTGGTCTGACGAGCCGCGTTTCCAACTGTATCGGGCTGATAGAAGGATTCGTGTGTGGCGCAAACCCCATGAAGCCATAGATCCCGCCTGTCAAAAGGGAACTGTACCGGCTAGTGTGTGTGTGTGTGGGGGGGGGGGGGGGGGGGGTCCGTAATGATATGGGGTGTGTTTAACAGAACTTCACTGGGACCCCTGGTACGTCTACATACGTCTGTGACCGGCCAACGCCATGTGCGCATCCTTTCTGACGAGGTAAACCCGTTCATGTCCTGCATTCATGCTGATGGGATGGGCCTGTTCCAACTGGACAGTGCACCTCCACAAAAATGTCGGGACGTCACATTATGGTTAGAGGAGCATTCATCTGAGTTTGCGGTGTTGACATTCCCACCCAAGTCCCCAGATCTGAACGTGACAGAACACATTTGGGATGCCATGCAACGCGCTATCGAACACAGGAATCCGAGACCTCGGAATACACCCGAATTGTGGAACGCTCTGCAGGAAGTATGGTGTGCATTGCCTACAGCATATTTCCAGAAGCTAGTGGAGTCCATGCCCCGTCGTATTTCTGCAGTCCCTGCGCTACCGTGGGGGACATACCCAGTATTAGACTGGTGGACCAGTTTTTCTGGCACTTCAGTGTATGTTTCTCTCGAAACGTTGAATTTTCGTCTACTCTTGACTCGATATCGACTTAATAGGTTTAAAATTCGACGTCGAAAATACGTAACAAAAATGGACATGGATATTTGTATTCGACGTTTCATATCGACAAAAAATCGATCAAAAATTCGACGTCGAATCGATGTAATGTCCTACCGGGGTATAAATAGATGTGGACATAACAAACCACAGAAGACATACACTATTCTGCAAAGATGGATCTCCAAATTTTCTTGAATTAACCCTTTAAGCGGCTGCAGCCCCTGGAGCAAGTGTCGTCAAACATTTTCTGTGCTCCTCGAAAAAGAGAAATATTATGTTATCAATAAAAATCAGTATGGGTTTCAAAAGCAAAAATCAACAGAAATAGCTATTTTAAGATTTCACAATATCATACTAAATAATAGATAAAAGGGGTTAATAACCATTGCAATATTCTTAGACCTTAGAAAGGCATTTGATGCGATCGATCATGGGATACTTTTGGATAAGATCTATTGTAATGGAATAAGAAATCAATATTACAATTCATTAGAGGATTACTTACATAATAAAGATTCATAAAACAAAATCGCAGAATTTAATTAACGAAATAGGAGTACCGCAGGGTTCAATTCTGGGACTATTACTATTTTAATTTATATTAATGACATTTTTAACATCCAGCCTGATGAGGATTCAAATTTATTTGCGGATGATGCCATAGTTATGATTACGGGTGCATATATAATAAATGAGGCAGAAATAAAACGTTAAAAAAAATATTGAAAAATTAATTGAATCGCCGAGATACAAATTTTCTTTCTTTAAATATTGAAAAATCTAAAATTATGATTTTTAAAAAAGGAGATAGATTGTTGATCAACCATCTATTTTTGTGGAAAATTCTACCCTTGAAATAGTCAATAATATTAAATATTTGGGAATAATACTTGAGAATAATTTAAAAAAGAATATTAATTTTCAAAATATTGTAAATAAAATTTCAGGCGTATTGGGTTTAATTACGAGAATTTCAAATAATTTAACAATTAAAACATTTAAAATGATGTATTACAATCTCATTTTTCTGTGTTTGACTTATTGTTTTTTAGTATGGGGTCAAACTACTAAGACCAATTTATATAAATTACAATCATTGCAAAATAGGATGGTCAAAATTTTAAATAATTTTAGGCGAATTAATTTGAATATGGGGGTACGGATTAACTTTTAAGGATTTTTAGATATTGACAAATTATGGCAATATAAATTATTAGGATTTATGTATAAAAGAATAAAAGAGGATGGGTATCAACATTTGATACAACTGAACACTGTGGGTCACGACTATCAAACACTTTAACCCAACAAAGGTTTATTGATTACCAGGGATTGATATCATGGAATAACCTACCTTCTCAACTAACACATTAATAATTGTGATTATTTCGGAAACAACCAAAAAAAGGGTTTGCTAACGAACTAAAATGTAAATTTTAATAGTAAAATTTATTAATCAGACCACATGTGCATAAATTTTATATGTGCAGGACGTTTGGATTGACTACATACTTTAGGGAAATTGGGATTCATTCAGGCTGTATATACACTATCTACCAACAAGTAATTGGACACCCCTGCAATCGACGATATCTGCGGTCCTGATACACCTCACGGCCGCCGCCGTTAAATATCGTGTGGGGAGCAACAACGCAACCAGTCGCATTCAAGATGCCACGCAGTTCGGAGCTCTCTGATTTCGAGAAAGGTGTAATCGTCGGGTATCACAGAAATGGCCGATCCATACGTGACATATCCAGCGATTTGAAGTACCCAAAAACGACAGAGGCCTACGTGATTGGCAAGTGGAAGATGAGAGGTGACTGTCGGAATGTGCCCCGACCCGACAGACCCACAAAACTGGGAGTTAGAGACCGACAGGGGCTGGCCAGAGAAATTCGGAAGAACCGCACCAAATCGATGGGCCACATCAGCGAGGAGTTTCAACAGGCATCAGGGAGTGTTCTTTCGATGAATACCATCCGTAAGGAAGCCCATCTGCTCTTTTGTCATGGACGTGCTGACGCCCACAAGCCTTTGATCACCAAGTCCAATAACGCTGCTCGGCTAACGTGGCGCAACGAACGTCGACAGTGTACCGTTGAACAGTGGAAACAGTTTCTCTGGAGCGACGAATCAAGGTTCACCCTCTACCGTTCGGATTGCATGGTCTGGGTTTGGCGTCTGCCTGGAGAACGCCTCCTGCCGGAATGTATTGTGCCAACTGTGAAGTTCGGCGGCGGTGGAATTATGCTATGGGGGTGTTTCTTCTGGTATGGCACGGGACCCTTGGTCGCAATTCCTGGTAGACTCAACGCCGAGACTTACTGCACTATTTTGGATGACCATGCGCTTTCTACGTTGTGGCAGTTTTACGGGGTGGACCCATGTTACTTTCAGGATGACAATTCCACCTGTCATGTTGCGAGGTCCACCATGGCTTGGTATGGTGACAATGGGGTTAATCGAATGGACTGGCCTGCGCAGAGCCCGGACCTTAACCCTATCGAGCACCTCTGGGACGAGTTGGAGCGTCGACTTAAGGGGTGCCCCACCGTCCGAAATCGGTGAAGGAACTGACCTGTCTTCTCTAAGCCGAGTGGAAGAAAATACCGCTAGCCGTCGTACAACGCCTGGTTGAGAGTATGCCCCGGAGGGTCGCAGCTGTAATCGCCGCTCGTGGAGGCTCCACCAACTATTAAAGGTGAATAAACTTCGTTTTCCTTTTCAATCACAGGTGTCCAATTACTTGTTGGTAGATAGTGTATATAGCCTATTACCCAATTTCCTGTTCTGTGGTTATCCTGTACATATTATACGAGTATATGTTTGGTTTTTCTTAATATTATATGTTATAAAATTAATTTTGAAATGTAACATGGTCAAATGCAAACCCATGACACAAAAGTGGCCAGAAAATTACCCTCTCTGATAGAGACAGGAGAGTATTAAAGATGATTGTTTCCCGGAATAAGACCACGGGGCCTAAACTTGGTGCGAAGCTCAATCTGCATCTCTAAACCCCATTATCAACGAAAACAGTGCGCAGGGAACTGAATAAACAAGGCATTCATGGCAGAGATACTATCGCAAAACTCTAGTGACCCGGATGAATGCACAACGGTGAGGGAAGTGATGCCAGGACTGCCGATGCAATCGAAGCATGTAATATATGCGGATGAATCCACATTCACACTCTTCCACACCACAAGACGTGTTACGTGTGGAGAACATCGTCAGAAGCGTACAACCCAGACTGTCTGGTCCTAACAGTTCACCATGGGGGTAGTTCCGTCATGCTCTGGGCGGTCATATCGTTGTTTTCAGCAGGTCCCTTGGTCATTTTGAAAGCACGGATGACTGGCAGGGCGTATGAAACCAATTTGGCCGACGAAGTCCATCCAGTGGCTCAGGCATTGTTTCCTGCAGGGAGTGCCATCGATCACGCCACAATTCACAGAGCTCGGAATGTCCAATCATGGTTTGAGGAACATGATAACGAACTTTCACACCTTCCTTTCGCCTCACAAATCACCAAACCTAAACATTATCAAGCCACTGTGTTCTGTGTTGGAAAACAGGGTATGATCCTATTTTCCTCCTCCTGTATCTCTGAAGGATCTGGAGCAGTTTCTGCATGAAGAATGGTGAAACCTCCCACTAACCACCATCCAGGATTTGTATGCGTCCATTCCAAGGAGGATTCAGGCAGTTTTGAATGCCAAAGGTGGTCACACACCCTATTAGGGACGTAAAACCTTCTCTCTGCATGAAGAATGGGGTAACATCCCACCTACCACCATCCAGGATTTGTATGCGTCCATTCCAAGAAGGATTCAGGCGGTTTTGATTGCCAAAGGTGGTCCCACACCTTATTAGGTACGTAAAACCTTCTTTCTGCATGAAGAATGGTGTTACATACCTCTAACCACCATCCGGGATTTGTATGCGTCCATTCCAAGGAGGATTCAGGCGGTTTTGATTGCCAAAGGTGGTCCCACACCTTATTAGGTACGTAAAACCTACTTTCTGCATGAAGAATGGTGTAACATCCCACTAACCACCATCCAGGATTTGTATGCGTCCATTCCAAGGAGGATTCACGCGGTTTTGATTGCCAAAGGTGGTCCCACACCTTATTAGGTACGTAAAACCTTCTTTCTGCATGAAGAATGGTGTAACATCCCACTAACCACCATCCAGGATTTGTATGCGTCCATTCCAAGGAGGATTCAGGCGGTTTTGATTGCCAAAGGTGGTCCCACACCTTATTAGGTACGTAAAACCTACTTTCTGCATGAAGAATGGTGTAACATCCCACTAACCACCATCCAGGATTTGTATGCGTCCATTCCAAGGAGGATTCAGGCGGTTTTGATTGCCAAAGGTGGTCCCACACCTTATTAGGTACGTAAAACCTACTTTCTGCATGTAGAATGGTGTAACATCCCACTAACCACCATCCAGGATTTGTATGCGTCCATTCCAAGGAGGATTCAGGCGGTTTTGATTGCCAAAGGTGGTCCCACACCTTATTAGGTACGTAAAACCTTCTTTCTGCATGAAGAATGGTGTAACATCCCACTAACCACCATCCAGGATTTGTATACGTCCATTCCAAGGAGGATTCAGGCGGTTTTGAATGCCAAAGGTGGTCCCACACCCTATTAGGTACGTAAAACCTTCTTTCTGCATGAAGAATGGTGTAACATCCCACTAACCACCATCTAGGATTTGTATGCGCCCATTCCAAGGAGGATTCAGGCTGTTTTGAATGCCAAAGGTGGTCCCACACCCTATTAGGTACGTAAAACCTTCTTTCGGCATGAAGAATGGTGTAACATCCCACTAACCACCATCTAGGATTTGTATGCGCCCATTCCAAGGAGGATTCAGGCGGTTTTGAATGCCAAAGGTGGTCCCACACCCTATTAGGTACGTAAAACCTACTTTCTGCATGTAGAATGGTGTAACATCCCACTAACCACCATCCAGGATTTGTATGCGTCCATTCCAAGGAGGATTCAGGCGGTTTTGATTGCCAAAGGTGGTCCCACACCTTATTAGGTACATAAAACCTACTTTCTGCATGAAGAATGGTGTAACATCCCACTAACCACCATCCAGGATTTGTATGAGTCCATTCCAAGGAGGATTCAGGCGGTTTTGATTGCCAAAGGTGGTCCCACACCTTATTAGGTACGTAAAACCTACTTTCTGCATGTAGAATGGTGTAACATCCCACTAACCACCATCCAGGATTTGTATGCGTCCATTCCAAGGAGGATTCAGGCGGTTTTGATTGCCAAAGGTGGTCCCACACCTTATTAGGTACGTAAAACCTTCTTTCTGCATGAAGAATGGTGTAACATCCCACTAACCACCATCCAGGATTTGTATACGTCCATTCCAAGGAGGATTCAGGTGGTTTTGAATGCCAAAGGTGGTCCCACACCCTATTAGGTACGTAAAACCTTCTTTCTGCATGAAGAATGGTGTAACATCCCACTAACCACCATCTAGGATTTGTATGCGCCCATTCCAAGGAGGATTCAGGCTGTTTTGAATGCCAAAGGTGGTCCCACACCCTATTAGGTACGTAAAACCTTCTTTCGGCATGAAGAATGGTGTAACATCCCACTAACCACCATCCAGAATTTGTATGCGTCCATTCCAAGGAGGATTCAGGCGGTTTTGAATGCCAAAGGTGGTCCCACACCCTATTAGGTACGTAAAACCTTCTTTCTGCATGAAGAATGGTGTAACATCCCACTAACCACCATCCAGGATTTGTATGCGTCCATTCCAAAGAGGATTCAGGCGGTTTTGAATGCCAAAGGTGGTCCCACACCCTATTAGGTACGTAAAACTTTCTTTCTGCATGAAGAATGGTGTAACATCCCACTAACCACCATCCAGGATTTGTATGCGTCCATTCCAAGGAGGATTCAGGCGGTTTTGAATGCCAAAAATGGTCTCATACCTTATTGGGTACGTAAAACCTTCTTTCTGCATGAATAATGGTGTAACATCCCACTAACCACCATCCAGGAATTGTATGCGACCATTCCAAGGAGGATTAAGGTGTTTTGAATGCCAAAGGTGGTCCCACACCTTATTAGGTACGTAAAACCTTCTTTCTGCATGAAGAGTGGTGTAACATCCCACTAAGCGGCTCTGGCAACATCACTTTGCATCTGGCCTGGTTTTACGTACCTAATAGGGTGTAGGACCACCTTTGGCATTCTAAACTACCTGAATCCTCCTTGGAATGGGCACATAAAAATCCTGAATGGTGGTTAGTGGGATGTTACACCATTCTTCATGCAGAAAAAAAGGTTTTACGTACCTAATAGGGTGTGGGACCACCTTTGGCATTCAAAACCGCCTGAATCCTCCTTGGAATGGACGCATACAAATCCCGGATGGTGGTTAGTGGGATGTTTCACCATTCATCATGCAGAAAGAAGGTTTTACATACCTAATAGGGTGTGGGACCACCTTTGGCATTCAAAACTGCCTGAATCCTCCTTGGAATGGACGCATACAAATCCCGGATGGTGGTTAGTGGGATGTTTCACCATTCATCATGCTGAAAGAAGGTTTTACATACCTAATAGGGTGTGGGACCACCTTTGGCATTCAAAACTGCCTGAATCCTCCTTGGAATGGACGCATACAAATCCTGGATGGTGGTTAGTGGGAGGTTTAATAGGATCCACACACAACGCGTGACGTAATGAGACAGATGGCGTGACCGCGCGCCAACATTCTCAAACGCGAGACTGTGACGTCATAAGATTTCTAAGCATTGGTAATATTAAGGGGGACGACAAGTAATTTTGTCTCCTATACTTCCAATGGAAAAACTTCTGTACACATTTTCTTCACAATTAATGTGTTCCCAAGAATGAAAATTTGAACATCGATTAAAATAGCTTCATATTATAACTTGGAATACTTAATATTTTCTAAAACATAATCATAATTATATTAAAAATCAATAACTTTTCCTTTGGTGGTGTTGAAACCAATAAAAAGATGGCGCGACCTGTACTTTAATGACGTCAATAGACAAAAAATGTTGGATTGCATAATTATGGTTATGTTTTAGAAAATATTAAGTATTCCAAATTATAAAATGAAACTATTTTAATCGATTTTCAAATTTTCATCCTTGGGAACGCATTAATTGTGAAGAAAATGTGTACAGAAGTTTTTCCGTTGGATGTATAGGAAGCAAAATTACTTGAAGTCCACCTTAATGGAACAACGCCATGACACTGAAAACGTTATAATTCGGGGTGGTTATTTAACCCACTAAATGAATTCTCCTAAAGTCGAGATCAAACTAAATCGATTTCTAGTACCAGAAAACGGTAGGTTAACGACTTTCATCAAAATTCTTAGAGCCGTTTTCAAAATAAAATGTACATACATGCATACAAGAATTGCTACTTTAAGGTGAACGTCAAGTAATTTTGCTTCCTATACTTCCAAGGGAAAAACTTCTGTACACATTTTTTTCACAATTAATGCGTTCCCAAGGATGAAAATTTTAACATCGATTAAAATAGCTTCATTTCATAACTTGGAATACTTAGTATTTTCTAAACCATAACCGTAATTATGCAATCCGACATTTATTTGTCCACTGACGTCATCAAAGTACAGGTTGCGCCATCTTTTCTCTGGTTTCAACACCACCAAAGGAAAAGTTATTGATTTTTAATATAATTATGGTTATGTTTTAGCAAATATTAAGTTTTCCAAGTTATAATATGAAGTTATTTTAATCGATGTTCAAATTTTCATCCTTGGGAACACATTTACTGTGAAGGAAATGTGTACAAAAGTTTTTCCATTGGAAGTATAGGAAGCAAAATTACTTGGCCGCCCCGGTGGCGCAGTGGTCTAAGGCACTGGCCTCTGATCATTCGTCCGTAAGGGGTCCGGGTTCGAATCCCGGTCAGGCATGGATGTTGTGTTTGTCTTACGGTACTGGCTCTCTCCCTTCCCTGGAACCACTGACCCTAAATTAGGGACGGGCGACTGCTTATAGCCCATTGAGTTGCTCACGGTGGTCGTTAAACCTCCAATCAAAAATAAAAAAAAAAATAAAAAATTACTTGACGTCCACCTTAATAATATGGGATAAGGGCGATGGAATGGATTGCAATCCTATATCCTGACCTCTGATCACATTTCGTCCATTTTCAATAGATTTCGTTCCCAGGTGGTCTCCTACTACATACTGAAATTTCATCGAAATCGAACCCTTTTTACGCACGTTATGGCGCATAAGGGCAATGGAATGCATCCCGATCTTATGTCCTGACCTTTGACCCCACGTCACCCATTTTGAATAGGGTTCGTTCCCAGGTGGTCTCCTACCACATAGTAAAATTTCATTGAAATCGAACCATATTTACGCAAGTTATGATGCATAAGGGCAATGGAAGGATTCCGCTCCTACGTCGTGACCTTTGAAACCATTTGTCCCATTTTCAATAGGGTTCGTCCCCTGTTGGTCCCCTACCACATACTAAAATTTCATCGAAATCGAACAATATTTACGCAAGTTATGACGCATAAGGGCAATGGAAAGATTCCGCTCCTACGTCGTGATCTTTGACCCCATTTGTCCCATTTTCACTAGGGTTCGACCCCAGCTGGTCCCCTACCACCTACCAAAATTTCATCGAAATCAAACCATTTTTACGCCAGTTATCCTGCGGACGGACGGACAAAGCTGGAGCATATACGCTTCTTCAACCTACGGTTGGAAAGCGTAAATAAAGATAGAAATCAAAAAGTATTAACGACATATAAAACCTTTCATGAAATTATTGATTTCTTTCACACGGTGACAGAAAAAAATTTCATCAAATTAAGCAAACATATTTTCATCAAATTAATGTTGGGGATGCATTTCGTACGGCACTATGTACCGAAGCTGATGATCAATATCCAACCTACGCATATATTTTGTGTTTCTTTTTGCCCCTTCTTAACAACAGAAGCTAAAGTACAAAACAGAGCAGCAAAAGTGCTCTACTAGAATATAATTCAAAGCATGAAAGCCAATCAATAAAACCGCAGTATAAAGTCACAGAAATTTATTTCACGACTGAGCTTCGAGCGTGTCAGGTGTTTCATCTCGTTTTCAAACAGAATGACTTTCCTTTTTGTTAGCTTTTATATTATGAATAAGAACGCATTACTGACCCTAAGTACTGCGTTATCTTTTGTGGGAACATTTAGTTGATCTCTGGAAGAAGTGTTCTGTATCACGGTATTAATTTCAATATGATGTGAAGTGAATTCTTCGACTTGGCTAACGTCACTCTTGGAAAGTGAGATAAAAAAATGTAAGTACTGCATCACGTTTTGTATCTGGACTAAGATTTAGCAAAATTCGTTAAAGCGTATAATCATTCATGTTCCTCACGTGTCAAACCATCTGTGCTTAGCTGAAAAGCAAATGATAGACAAAATGTTTCGAAACAAACAAAATGAATTATCTGTAGTTCGTAAGTAGGCTTCCATATGAACTTCATCAATGATATTTCATTGCTTATATCAGAAGTGTGAAGGGTTTTTTATTGCTAGACAAAGTGTTTGAAAACAAACACGCTTTTCTGAAAAATTGTGATACCTCGTTACGTCAAGTAATCAAATAAATTGCCCTACGGAAAACAGAGAACCAGGAAGTGCGACATTTTTAAGTTGAAGAATATTTCTCTTGTCTGAAAATATTTGAGTTTTTATATTACTACGTTTGTGTGTGTTTTCAGTTGCGCTACCAGTACTCAAAATGGAATGTCTTTGCTTCATCAACATGAATTCTAATAGACAGAGAGAGAGAGAGAGAGAGTTATATACATTTGCTTTTCTAGAGTTCTAGTATGGAACTTCTTCGGAGAACTGGATAACTAAATACGTTTCACTTCCCTTTAATATCGTCAATTTAGTAGGAGTTACTTTTAAAAAAACAAATAGTTGGATAAAAAAACAACATTGAAGGTTAACACTTAACGCAACAAAGTGAATTTCGCATCACTAACATGTTCAGTATTGCGCGAAAGAATTTGAGCAGCGCTCTCCTTCCAGTTCTTCAGGCCCTCAATAATATTGGACTCGATTTGTTTAAAGAAGAAAAAAGTAAATGCTACAAGTTTTCATCTGCTGTGTGGTGTATTTTAACTTTCATTGCAGCAGCATTTACGCTTCTCTTGTACATAGGTTTGTTTGAAGCATTCGAAAATAAAACTGCTTCTGCACTACAGATATTTTTGTGGAGCAATTCTTGTTTTTTATGGATTTCACTAAAGCGAGACGAAGATCGCTTTAAAACATTGCTGGAAGAACTTCAAGTCTTTCTCAGAATTCTACATAATAGACAAGGACTACAAAAATACAGATGGACGCAGTGGGTGAAGGTGATTACTTATGCATACGCCATTTTTCTCTTCGCTAATTCTTTTCTTTCTGTGCTGTTTAATATTTTCAAGAAAAGAGACTCTCCACTTTATATAGCAGTACTTTTTCCCAGCACTCAAGCTCACGAAAGACTTCAATTGGTATTACTCTTTCTTTTCTTGAGTTGCGATTTTCACATTACAGTAACACTTTTGTTCTACACGTCGTTATTCATTTCAGTACTATGCGCGGAGCTGTGTCTTGCAATTGATGTGCTAAAAGAATACTTTCAGGCTATAAAGAAAGAAAGAATACCAGCATCAGCATTAAACAATGCTTTGCAAACCTTCTACACACTGCTTGAAAATGTTAAAAAGCTGAATTCCCTCTCTGCGTTACCCATACTTCTTATTCTGACTGCCGGAATGTTCAATTCATTTGCCTCCATCGCAGAAATTCAAGCAATGATAAGAGGACAAATTCCCTCAACTTTTCTTAGTAATGATATTAATTTATCAATCGCGATTATAACGTCACTTTTAATGCTGATTGTCTCAGCATCACGTCTGAATGAATATATTCTGGATGCAATAAAGAATTTTTTCTTTCTCAATGAGCGCTACCCAGGAATTTTGAAAGAAGAAAGCATGTTATCTCTGCAAATGAGAATCACTACAGCAGAAGACTTGGGTCTTTCCATCTTGGGAATGTTTCCTATCACAAGAAGTTTGGTTTTAACTCTAGCTAGCACTCTGCTTACTTATGCTGTGTTGCTGATACAGTTTAATTAAATCATTTTAGTTTTAAGACGACCCCAAATTTTTGTACCTTTAGTTCAAGGTGTTTGAAATTCAAGCTCAAATAAAACATCAAGTGTTGCATATTTCCACCTTGAAGTTTCTCCAGCTTTTTTTCGTGTAAAATTTTCTGCAAAGTAAATACAAAGATATGTTCAAAGGTGTCCTGATATATAATTTGCTAGAGTCCTCCTCCTCCGTGTCACTTTTTAAGTCGTCAAAGCAACAACCGAGAAACAAATGTTCGTGACGTCACGCTTAGCTTTTCATGCAGGGGACGTCATCACCTATACGCGCACAGATTAAGGTGGACGTCAAGTAATTTTGCTTCCTATACTTCCAATGGAAAAACTTCTGTACACATTTTCTTCACAATTAATGCGTTCCCAAAGACGAAAATTTGAACATCGATTAAAATAGCTTCATTTTATAACTTGGAATAATTAATATTTCCTAAAACGTAACCATAATTATGCAATCCAACATTTGTTTGTCTACTGACGTCTATCAAAGTACAGGTCGCGCCATCTTTTTAATGGTTTCAACAAAACCAAAGGAAAAATTATTGATTTTTAATATAATCATGGTTATGTTTTAGAAAATATTAAGTATTCCCAGTTATAATATGAAGTTATTTTATTCGATGTTCAAATTTTCATCCTTGGGAACACACTAATTGTGAAGGAAATGTGTACAAACATTTTTCCATTGGAAGTATAGGAAGCAAAATTACTTGACGTCCACCTTAAGGGGAAAATCACTTCGTTTTGTTGTCATAGCAACAAAGAACGCAGATGCTGGTGTGACGTCATCTAATCCAAATCACATGACGTCAGAGATGCGGTACGTCACACGGTCAACTCTCTTTAGATATACGAAAACTTCATATTAGAAATTTTGGTTCACTACCTGAACCGGTGTTTAGCCATCTGTATGTGGCAACGTTAAGAGTATGACGCTCTGACGACGTCAAGATAATAGTTCACGGCAAAGAATAGGGTAAATTGATACAGGGTTCACAGTCAGTGTACATGGAAAACGTTGTGTACCAGGAAGTGTTGACGAAATGCGGACTAAAGGTTTTATACCAAACACATAGCAAACAGACAGCCCGTCGTATCAAATTCCATAATTGACTGCTTGGGAAATTTTCAGAAAGCTGTGAGCCAATGTCGCCATCTATTGACGTGTAACTCAAAAACACAATAAATAAATGTCAATAATTTCTGTATCCCAAATTTTATTTTCCCCCGTCATTATTGACGGGCTTTTACCTAGTCAAATAAATAAATGCACATATATGTTTACCGCTGAATTGAAAATACGGAAATTACGTCTGGTATCTTAAGATGTTTTTTCTTCGGTTCTCATTTATGAGGCTGTCATATAGACGTGCGGATTGTACAGCATGAATATGTTACACGAAGGAAGAGAAGTGCATTACGAAATAATGAAATGGAAAGAGATGAGAGAATAGAAAAGAATCATAATTACCGAGTCTTCATTCTGTAGTGTCAGTTTTAGAGCAAAGTAGAGGTTGTAATGTGAGCTGTCACAGAAGAACGCTGTTGATTTGAGACATTAAAAATCCGTGCTTTATCGACATTGAAAATGAAACGGAATGCAACAATTCTAAGTTTTCTGCAAATATAATCAGTTCAAACGTAACAAGTGAATTACTTCGAACAAATATTACAACATTAACTTTTGAAACGGACGCATTATCTTTGAAATGACCAAGTACCGAAAAACTACGAAAACTCGATATTCCTGGTGGCTACCAATAGTTAACAACAAACATACGTTTGACGATTTTTTGTTAAATAAATGGACCAAATGCAAAGAAGCCTGTGTAATGGACTAAATTCACAATGTAACTGCAAAAATATAGAAGTAAAAAGAAAGATAACACCGAATTTTCGGTTGTAATGGATTACTTTCGAATTTCTTCTGAAGCGAATAAAATTTATCAAAATCATTCAAAGTCAATAGAATCAGTTAGAAAAAAATCACAACCGCATTTCTACAATCCGTAAAATATCCAGAAATAGAAACAATTACTTACTTTAAATCTGAGCTAAAAAGTATGTTACGAAAATTAACGAAATTGCCACACTGAAAGTTCCTCATAGCAGAAGGAAAGTAGCAAAGACAAAGAAATTTTCAAATTAAGTAGTTGAAAGAAGAAATGTAGAAGGAAACAGAATATAACTCTACGACTTCCAACGGAAAAATTTTGCATAGTCAAAAAGTTGCAAATAGTTGGAAAGTAATCTTCGTGGCAGAAGCTAAGAAAAGGAATAAGAACTTTTCAAATACGCCTCCCAGAAGCAGAAATAGTGAGAAAAAGGTTTTGACTTTAACAAATGAATGAAATTTCTCATCAAAGTCCATAGGACCGGTTGGAAAAAAATCACAACCGGATTTCTACAATCCATAAAATATCCAGAAGTAGAAACAGGTACTTACCTCCATCTGAGCTAGAAAGTATATTACGAAAATGAACAAAATTGCCACACATAAAGTTCCTCATAGCAGAAGGGAAGTACCAAAGACAAAGAGATTTTCAAATTAAGCAGTTAAAAAAATTTAGAAGGAAACAGAACATAACTCTACGCCTTTTAGCGGAAAAATTTTGCATAGTCGAAAAGTTGTAAATAGTTGGAAAGTATTCTTCATGGCAAAAGTTATGATAAGGAATAACAACTTTTCAAATACGTCTCCCGGAAGCAGAAATAGTGAGAAAAAAGTTTTGACCTTAATAAGCGAATAAAATGTATCACCAAAGTCTATAGGACCGGTTGGAAAAAATCACAACCGGATTTCTGCAATCCACAAAATATCCAGAAATAGAAACAGGTGCTTACTACAATCTGAGCTAAAACGTATATTACGAAAAATGAACAAAATTTCCACATAGAAAGTTCCTCATAGCAGAAGGAAAGTATCAGAGACAAAGAGACAAATTAAGTAGTTAAAAGAAGAAATGTAGAAGGAAACATAATATAACTCTATGCCTTCTAGTGGAAGAATTTTGCATACTCGAAAAGTTATAAATAGGTGGAAAGTGTTCTTCATGGAAAAAGCTACGATAAAGAAAAATAACTTTTCAAATACGTCTCCCAGAAGCAGAAATAGCGAGAAAAAGTTTTGACCTTAACACGTGAATAAAGTTTATCATCAAAGTCCATAGGACCGGTTTAAGAAAAACACAACCGGATTTCTACAATCCATAAAATATCCAGAAATAGAAGCAGGTACTTACTTTCATTTGAGCTAAAACGTATATTACGAAAATTTAGAAAATTGTCACACATAAAGTTCCTCATAGCAGAAGAAAAGTATCAGACAAAGAGATTTTCAAATTAAGCAGTTAAAAGAAGAAATGTTTCCTTCAACATGATTTACAATGATGTGCAAAAGTATTGCCTTACCTGCAAAATACGTGGATTTTTAATTTTAACTCTTTTTTAACTAACTAATGTTCATAGTTATTTCATCATTTATATGTAATTAAATGTAAAATTTAATGGAGATTTCAAAAATGTCTTAGTTTTTCCTGTAGCTACTTCTGTTCTCAAGATACATTACAAAAATCATGCCGAAACCGAAATACAAGATCATTTATTCAATACTTAGGTTTACAGAAATAAATCGTTTTTGTAATTCATGAAGAATAAAGCAACATTTAAATACAGAAATATAATGAAGCACAGTTATAAATGTATCTAATATTTTGCTGCCCAGTCTTTAGCTATGCATCTTGCTGGCATACTGTGAACAAGATTTTGTAAAATACTGGGTTGAGCAATACTATTCCAAATTTGAATTACATCTTCAATGAGTTGAATTTTGGTTGTTGGCATCTTTTCTGATAGTTTGAAAGACATTATGAACCCAAAACATTTCGATCGGGTGACTGTGGCGGCCAATCAAGACGTTGAACACTTTTTTCCCTGAAACCACTTTTCGCTACTTTAGTAATATGACAGGGAGCATTGTCATCTTGAAAAACAAAATTGCCGTCATTAAGTCTTCTACATGATTGTAGCATCTGGGTTTATAATATCCAGATGTATTTCTGGGCATTCACGGTACCATCCGCATGATGGAGGTTACAAACGCCTTGTTCACAGGGCCCGACTTAGGTCAGTCGAGGCCCTGTGCAAATCCTATGTCTGGGGCCCCCTCGATTACGATTTTCAGTAAGACAGTCGAAAATAACCAATTATTCACTAAAATTACCGTCTAAAGCTCAATTTTAATCGTGCTTCAGACGATAATTTTAGTGAATAATTGGTATCATTTCGCACAGGTCTTCTTGTAATTTTGAGTCGAAAAGAATATTTACTGGCAAATGTTTTTTTGCAAGAAGTTTTTCTAGCAGTAAAAACATTAAAACACATCTCACATGCTATATAATCAACTTTATAGCCAATGTGGCTTGTAATAGACGATCATTTACACCGCTTGTACCTCCCCACACCTGCAGAGCTTACAGCTGTAATATTAATTACTCTGGAATTCTTTTTTTGTTTTATGGTATCATTTACGGAAACAAATAAATATCCTTCCAGAGAAATAATTTAAAGCATCTAGTTTATCATAAATTTAATAGAAATGTTGAATCAATGGTAGTTTAATCTGTAAGAAGTAATCCCTCACAAAGTCTTACAGCTGACCACACACATTGTGCGATAAATTATTGCAACACTCCGTGCAAATTATTTCAACAATATTTAAATAAAGTAGTGTTCATTGAACTTTTCTTGTATTTTTATTTATGTAAAAATAAACCCTACATAATTATGAATATTGATTAACAATTTTTGTTCTCACAAGACTAATATTAATAACAAAACTATTTTTAGTAAATTCAACACGTTTGCTGAAATGCTTTTCATGTATAATATACCGTATGGCTCCGAATATAGGCTCTTCTCATTGCATTTTTGATTGTTACAAATAAGGGTGAGATTAAGATGTTACACCGGCCAATCACAGCTCAGCGCAACGTGTGAGCTTTATTATACGAAATAATAATAATAATTTGGTTTCCAAAATCTCATCCTAAATTTTGAAACCGAAACATATTAATACAAAATTTTGCCGTGGTCGTGAGTTGTTATATCCCACCGTTGACCACCAAATTGATACAAAAACGTGCCGAGCGATATAATTTATAAGCACTCGTCACCAATTGATACGAACGAGACGTGAAGGTTCTTTTAATTCGGGAGCTGGTATAAATGGGCGAGAACGTGATGCTTGCTGAAACACAGGGAAGTAATACACCAGAGCCTAAAAGAACAGAGCGCAAATAATCAGTTAACACCAATCTATTTAATTAACGGAACATCCGGTCTGTTAGGATGTAAATTCCGTACATTCGGTAGGCATACATAAAAAGAAATGGGAGGGATTTCCCTCCTAGTTCAGTCCTTACTCATTTGTAATTATCTCTTGAAAGAACTTCAGTTCACCATAGCGGGAATATTTAAAGTTCTGGATAACCAGTGTACGGCTAATAAGTTCAGGTGGCAGTCTAGGCATTAGAGAGCGGGTTACAACCCCATTTCTAAAATGAGCTATGTAAGCTGATAATCAAAAGTCAGTACTTACGAATAGCTGGACGATTTTGGACAATCCATGTATTTAGTACACTCTTTCAGTATCACTCACACACACACACGCGCGCCCTCTGTATTAGTAGTAGTAGGGGATGGTTTTTCCCCTGTGTGTCACAGAGGGTCTTCACTAATTTGTTGCTTTTCCACTCTTTCTTTCGAAGCCGCAGAAAAAGCATTTCTCCTCTCTTCCCCGACCGCTCGTGGGAGGGAGGAAAGTAACACCCACAGCTGACTCCTCTTCGCCCAACAGGCGGGGGGGAGGGGGGGCTGTAGAATGGACAGGGGTAGTTGTCTTTCGAACTCCGTCCTCGGCATATTGGACTTTGGCGAAGGCGGCAGTGGAATTTCTCCTCGAAATCCTTCAAGACAGTTCTTCTGCAGGAAAGAAACAACGTCAAGCCATGCTCCGGAAAGGTCGGTGACCTTCCTCTATGGAATGAGACGGCGTGTTCGCTCTTCGTGGTAAGAGAGTCTCTCTCGCGACGTCCCGGTCGGTCTGTCATCAGAGTACGGCCTTTTATACGAAAATATCGCAGCTCTTTTTTGCGGTAGTTGAACCTTTCTCTTAAGTTCACGTATTTTACTATACCTGGCGGGCTTACCTCCGGCCATAAAGTATTACCTAAGCCCTTTTTGTTCCATCGTACTTTTGCAACTTACAGTGCGCTTAAAATTACCGTGCTATCATCGGTGTGAGTCGGACTTCAGGTTTCGTACCTAGCGGGTTTATTACGGCTGACCGCTGCGTAAAGCCCCTCCTGGCGAGGTTTTTCTCTCATGGCAATCTCTCGGCCCGGCTTAAAACTGCGTTCCGAGATGATTCCTAGCGAGTTTTTCCGTCTGTCCTACGGCCAGCGTACCGAAATCACAACTGTCTTTCTTTTTCTACTTTTTGCCATTCCCTGTCACGTGGGCCTCATCTGTTTCTTTTCACTCGACACTTAGAGATTTCTCTCGTGCCTCTCCCACGAAGCATCGTTGCCTCTTGCCCCTCATAATCATAATTTTCCTCGTTCCCTACCGATTTTTGGCATTAATGTCCCACTTGAAATCGTCTTTATGGGAGTCTGAGTGCTTCTCAATTGTCGTCTGGTGTGGTCCCATGATGCTCACAGGCCTCCAGAGATGATCCACTAATCCCTTTGTTTTCATTCAGACAAAGAGAATTACAAGACTTCCCTAATTAAAATAAGTTAGTTTTCCATTTAATTTACAATAGGCCAAATATTTAATTTAATTATCAACATAATTTAACCACGCCTATTAAGACCGTCCCCCCTTTTTAATAGTTACTAATTTAGACCCAATTTTCGCATCAATATAATAATTTCGTGCTATAACGAAAAATAAATTTTGGTTCTGAAAATTCGTATTATTGTTAAGGCAGTTTGGAGGTCCCCCCTCCAAATTCTGAGGCCCTGTGCACGTGCGGAAATCAGACTCTGCTTGTGCACACATGTAGTTACAAACCATGACCTTCATCAGATGCATAACAGTATTCACTGAGCAACTTGAATAGAATTCTTCATGCTTGAATCTCCTTACATAGACAGTACTCTGATTCACATTAAGGAAAAATTCTGATTCATCACTGAAAAGGGCATTTTTCCGTTGCTTGGTTATCGATGAGACATGTTGTTTTGCTACTGAAGTCTATGCTGTCTTTGATGTGCAGTTACGCCTGCCTTTGCAGTCACGTAAGTCATAATAAAACAACCTCCTCGTAACAGTAGATGTACTAACAGTAACATCAGTCACTTCAGATCATCGTTAAAGCAATTAAAGGAATTGAGCCTCCCGTCGCCAAGCTAAGCTTTCTGAGCACTCTATCCTGCTTGGTTGTAATGGATCTGGGAATTCCACTGCGACCCATATTTTTAATAACACCAATGCGTTTTGCTTTCTTCAGTACCCTAATAACTGTAGATTGATTACAGTCCGCTCTTTCAGCGATTTGCCTTCAAGAATATCGAGATTCAGGCAGTACAACTTCTTTTGCTCTGTCCACTGGGATCAATTCCTCAGTTTTAAACGTTATTCGGAATGTACACAAATGATACCCTAATAACAGCAAGGAGCGGCCATTACACTGCTCTCGTAGCAAATATACAACAACAATGATACTTAAGGTTTAGGTCCAATTCACATTCAGTTGTATGGAGCTAAGAAGAAATAGATAGATTCGGGGTAGAGTCCCCTGATTGGATAGGTTTAAAGAGGAATAGGAAAGTAGACTTGTAGGTTTTTACTGCTAAAAGTGAGCGCGAGAAATTTGCACTTTTACCAGTTGAGAGAAAAGTAACAACTCCTGACACTAACAGGGAAGCGGGGTCAGTCTGGCTAGTGAGAAGGAGGCAGTGCCAAGCGATAATCCGATGAATTCCCGTCGCAGCGGTAGAAGTACGATAGATGCTGGTGATGGTTGAGCATGGTAATTCCGATTTATGGTAATTCCTGTTGATTTGGTAATTCCAGGGGAGCTGGCGTGAGGAATTGGTGGTGTACAGGGAGTTTGTAATGGAGAAAAGCATAAGGAAAATAGTGAGATTTTTACTCATAGCAGTAGTGTTCGAGACTTTACTTACCTATGTGGGGTTCTTCTTTTTTATTAACGAAAATTACGATAATGGGGTGAACTGCTTGAGTAGTAGTGGAAATTAGGAGCTAAGGAGTTAATCCTTTTAAGGGCCAAATTAGGGACACTTAGTTGGAAGTGGAGATAAGAAAATTTGTAAAGAGTGGAGATAGTGTCCCGGAAATTTGAAATGTTGAGATTGCTAAAGTGAAAATTCCGAATACATACTAATTAACATAAAACCGTTATCTTAGATTTAGGGTCAGTAATTTGTTTTTGGGAAATATAAATCTAATACGTAATTCAATTTTGACTATATTAAAGTTGTTCCAACAGTTTACTGATGACTAAGATAACACGTTAATCCGCCTTTTAAGCAGAATTAATCAACTCTTAAAACAAACAATGAAATTAAATAAAATTGGAACCATTCATGTCATTTGCTTTACCTTTCATACTTCCCGTTCTATTTGCGGGAAGGAGTGAAAAGTAGAAATGTTTAGTGATTCTGTTCTTGGGAGATTGGACTGCCGAAAGGCCGTCCTTTAAGGTTAAATAATTAACCACAGTGCTGAAGGGAGCTGGGGAGATCTTGACTAATATGCACAACACAACAATTAAATCTTAGATTTTTTTTGTATTTTCAGGTGCTTCCTCTTTATGGTAATTCCTGATGATTTGGTAATTCCAGGGGAGCTGGTGTGAGGAATTGGTGGTGTACAGGGAATTTGTAATGGAGAAAAGCATAAGGGAAATAGTGAGATTTTTACTCGTAGCAGTAGTTTTCGAGATTTTACTTACCTATATGGGGTTCTTCTGTTTTCTTTTTTTTTTTTTTTAACGAAAATTGCGATAATGGGGTGAATTGCTTGAGTAGTAGTGGAAATTAGGAGTTAAGGAGTTAATCCTTTTAAAGGCCAAACTTGGGACACTTCGTGGTAAATGGAGATAAAAATTTTGTTTAGTGTGGAGATAATGTCCCGGAAATTTGAAATGTTGAAATTGCTATAAGAATTTAAATCATCTTAAATGTGTGGAAATCCAGAGTGCCGCCCCGGTGGCTCAGTGGTCTAAGGCGTTGGCCTCTGATCATTCGTCCGTAAGGGGTCCGGGTTCGAATCCCGGTCAGGCATGGATGTTGTGTTTGTCTTACGGCACTGGCTCTCTCCCTTCCCTGGATTCAGTGACCCTAAATTAGGGACGGGCGACTGCTTATAGCCCATTGAGTTGCTCACGGTGGTCGTTAAACCTCCAATCAAAAAAAAAAAAAAAAAGAAATCCAGAGTACATACTAATTAGCATAATACTGCGCTCGTAGCTCTGCGTCAAACCTTATAAAAGCTGGAGTAGGATTAGGATAGCATTAAGAAGCAGCCAATCAGGTAAAAGAATGTCTGTGATTGGCTGGAACAACTGGTATGCAGCTAACGTTAAATTCAACGTGTTTATCAAACCCCATATTTTATGACATATCTTAAGAACAAGAGCAGCTACAGGAATAGTAAAGGCATTTTTTAAATTTCCATTAAATTTTGCATCAAATGCTATATAAACGATGAAATAGCTCTGAAAGTTAGTTAGTTGTAAAAAAAGTTAAACTTAAGAATTCACGGTTTTTTTCAGGTGATGCAATACTTTCGCACACCACTGTAGCTCTACGCCCTCTAGCGGCAAAGTTAGGCATCGGAAAAAATAGACTGCAAGGATCATCATTTTCACATTTGAAGCTTCCCAATGCAAAAATAGTTTTTCAAATCGGGCTAATAGTTGCAGAGAGCGCCGCCTTTCTTATCCTTTTTTTTTTTATCGTTTTATAGTTGCATGGTTACCTTAGAAACACAAAGTGAACCAAAAATAAACACTGGGAAATATGTGTATCACTTTAAGCGTTTCTCTTTTAGATAAAAGCCAGAAGTGTTCTCTTCGTCTTAATGAAAAACTCGCTTCTCCAGGAACTACCCATTATTCACTTCCGTATATTCATTAAATGATTTTTTTTAAATTTCTTATTGGATCGTTACCTTACAGTAGAACGCATGCAACATCTGGCACATGCTTTCTGAAATCTCCTGAGTGAATATGTCGAAGATCAACATAGGTGCATTTCACCAGCCCCCACCACGGAATTTTTTAATTTTTCAGACACCATTCGTTTGTACCACGTATGAACCGGAATGAACTCGGTTTTTTTCGTTTGAACCGCAAAAGTTTTGGAGATATTTAAAAAACAAAGTGGGGGCTGGTGAAACGATAGCCCCCACCATGGAATTTTTAAATTTTTTTTGCACCATTCGTTTGTACCACGTATGAACCGGAATGAACTCAATTTTTTTCGTTTGAACCGCAATAGTTTTTGAGTTATTTAAAAAACAAAGTGGGGGCTGGTGAAATGGTACCCCCAAAAAATAGATATTTCAAATTTCAGCATAGCCATTCGTTAATAAATCGTATGAACCGGAATGAACTCCATTTTCATCGTTTGAACCACAATAGTTTTTGAGATATTTAACAAATAATATTGAGAATTTGCATATAATTATAGGAGGCCGACCATTTCACCAGCCCCCACCATGGAAATTCAAAATTTCGAAATAGCCATTCGTTAGTAAATCGTATGAACCGCAATGAACTCCATTTCTATCGTTTGAACCGCAATAGTTTTTGAGATATTTAACAAATAATATTCAGAATTTGCATATATACAGAAAGACCGACCATTTCACCAGCCCCCCACCATGGAAATTCAAAATTTCAAAATAGGCATTCGTTAGCAAATCGTGTGAACTGAAAAGAACTCCATTTTCATCGTTTGAACCGCAATAGTTTTTGAGATATTTAAAAAATAATGTTACAGGCCTATCATTTCACCCCCCTCATCATGGAAAGTCAAAATTCCGAAATAGCCATTCGTTAGTAAATCGTATGAACAGGAATGAACTCCATTTTTATCGTTTGAACCGCAATAGTTTTTGAAATATTTAATAAATAATAGAATTTACATATACGCCCAGAGACCGACCATTTCACCAGCCCCCCACCCCCATGGAAATTCAAAATTTCAAAATAGCCATTCGTTAGCAAATCGTATGAACCGAAAAGAACTCCATTTTCATCGTTTGAACCGCAATAGTTTTTGAGATATTTAAAAAATAATGTTACAGGCCTATCATTTCACCCTCATCATGGAAATTCAAAATTCCGAAATAGCCATTCGTTAGTAAATCGTATGAACAGGAATGAACTCAATTTTTATCGTTTGAACCGCAATAGTTTTTGAGATATTTAAAATATAATATTGCGAATTTGCATATATACAGAGAGACCGACCATTTCACCAGCCCCCCCACCATGGAAATTCAAAATTTCAAAATAGCCATTCGTTAGCAAATCGTATGAACCGAAAAGAACTCCATTTTTATCGTTTGAACCGCAATAATTTTTGAGATATTTAAAAAGAATGTTACAGGCCATTTCATCCCCCTCCCCCTCATCATGGAAATTTGAAATTCCGAAATAGCCATTCGTTAGTAAATCGTATGAACAGGAATGAACTCCATTTTTATCGTTTGAACCGCAATAGTTTTTGAGATATTTAAAAAATAATATTGCGAATTTGCATATATACAGAGAGACCGACCATTTCACCAGCCCCCCCACCATGGAAATTCAAAATTTCAAAATAGCCATTCGTTAGCAACTCGTATGAACCGAAAAGAACTCCATTTTCATCGTTTGAACCGCAATAGTTTTTGAGATATTTAACAAATAATGTTACAGGCCTACCATTTCACCCCCCTCATCATGGAAATTCAAAATTCCGAAATAGCCATTTGTTAGTAAATCGTATGAACAGGAATGAACTCAATTTTTATCGTTTGAACCGCAACAGTTTTTTTTATTGGAGATTTAACGACCACCGTGAGCAACTCAATGGGCTATAAGCAGTCGCCCGTCCCTAATTCAGGGTCACTGGTTCCAGGGAAGGGAGAGAGCCAGTGCTGTTAAACAAACACAACATTCATGCCTCACCGGGATTCGAACCCGGACCCTGTTCGAACGAATGATCAGAGTCCGTCGCTTAGACCACTGCGTCACCGGAGCGGCCAACAGTTTTTGATAGATTTAAAAAAAAAAAGTTTGAGAAAATTGGGGGACGACCATTGCACACACCCCGATGGAAAAATTCAAAATTTCAAAATAGCCATTCGTTAGCAAATCGTATGAACCGAAAAGAACTCCATTTTCATCGTTTGAACCGCAATAGTTTTTGAGATATTTAAAAAAGAATGTCACAGGCCTACACCATTAACCCCCCTTCATCATGGAAATTCAAAATTCCGAAATAGCCATTCGTTAGTAAATCGTATGAACAGGAATGAACTATATTTTTATCGTTTGAACCGCAATAGTTTTTGAAATATTTAAAAAATAATATTGAGAATTTGCATATATACAGAAAGACCGACCATTTCACCAGCCCCACCCCCATGGAAATCCAAAATTTCAAAATAGGCATTCGTTAGCAAATCCTATGAACTGAAAAGAACTCCATTTTCATCGTTTGAACCGCAATAGTTTTTGAGATATTTAAAAAAGAATGTTACAGGCCTACCATTTCACCCCCCCCCTCATCATGGAAATTCAGAATTCCGACATAGCCATTCGTTAGTAAGTCGTATGAACAGGAATGAACTCCATTTTTATCGTTTGAACCGCAATAGTTTTTGAAATATTTAAAAAATAATATTGAGAATTTGCATATATACAGAGAGACCGAACATTTTACCAGCCCCCCCCCCCTCATCATGGAAATTCAGAATTCCGACATAGCCATTCGTTAGTAACTCGTATGAACAGGAATGAACTCCATTTTTATCGTTAGAACCGGAATAGTTTTTGAAATATTTAAAAAATAATATTGAGAATTTGCATATATACAGAGAGACCGACCATTTTACAAGCCCCCCCATGGAAATTCAAAATTTCAAAATAGCCATTCGTTAGCAAATCGTATGAACCGAGGGGAAATCCATTTTCATCGTTTGAACTGCAACAGTTTTTGAGAAAAAAATAACAATATTGAGAACTTATGTATATATATATTCCAGACCGACCATCACCCCTCCCCTCTCACCATGTAAATTCATTAAAAATTTCAAGTTAGTCATTCGTTAGTAAATGGTGTGAACCGGAATAAACGCCATTTTCATAGTTTGAATAGCAATAGTTTTGGAGATGTTTAAAAAAGAATGTTAGTAGCCCACGATTTCACCTGCCTCTTACCCCCGCCCACCCCAACCTGGACATTTTCCATTACAGGATAGCTATTCGTTAGCATGGTGTGAATCAGAAAGACCTCCTTCTTCATCGTTCGAATCTTGATAGTTTTTGAGATATTTGTAATAAGGGTAATGGAGAATAATGAAGAAGTAATTTGTTTTGCACAAAGTCTTTCATTCGTTCCTGACATTAGCTGAAAGAACTCCCCGTTTCTAGCTTTGAATCCCAGCAGTTGAAAAGACATTCCAAAAACAACGTGACGTTGCTTTAGTAAATATCGAGGACTAGTACACAGGAGAACGGAAAATAAATGGCATGATAAAACAATAAGAATAACGGTACTGGACGAGCAGCATAAAGCAGTCTGTAAAAGCCAATCAGGACATACAAAGATAAACGAAGCTGAACGAGCAGCACAAGGCAATCTGTGATAGGCGAAGCACACTGGAACAGTCACTGAGCAGAAGGAACGACGGACATGGAGATGGAGAACACATCGAACTGGAGGCTGCTTTTCATGCTCCGGGGCGCAGCATGAAAAGCAGAAAACGAGGTGCAACAGATAACACTTGCAAAGATGGCATGGTGTAGGTAACAGTATGGGACAATCAATTAGCATGAGGCAAAGCAATAACGGTAAGTACCTGACGAGATGAGTCACACTGGATGAGCAAGTAACGTAGCACAACAGTAGAAGGTATGCTGAGGCACATGGCATGACATAAGACAAATACTCGACGAGACAGGAAAAACACCTGAAAAAACTAACTGGGTGCGAACAGCAACATAGGGCAATCCAGGACAGTGACGAAAGGTATAAGAGAAGAATCGCGCATAACAATGCACACAGGAAGAAGCTCTGTGAACAAAACGATGTGACAGGTTCACGGAAGTAGGCACCGGGCGGATGTTTGAAAGAACCGAGATGTGGAGAAAACATGGCGGTACATAGGATACAACGGAAAGAAAAAGGTTGGGTACAACGCATACCAGAAACATGCAAAGGAGTAAGACGGAACAGCAGCAAGGCAAAGACGGCAGGAAGCGAAACATCATGCAAGTGCAGACAGAAACTAATCGGTCAGAACCAGATCAATGAGGCGATTTTGAGTATCACCAAGGTAGCAATTAAGAAAACTTTAATAACGAAATATCTCAGGGGTAAGATCTCGTGAGGTCAACGAAAACTTGGAGGAAGCAGCGAATATCCTCGATCATATTCGAGTAATCAGCTGGATCATGGGAGTCAAGAAGGGGATCCAAACCAGCGTCACAAGAAGAGGCAAAGAACAAGGGTTGGCAGCATCTGGGAAGAGAATCTTCGAATACCCAGGGACAGCTTGGAGGCGAGCGACAATTGCAGTGGAAACGGAGGGAGTACCAATAAGGTCGGCGTAAGCAGCAACAGTAGAATTAGGAGCGGAACCTGAAGAACGATGAAGAGAAGGCTGAGCGACCGCGGTTCGCTTAGTACGATTAGAGCGACGACGGCACTTCTTATTAGAAGCAATACCAACAGGGACGTGGTGAAGAAGGAGTAACCGACAGCAAGTGAGAAGTCTGACAAGGAAGATCTGGATCATGTGCGCATAACGCAAGCAAAGAGGCAACTGATGGGGCAACAGGAGCTGGTGAAGGTAAGGCTTCACACAAATCCAGAAGAGTAGCTGTGCTGGAAAGCGGGGACCGATCACGGGACCAGAAATCGAAAGGAAGGCAACAATACTAGAGGCATCAGAAGAGCTCGGAGAAGGTGAAACGGGCGGAGAGCCCACCGGAGTACTGGAACGGCTGAAGAAAGGATGAGCGTCTGAGGGTGGCGAAGCTGACGTACACAGCGAAGATGATGGAGCAGAGAATCCCGGGGTTGGGATTGACGAGGTGACGTGCGAAAACAAAGAAGGCAGCACCTGAACAGGCGGAGAAAGGTTGGCAACGGGATGTGACAAAGCACAGACAACAGACGACGAAGAAGAAAGCAAGACAGACGAAGGCACCGAAGCAGGAGCAGTAGATCCAGATGTATCCACAAGAGGCAACGCTAGTGGAGAAGGAAAAAGACCTGCAGAGGAAGGCAACGACAATCGAGATGGAGACTAAGAAGGTGGAAGCGAAACAAGCGCAGGCGTGGTGACCGGAAGTGAAGAAGGGGGTTCTGTGATGGGCACTTGAGCAGCCGTTGAGGAAGAACAAGAAGAGGTGAGCGGACACTGCAAGCGATGATGACCAGGCGTTTTACATGAGAAGCAATGATACGCAGTGAACACGTTTATAACGACGTTGTGATGAACACAAAGCACCTGGAAAACAGTGGGGCAGGAAGTAATGGAGTCCATATCAGGGAAGAGAACTAAGGCTTGGCGTCGGAAGCCTAAATAAGGACGATCACCTTGATCGGCGGGGAGCGTGCGAATAACACAAACAATGCGCCCACACCGAGAAAGAAATGCATGTAAAACCGTCGTCGGGGCTGACGTTCGCAAACGGAGGACTTTGCTATGACATTTGTTACAGTTCAAACTGTGGTTACGAAGATACTGCAATATCGGAAAGTATGTTTAAAATTAATCCCGCGGATGCTGACTGACCACCATAAGGAAGAATGTATGGGTTGGAGTTTGAACCACTTGCTGCGTTACAAAGCAGAGGGTGATGCATTTATATCGCGCATAGTGGCAGGTGACGAATCGCGGTGCCACGGCTTTGAGCCATCCAGCAAACCAGCGAGCATGCAAAGGAAACATCCCGGATCACCAAAACACATAAAATTCAAGTCACAGGACTCCGTCGGGGAGGTTATGCTGAAAGGCTTTTGTTGGTGGACTTTAAAGAGCCTCACGTGAACAGCAATGCCAACCACTACATCGACACAGTGGACAAGCTGCATAAAGCAATCAAGAATGGGTGACCTGGCATGCTTTCGCGTGGTGTGATTCTGTTGCACACATTATGCAGGATGCGTTAGCACGGAAAGGGCGAGAGGTTCTGCACCACCCAGCCTATAGCCCGGATCTGTCAACATGTGACTTTCATGTTGACATATCCAAATGATTCAAGGAGAAACTAAAGTTCCTTTTTCCAGACGGTATGCGTCGTCTTTCCCAGCGATGGGATGCGTCGTCTTTCCAAGCAATGGGATGCGTGTTAATTCTGGAAAACCTGCGGATGTAACTCTTCGTTCGTTTATATATATATATATATATATATATATATATATCATCATCATCATCATCATTGTCAACCATTATCAATCCACTGCTGGACGAAGGTCTCCCCAAGTTTCCTCCACAACGGTCTGTCTTGTGCCAGTCTACTCCATGTCACCCCTGCATACTTTCGAATTTCATCCACCCATCTCCCATGTGGTCTTCTTCTGGGTCTTTTCCTGTCCCTTGGAATCCAATCTAAAATTTCGGCTGTCCATCGATGATCTGTCCTTCTGGCAGTATGTCCAGCCCATTGCCATTTCAGGGATTTAACTCTGATCATGATGTCTTCCACTCTTGTCATTTTTCGGATCCACGAGTTCCTCTTCTTATCTCTCCTGGTTACACTAAGTATGCACCTCTCCATGCTTCTTTGAGTTGTCTGCAGCCTTTGTATGTCTCTTTTAGTTAAGGTCCACGTCTCTGCACCATACGTAAGCACTGGAAGGATGCATTGATCAAACACTTTTCTTTTAAGACATAATGGCATATTGCTCTTGAAAATTATGCTGTTTCTTCCAAAAGCTCTCCAGGCAAGTTTTGTACGCCGATTAATTTCTTCATCAATGTGACCCTCACTTGATATCTGCTGTCCAAGATAAACGTACGTGTCTGTTATCTCCAGCTTTTCTCCATCAATCGATAAATCTTCATTTCTTGTAAAAGCATTGAACATCACTTTTGTCTTCTGAAAGTTCATTTTTAATCCCACTTCTTTACTCTTGTCAGCAAGTTCCTGGATCATACTCTGCAGCTCTGATGGGCTAGTTGCAAAAATGACTACGTCATCAGCAAAACGAAGGTGGGTTAGATAATCTCCATTAATCTTTATCCCCTTGTTTTCCCAGCTCAGTGACTGAAAAACACCCTCCAATGTGGCATTAAAGAGCTTCGGAGATATGGTGTCACCTTGTCTCACTCCCTTTCCAATTTTTATATGTG
The DNA here is from genome assembly GCA_039090855.1 of Macrothele yani. Classification (NCBI taxonomy): domain Eukaryota; kingdom Metazoa; phylum Arthropoda; class Arachnida; order Araneae; family Macrothelidae; genus Macrothele; species Macrothele yani. Next base: position 103,502,541 of record CM076999.1, on the reverse strand, counting down.
TTGTATTTTCAAGCAGCCTAATCTTTGCACTTGCATTTTCATAGATGTTATTAATAATATTAATGTATGCATCTTCAATACCGCAGGTTTTCAGAGCCCTTGTAACTGCTGATGGTTTCACCGAATCAAAGGCTTTTTCATAATCGATAAAAGCCATGCACAATGGAAGTTCATATTCCCTCGCTCTTTCAATTAGTTCTCTCAGCACATGGATATGATCTATTGTGCTGTAGCCACTCCTGAATCCAGCTTGTTCTCTCGGTTGAGCCATGTCCAGTGTTACCTTCAAGCGGTGTGAAAGAACTTTAGTGAAGATTTTATAAACTACTGATAGGAGGCTGATAGGTCTGTAGTTTCCGAGATCCTCAATGTCACCTTTCTTATGTAGCAGGATCATTGTAGCGGTGTTCCAATCCTCAGGAATCTTTCCTTCATTAAGGCATCGAGTGAAAATTTGGGCGAGTACTGTTTCGATTTCTCCACTTGCTTCTTGTATGATGTCTACAGTAATTCCATCTTCTCCTGTAGCTTTTCCCCGCTTCATGTTCTTGATTGCATGTGCAACTTCTGTTGGAAGGACTGGAGGAACTCTGGTACTGGTATCTTTCATGATGTCTGGAGTGCATGTATCATCCCTTTCATATAATTTGGAGTAGAAATCTTTCACTCTTGTCAAAATTTCGCCTCTATTTCTTGTTACAGAACCATCTTCTTTTCTCAGTGCCATAATCTGTTTTCTTCCCTTACTGAGATGTCCCTTTGCTATCTTTAGGCTTTGGTTGTTTTCAATTGCTTTCCTCACTAGTTCACAGTTGAATTTTCTTATGTCTTCAGTGATACTTTTTCGTACTGTCTTGCATAGCTCTATATATTCCATATATATATATATATATGTGTGGAATGTAAGGTCCGGTGATGCGTAACATCACAGCCTCTCCTTGACAAATGTCAACCCCGCCTTCTCGTGGTGCATCCTGTTCCCACTAAAGGGGCTCTGACGACCGCCAATAGCGGTATAACTATACCATCGGGATTAGAGGAAATGCTATCCCACACTCACCAACCCGCTTGGCCAGCGTGGTGAGTTATGGCCAAACCCCTCCAAAATGACTCTACAACTTAAATCTTGGCCCTCAGTCTCCGGCAGCTCGAATGTACCTGGCCAAGGCTGCGGCCAGTGCGACATGAAGGCAGAGGGTGCTAAGAATCCTTGGAGGACCGGACTAGGCTGCCATCTGATGCTGACCTTGGCTACTTACAATGGATGCTCCCTATCTCCTGATTCAAGGCTTCTTGAATTGGAAGAGGAACTACAAAGGATCAAGTGGGACATCGTCGGGCTAAGTGAGGTAAGGAGAAAAGGAGAAGATCTCATTGAACGGAAAAAATGGACATCTCCTCTACTATCGTGGGACACATACTGGCAGAACTAGTGGTGTTGGATTTATAATAAACAAGAAACTGAAGGATAAAGTTGTAGAAGTTGAAAGTGCCTCTGACAGAACTGCGCGACTCGTTATCCAACTCTTGAGAAGATACAAGGCTCAGATTATTCAAACTTATGCACCCACCACAAGTCATCCTGAAGAAGAAATTGAAGAATTTTATGAGGAAATTTGTCATCTAAATAATAAAGGTAAGCACCACTTGAAGATAATTATGGGAGATTTCAATGCAAAAATAGGGCAATGGCAACAGAATGAAACTTCAGGAGGTAAATTCGCTCACGGCAACAGAAACCAGCGTGAAAATATTCTCGTTGAGTTTGCAGATGCAGAAGGGTTTCTCATCTTGAACTCCTTTTTCAAGAAAAAGCCACACGGGAAATGGACATGGAGACATCCAAATGGGATAACAAGTGAAATTGATTTTATTATGTGTAACAAAAAATTCGTCAACGAAGACTGCAGTGTGCTGAACAAGTTCAACACAAGTAGTGACCATAGATTGGTGAGATGTAAGATCCACCTCAACACTAAACTCGAACGTGGCAAGCTCATAAGACAAACATAATGTATTGACATAACCAACCTTAAAAAGCACCATAATACCTTTAAGTTGGAACTGAAGAACAGATTCTCTGCTTTAGAACGCCTAACATCGGAAGAAGTGGATATTTCTGAAGTTAACAGAAAAGTAACCAAAACTCTTATGGAAACACCAACAAAATGAGCTGGGTCTAAGAACAAGTTGCATGTGAACAAATTATCAGGAAAAACCAAAATGTTGATGCAAAAAAGAAGAGAGATGAGGACAACTAAAGAAGATGTGACTTCCAAAAGGAATATATAGAGTTATACAAGACAGTACGAAAACGTATCTTTGAAGACGTAAGGAAATTCAACTGTGAACTAGTAAGGAAAGCAATTGAAAACAACCAAAGCCTAAAGATAGCGAAGAGACATCTCAGTACGGGAAGAAAACAGATTATGGCTCTGAGAAAAGAAGATGGTTCTCTAACAAGAAATAGAGGCGAAATCTTGACAAGAGTGAAAGATTTCTACTCCAAATTATACGAAAGGAATATTACATGCACTCCAGACATCATGAAAGGTACCAGTACCAGAGTTCTTCCAGTCCTCCCAGCAGAAGTTGCACATGCAATCAAGAACATGAAGCGGGAAAAAGCTCCAGAAGATGGAATTACTGTAGACATCATACAAGAAGCAAGTGGAGAAATCGAAACAGTACTCGCCCAAATTTTCACTCGATGCCTTAATGAAGGGAAGATTCCTGAGGATTGGAACGCTACAATGATCCTGCTACATGAAAAAGGTGACATTGAGGATCTCAGGAACTACAGACCTATCAGCCTCCTATCAGTGGTTTTAAAATCTTCACTAGAGTTCTTTCACACACCGTTTGAAGGTAACACTGGACATGGCTCAACCGAGAGAACAATCTGGATTCAGGAGTGGCTACAGCACAATAGATCATATCCACGTACTGAGAGAACTAATTGAAAGAGCGAGGGAATATGAACTTCCATTGTGCATGGTTTTTATCGATTATGAAAAAGGCTTTGATTCGGTGAAACCATCAGCATTTACAATGGCTCTGAAATCCTGCGGTATTGAAGATGCATACATTAATATTATTAATAACATCTATGAAAATGCAAGTGCAAATTTTCGGCTGTTTGAAAATACAACACACATAAAAATTGGAAAGGGAGTGAGACAAGGTGACACCATATCTCCGAAGCTCTTTATTGCCACATTGGAAAAGGTCTTTCAATACTGAACTGGGAAAACAAAGGGATAAAGATTAATGGAGATTATCTAACCCACCTTCGTTTTGCTGATAACGTAGTCATTTTTGCAACTACCCCATCAGAGCTGCAGAGTATGATCCAGGAACTTGCTGACAAGAGTAAAGAAGTGGGATTAAAAATGAACTTCCAGAAGAGAAAAGTGATGTTCAATGCTTTTACAAGAAATGAAGATTTATCGATTGATGGAGATAAGCTGGAGATAACAGACACGTACGTTTATCTTGGACAGCAGATATCAAGTGAGGGTCACATTGATGAAGAAATTAATCGGCGTACAAAACTTGCCTGGAGAGCTTTTTGAAGAAACATCATAATTTTTAAGAGCAATATGCCATTATGTCTTAAAAGAAAAGTGTTTGATCAATGCATCCTTCCAGTGCTTACGTATGGTGCAGAGACGTGGACCTTAACTTAAAGAGACATACAAAGGCTGCAGACAACTCAAAGCAGCATGGACAGGTGCATGCTTGGTGTAACCAGGAGAGATAAGAAGAGGAACTCGTGAATCCGAAAAATGACGAGAGTGGAAGACACCATGATCAGAGAAAATCCCTGAAATGACAATGGGCTGGACATACTCCCAGAAGGACAGACCATCGATGGACAACCGAAATTTTATATTGGATTCCAAGGGACAGGAAAAGACCCAGAAGAAGACCACATGGAGATGGGTGGATGAAATTCGAAAGTATGCGGGAGTGACATGGAGGAGACTGGCACAAGACAGACCGTTGTGGAGAAAATTTGGGGAGACTTTCGTCCAGCAGTGGATTGATAATGGTTTACAATGATATATATATATATCATCTTTGAATCCACTACTGGATGAAGGTCTCCCCAAGTTTCTCCCACAATTGTCTGTCTTGAGCGTGTCTCCTCGATGACACACCTCTATGCTTTCGAATTTCGTGCATCATTCTATCATAGGGTCTTCTTCTGGGTCTTTTCCTGTCCCTCGAAATTCATTCTAAAATTTCGGTTTTCCGTCGGTGGTCGTTCTTCTAGCAACATGTCATGCTCTCACCATTTCAGTGACTTCATTGTGGTCATGATGTCGTCAACTCTTGTCGTTTTCCTTATCCATGAGTCCGTCTGCTTATCTTTCCTGTTTACACCAAGCATGATTCTCTCCAGGGCTTTTTGCGTTGTCTGCAGTCTTTGTTTGTCTTTTTTACGCTTTCCAACCGTAGGTTGAAGAAGCGTATATGCTTCAGCGTTTTCCGTCCGTCTGTCCGTCCGTCTGTCGGCATGATAACTCACGTAAAAATGGTTCGATTTCGGTGAAATTTTAGTATGTGGTAGGGAACCCCTGGGGACAAACCCTATAGAAAATGGACAAAATAGGGTCAAAGGTTAGGACACAGGAGCGGGATCTATTCCATAGTCCTTATGCATCATAACTTACGTAAAAATGCTTCGATTGCGACAAAACGTTATCATGTTATTTCGGAGGTATACCGAACCGGTTCTGTTGAATATCATCGAAATGGGATCAAAGGTCAGGGCACAGGACCGAGATTTATTCCACAGCCATTATTCTCATATCTTGAGTAATTATTTCTGGTATGTTGGAAAGCGTATCATATTCAATGCATTGCATTATTTTACTAACTTGTTTAGTGAAGGTCCATGTCTCTGCTCCATACGTAAGCACTGGCAGGATGAACTGATTAAACCCTTATCTTTTAAGACACAATGGCATACTTTTCGTAAAAATTTTACTTCTTCCAAAAACTAACCATCCAAGTTTTACACGCCGATTAATTTCTTCATCAATGTGATCCTTACTTCATATCTGCTGCCCAAGATAAATGTAGGTATCGGTTGTCTCAAGCTTTTCACCATCAATAAATAAATCTTCGTTTCTTGTAAAAGCAATATACGTCACTTTTGCCTTCTGAAAGTTCATTTTTAATTCCACTTCTTTACTCTTGTCAGCAAGTTCCTGGATCGTATTCTGCGGTTCAGAAGTCGTAGTTGCAAAAATGACAACGTCATCAGCAAAACGAACGTGATTTGAATTATCTGCATAAATATTTTTTTCTTTGTCCCAGTTCAGTAATTAAAAAATATTTTGCTATGTGGGATTAAAGAGTTTGGGAGATATGATTTTACTTTGTCACACTAGCTTTCCAATTTTTATTAGTGCTGCATCCTCAAATATCCAAACTTTTGCAAATGCATTTTCAGAGATACTATTAATAATGCTAATGTATGCATCTGCAATACCGCAGGTTTTCAAAGCAGTTGTAACTGCTGATGGTTTTACGGAATCGAAGGCCTTTTTATAATCAATAGAAGCCTTGCATAATGGGAGTTCATACTCTCTTGTTCTTTCAGTTAGTTCTCTAAGTACATGGACATGATCTTCAGTGCTGTAGCCACTCCTGAATTCAGCTTCTTCTCTTGCTTGAGCCATGTCCGGTTTTACCTTCATGCGATGTAAAAGAACCTAACTGAAAATTTTATAAATAACTGATAGGAGGCTGATGAGCCTGTAGGTCCTGAGATCCTCAACGTCACCTTTTTTATGTAGCAGGATCATTGTACCATTATCCCAATACTCAGGAATCTTACCTTCGGTGAGACAGCTGGTGAAAACTTGGGCGAGTGAAGTTTCAATTCTTCCACTTGCTTCTTGTACACTCGTGGACAAAAAATTTGCACACCTAGAAGAAAACATGCTACAACCGCGAAACTTTGCAAATAGCTAGGGTGCGTTTGGTGCGAGTGCGCATAACCGCACACCTTGTGGCGGCGCTGCTAGCACGAACCAGCAGCCTTATAAACCGGCGTGTAGTCGATGCCCCATGAAAGAGAAAAGCACCGGCCGGCGCAAGCAAGAGTATAGAGTGACAAGAATGCCGGGTAGACACCAGAGACGTCGATGTACGCAACTTACGGGCTTTGAGAGAGGCCTGATCATCGGGCTGAAAACAGCAGGTCGGTCGGCGCGCCGTATAACCCACCACGTGGATCGTTCTGACCATACCCTCCGACTGTGTTGGGAGCAGTGGACACGTGACGGCACTGCCGCACGGCGGGTGTCTCCGAACGAACCAGGAGGACCATCCGTAGAGAGGATCGACAGTTCGTACGGCAGGCACGAATGGATCCCACGAGAACCCTGTCCTCTCCCCAGGCAAATGTAGCGGCTCTTGTGTGCCAACGAGCCATTTCCTGAAGTCTCGCGGAAGCGAATCTGCGATCCCAACGCCTCTTACGTGTTCTGCCATTAACACCGGATCATCGCCGGCTCTGTTTGCAATGGTGCCAGGCGAGAGCAACGTGGAACGCCACAGACTGGCGACGTGTGGTGTTCAGAGATTGGTGTCGGTTCGTTTTGGGGACAGATGATCATCGTGTCCGGGTGTGGAGGTCCCGGGGTCAACGGCACAATTCCAACCTTGCTATCGAGCGTCCCACCTACCCCACTGCAGGCATTACGGTCTAGGGAGCCTTTATGGTTTATTGCCTACGATAGCCGATCAGCTCTAGTAGTGGTACGTGGATCATTGTCGGGCCAGCGGTATGTGGATGAGATCATATGGCCCCATGTGCTCCCACTCCTGGGCGGAATTCTAGGTGCGCTTTACCAGCAGGATAGTGCCATCCCGCACACTGCTCGGGTTTTCTAGGACTGCCTACGTCATGTCCATACAGTTCCATGGCATGCCCGCTCACCGAACATGTCCTCTATCGAGCATGCGTGGGACCAGTTGAAACGCCGGTTGACTCTGTGCCGCACTATCCGGGATTTGGAGCACACCGTCCAACAAGTGTGGGCCCTCTTCAGCAGGACATCAGGCGTCTGTTCGCCTCTATGTTGGACCATATTGCAACATGTATCACCGCACGAAGCGGTGCGACGCGCTATTGAAGATGACCGGACTACGTGCCACAGATGCCTCTGTAATTGTCCTGCATTAATACACACAATCGACGTGGATTAGGAACATCAAACAGAAGTCATTTCTCTTTCCACGTTTTTAAGTGAGTCACGGAAAAACTATCATCGGCCGCCACCGGGAATTGAATTCAGGGTCTTCCAGTTACGCGCTGGACATGCTACCAGTGCACCGCAGCGGCCTCGAATTCTCCAGACTCACATGTGATTAATTGCCAAACCACATGGCTGGTTGCTTCTTGGAGACCCGCACAATGGTGGGGATTCCTCAAAGATGGTAAGAAGCAATTGGTGCAGTGGTAGCATGTCCAGCGAGTAACTGGAAGACCATTGGTTCGATTTCCGTTGGCGGCCGATGATACTTTTCCCGTGACTCACTTAAAACCGTGGAAAGAGCCATGCCATCTGTTTGATGTCCCAAATCTACGTCAATTGTGTGTATTAATTATTCATTCGTATACTAGTTATTTGTTCAGTTGCTGCCTAACATCTTTGGTAGGCAGCAACTGAACAAATAGTACTGAGATTTGAATTGACAAAATCTTCTATAGATCTAAAAATAAAATCAGTTATCTCCTGCAACATGAGGAATCTGTGATATAAATTTCTTTTGAATAGTGCGATTCTTTTTTGGCGTTGCAATTTTCACAAACAGTAATGTACGCATTTGCTCGTCGTAACAGAAAAATTCGGTAATATTAAGATACAATAAGCTGTACGTAAAAATGGTACATTCAATAGGCGTCGAAAGTGTTTCAATCTGATTTTTGAGCAACGATATGAAGCAAAATATATTTTGAAATCGGTGGAATTTGCATTTCGCTCTTGGCGGCGAAATTATGGATTAGATAAAGATTAAAATGCTAGGATCATCGTTCTCACTGTTCTAGCTTCCCAAAGCAAAAAGAGGCTGATATTGAATCAGACTTAGAGGTACACAGATAAACGTATACAAACAGATACATGTATATAGTGAAGGTATAAGTACATCCTTTAGTTTTCAAAGAACGTGCAGGAAACTTTTCCACTTTAACACGCTTCGGTCGAAAGGAAGTGCAAAGCAGATGCACCCTTAAATTTAAAACAAACATTCTTGAAATGGTCCCATCCAAACAATTGTCTTTGTACGATATTTGACTCACACAGCATCCCGTCACGTTGCTCTGCTGGCCACGCCCTTTCGAGCTCTGCATTTTGTGCTCCGCCTGTATCTAGCGCCCACCGCCGAATTAATTTGTGTTTCTCTCGTGCATGAATGTCTGCGCTCTCTTCCTAGTCATTCTTTCGAGTTGGTACATGCATATTTTGCCGATATTCCTTTATAATTCATCTCGTTGGGCCTGTTTACAATTCATTTCGTTGGGCCTGTTTACAATTCATTTCGTTGGGCCTGTTTACAATTCATCTCGTTGGGCCTGTTTACAATCTGCCCATCGTGACTCGCCTTGACTTTTTGCTCTAAAACTGTCTGCTGCATGTAGTAGCCTTCCTGCTGCTGTGTCTACGTTTGCCTTCCGTGTTTGCGCTCCAATCATCGTTAATGGTTCTTTGCGCTGCCTTCACCGGTGTGTGGATTACCTTCCTTGTGTTCCACCCATTGACAGTGGTTCTCTGGGCTGCCTTCTTCGGTATGTTGATCGCCTTCCTGGTGCCCCACCTTGTTATAGTGGATCTGTGTGCCCTTCGCCGTGCATTTCTACACATTGTCCATGGCCTGTGCTTCTGCTTCTAAATTCTATTTCCCTCTCACGTCACTATGTGCTGCTTCGATGACTTGTCCTCTAAGTGTGTTGGATGCGTCCCAGGACTGCTCTTCTCCTCATCCTGCTACAGATCCGTGTTCAACGTCTCCGACTTTCCTCGCGACAGCCTTGGACTCCTATATTTCATGTCAAGGTTCCACGCTTATTGCACACGTACAATGCTTTCAACTCTTAGTTTAAGTGTCAAGTTCGACGCCTTACCCAATGTCAAGTTGCACGTCTATACAGTGTATGTCTGCATTGTCGTTTCTCCCTTCCGGTGCAATTACACATTTCGCCAGCAAGCCTAAGTCCATTCTTGTATATATTTTTTCACCTGAGTTTGTTCCTCAAGTCCTATCGACTAGCCTTTCCGTTGGAGATCATAGCTTGGTCCCTATCCTCCTTGCACATTCTCCCGTTTTTCTTAATTTGTAACCTGTACCTCCGGACGTTTCCGATGAGTTTTTACATGCTTTTCCTTCTCGGTGTGGCCGCGTTCTTGGTGATATCCGCAAGATACCCGCCGCCCATGTTGATCAAGGTGATCGTCCTTATTTTGGCTTCCGCCGCCAAGACTTAGTTTTTTTCCCTTACACAGACTGTTTCTTACTGCCCCACAACTTTTCTGGTGATTTGTTGTCATCACAACGTCGCATTCAACGTATTCACTGCCTATCATTGCATCTCATGTAAACAGCCTGGTCACCATTTCTCGCAATGCCCCTTCATTTCTTCCTAGTCTTCTTCAACGGCTGCTCAAGTTCCCGTCACAGAACCTCTTTCTTCGCTTCCAGTTACCACGCTTTCGCCTGATCAGTTCACACCTTCTTAGTCTCCATCTCCATCATCTGCCTCCGTTGGTCTTTTTCCTTCCTCGCCAGCATCGTCTGTTGTGGGTACATCTGGATCTACTGCTCCTGTTTCGGTGCCTTCGTCTGTATTTCTTTCTTTTTCATCGTCTGATGTTTGCGCTTTGTCACATCCTGTTGCTGCACCTTCTCCGCCTGTTCAGGTGCTGCCTTCTTTGTTTTCGCAAGTCACCTCGTCTATCTCGATCCCGGGATTTTCTGCTCCACCATCGCCGCTGCGTACGTCGGCTACGCCACCCTCAGACGCTCATCTTTCCTCCACTGGTTCCAGTACTCCGGTGTGCTCTCCGCCCTTTTCACCTTCTCGGGGCTCTTCTGATGCTTCTAGTGCCGTTGTCTTTGTTTCACCTTCTGGTCGCCATGGTCTGTCCCCGCTCTTTCGCACAGCTCCTCTTCTAGTCTCGTTTGAAACCCCACCCTCCCCGGCTTCTGTTGTTCCTGCAGCTACCACCTTACATGTGTCATCCGACTTTGTACCCTATTCACCTCGCCAGAATCCCGAGACGCCGCCTGTTGTTCCTTCTACGTCGTCTCGTCCTCTTCGTCAACATTTCCCTACTGGTATTGCTCCTAATAAGAAGCGTCGTCATCGGTCTAATCGCAAGATTCGCGCTAAGCGTGCCGCTGTGATTATGTCTCCTCCTCATCGTTCTTCGCAAGGCACCGCTCCTGATCCTGCTGCCGTCACTTTTGCTCGCGTTCTTGACAGTCCCTCTGTTGTGCCTGATCTTGTTGCTCGCCTTCAAGTTGTTCCCGAGTTTACGCAGACTCTTTCTGTAGATGCCGCTTTCCCATTGTTCTTTGACTCTTCTCACGATGCTACACTTAATCACTTTATTGCTTCCAACGATCCGGCAGTTTACTCATCTCTGGTTGACAATCTTAGCGCTTTTTACTTTGCATTTTTTCACCTTTCGGGCTCTTACCCGGAAGTTGAATGTTACTATGGTTGTCTTGACCACTTCATTTGTCATGCTCAACATCGTCTCCTTCTTTGGTGTCCACCTGATTAGCTCCTGTGTGGTTTTGTTTGATGATTGATTTCTGTTGTGTTTTCTTAGCTATGTTTCTCCCTGTCTCTTTGAGCCCTTGTTGTTTCGTTCTCCTCTTTGTGAAGTGTTTTCCCTCGTGCCTCGTTTTTTTCCCCTCATCATTCTGCTTTGTGACCTTTTTCTGTGTGTTTTGTCTTACGATGTCCTGCCTGCATCCGCTTTACATGACCATCACCAACTGCCTCGCACCGTTCATTCTGCTTCTGTTTTTCTGTGGTTCAAGCATGCCCCCTGCCCGATTTTCCCGGAGTGCCATGTGTTGCTTCCTACCCTGCTATGTTTTGTATAGTATGTCTAACTGCTATGCCACTGTTAGACAGAAAATGCTAATTTTAAAGAAAGTAATAGTTTTTCCTTAATGTTTTTCTTTTCAATGTGGCATTAGTACCATTATTTCTCTTTTTGTCGGAGGATGGCGCCCAATAACCACAGATGGACAGCAATAATTTCGCACCAATAATTTCGTTTTCCTTAAAAGGAAGAAGGAATAGTTCCTGGGTTTTCTACTCATCATGTTGCTCCCTGGTTCCAGGTATGGTGCTTTCTCTATTTGCTGGCTCAGCCGTTCCTCTGCTCAGTGACTGTTCCCTGTGTGCTTTGCCTCGTGTTGTATCTGCCACCGACTACAGCGCACGATTGTAATGTAACGGACTGCTTTGTGCCTCTGCCATGCTCCCTTTCTTTCTGTGATGCCTTGTACTGTATGTTTACTACAGACTGGATTGCGTCGTTTGTTTCAGCTCCGAGATTTTGGCTGTTTTACTATGCCATGCATTTTCCGGTTCTCTTGTGTTCTGGTCCTTGAGACACATTGAAGAAATGTTGAAACCGTCACGTTCTTTTGGAATGTCTTTTCAACTGCTGCGGTTCAAAGCTAGAAACGGAGAGATCTTTAAGATAATGACAGGAACGAATACAAGACTTTTTGAAAATAAATTACTTCTTCATCATCCTCCATTACCCTTTATACAAATATCTCAGAAACTATCCAGATTCGAATGATAAAGATGTAGCTCCTTCCGGTTCACACGATGCTAACGAATAGCTATTCTGAAACAGGAAATGTCCGGGGGTGGGGGTGGGGGCAGCTGAAATCGTGGAACATTTTTAAACATCTCAAAAACTATCGGGGTTGAAAAAAATAAACATGGAGTTTGTAAGAACAGACACATTAACGATGTTAATTCATTTCAATGATAAACATTATGTGGTTTTTTGACCAAAGAAAACAACATCGCAAGTTCCCAAAATGGCGACAGAGAATTCGTAAATATGTTTAATCCTTTGGGGGGGGGGAAGGCGAGATGTATGACAAAAGACTTCAGGTTCTCATGCCTTAGAAAGGGCGAGGACTTGTTCTACGAACTGAAAGTATCGCCAAGGACGCTGTGACTTTCACAGATACATTGTTCATTTTCACTAGGCGCATACAAGTCTGAAATGCAGACATACTCTTTTGTATAGTTATAACAATGTGTATTGTATTGCTACGGATGTACTACGACGATAGGAAGGAGGCACTCAATAATGTATAGCCTGAGGATAAGCGAGGAATGCGCAAGGTAGATTTAAAGGTCTAGGAGCCCGATTCCCGGAAAAAGACTAGGGATGGGGCAGGTGAAGGGCGCGAGAGGTGACACGTGGCGCGAGAGGAGAGCAGCATGTTGAAGGTCAGCGCCGTCGCCCTTGAAGAAGGAGCAGCGTGAAGGGGGGGGGGCGAAGAGGTCGCTCCGAGTGGACCTGTTGGAGCAGTCTGTCTTCGGAGAGCGAAGGTGATAGTCCTCCGATAGAAAGGAACGCGTTTGCGTGGATGGTGTGGTGGGCTCTCGGAGTCCACGGGGAAAGAGCGGACACCGACCTAGATGAAGTAGGTCGCCGCTACAGAAGGAATCTACCCGAGTCAGGGATACCGGTAGAGTAGCTGATGATATACTACTGAATTACGGACTTAGTACAGTCCACTGAAGCATCGATTAGAGAAGGATAGCTAGAAGACTAGTCCTGAAGCATCAATAAGATAGAGGTATATCTAGTGTCAAGGAGACCCTAAGTTAGGACGCCAACGCAGGGTGAGATTTCTACAGAATTCGATCACCTTATCTTGCGCGTTCCACGATCTTTGCCAGGTCCAGTCATAACGAGGTCACTTTCAAGAGCGAGTAATCCGCCGCCATCAAAATTCTAGTTGATGAAGAATAAGTTCTCGGAAGGAGGCACTCAATAATGTATAGCCTGAGGATAAGCGAGGAATGCGCAAGGTAGATTTAAAGGTCTAGGAGCCCGATTCCCGGAAAAAGACTAGGGATGGGGCAGGTGAAGGGCGCGAGAGGTGACACGTGGCGCGAGAGGAGAGCAGCATGTTGAAGGTCAGCGCCGTCGCCCTTGAAGAAGGAGCAGCGTGAAGGGGGGGGGGCGAAGAGGTCGCTCCGAGTGGACCTGTTGGAGCAGTCTGTCTTCGGAGAGCGAAGGTGATAGTCCTCCGATAGAAAGAAACGCGTTTGCGTGGATGGTGTGGTGGGCTCTCGGAGTCCACGGGGAAAGAGCGGACACCGACCTAGATGAAGTAGGTCGCCGCTACAGAAGGAATCTACCCGAGTCAGGGATACCGGTAGAGTAGCTGATGATATACTACTGAATTACGGACTTAGTACAGTCCACTGAAGCATCGATTAGAGAAGGATAGCTAGAAGACTAGTCCTGAAGCATCAATAAGATAGAGGTATATCTAGTGTCAAGGAGACCCTAAGTTAGGACGCCAACGCAGGGTGAGATTTCTACAGAATTCGATCACCTTATCTTGCGCGTTCCACGATCTTTGCCAGGTCCAGTCATAACGAGGTCACTTTCAAGAGCGAGTAATCCGCCGCCATCAAAATTCTAGTTGATGAAGAATAAGTGTTTCGTATATGTGTTAACCAAGCGTTCTTTTCAAATTATGTCTGAAAGTGGATAAACTTCGGTATAACCAGCTGTTGTCGCTCTGCCTCCCCGATTCACAGATATATATATAGTAAAGTGGGGGAGGTTTGGTTTGTTCGCTCGAACAGAGTGAGAGAGAGAGAGTGTGTACTTCCGGGAAGAGTAAACGAACTCTCTGCTTGTTGTGAGCCCGCTGCGCGTGCTCCTCGGATGCTTAAGTAGGAGGCGGCGCTAAGTCACGTGACGACACGTTCGCTCTTACAGAGTTTTCCCGGTTCATACGATTTACTAACGAATGGTCATTTTGAAATTTTGAAATTACATGGGGGGGGGGGGGATTGTCGGCTCCATATTTTTCTGAATCCTTTTTTTGTAGGTATGTCAAACTCTATTGCGGTTCAAACGATAATAATGGCGTTCTTTTCGGTTCATACGATTTTTTTTTTGATTGGAGGTTTAACGACCACCGTGAGCAACTCAATGGGCTATAAGCAGTCGCCCGTTCCCAATTTAGGGTCACTGGTTCCAGGGAAGGGAGAGAGCCAGTGCCGTAAGACAAACACAACATCCATGCCTGACCGGGATTCGAACCCGGACCCCTTACGGACGAATGATCAGAGGCCAACGCCTTAGACCACTGAGCCACCGGGGCGGCCATACGATTTACTAACGAATGGCTATGAAATTTTGAATTCCATGGTGAGGGGGGGGGGTAATGGTGTAGGCTTGTAACATCCTTTTTTCAATACCTCAAAAACTATTGCGGTTTAAACGAAGAAAATGGAGTTCTTTTCGGTTCACACGATTTGCTAACGAATGGCTATTTTGAAATTTTGAATTTCCATGGGGGGGGGGGGGTGAAATGGTCGGGCTCTGTATATATGCAAATTCTCAATATTATTTATTAAATATTTCAAAAACTATTGCGGTTCAAACGATAAAAATGGAGTCCATTCCTGTTCATACGATTTACTAACGAATGGTTATTTCGGAATTTTGAATTTCCATGATGAGGGGGGTGAAATGGTAGGCCTGTAACATTATTTGTTAAATATCTCAAAAATTATTGCGGTTCAAGCGATGAAAATGGAGTTCTTTTCAGTTCATACGATTTGCTAACGAATGGCTATTTCGGAATTTTAAATTTCCATGATGAGGGGGGGATGAAATAGCCTATAACATTCTTTTTTAATATCTCAAAAATTATTGCGGTTCAAACGATGAAAATGGAGTTCTTTTCAGTTCATACGATTTGCTAACGAATGGCTATTTTGGAATTTTTAATTTCCATGATGCGGGGGAGAGGGGGGATGAAATGGCCTGTAACACTCTTTTTTAAATATCTCAAAAATTATTGCGGTTCAAACGATGAAAATAGAGTTCTTTTCGGTTCATACGATTTGCTAAGGAATGGCTATTTTGAAATTTTGAATTTCCATGGTGGGGGGCCGGTGAAATGGTCGGTCTCTCTGTATGTATGCAAAATCTCAATATTATTTTTTAAATATCTCAAAAACTATTGCGGTTCAAACGATAAAAATGGAGTTCATTCCTGTTCATACGATTTACTAACGAATGGCTATTTCGGAATTTTGAATTTCCATGATGAAGGGGAGGGGGGTTAATGGTGTAGGCCTGTGACATTCTTTTTTAAATATCTCAAAAACTATTGCGGTTCAAACGATGAAAATGGAGTTCTTTTCGGTTCATACGATTTGCTAAAGAATGGCTATTTTGAAATTTTGAATTTTTCCCTGGGGTGTGTGCAATGGTCGTCCCCCAATTTTCTCAAACTTTTTTTTTTTAAATCTATCAAAAACTGTTGGCCGCTCCGGTGACGCAGTGGTCTAAGCGACGGACTCTGATCATTCGTTCGAACAGGGTCCGGGTTCGAATCCCGGTGAGGCATGAATGTTGTGTTTGTTTTACGGTACTGGCTCTCTCCCTTCCCTGGAATCAGTGACCCTGAATTAGGGACGGGCGACTGCTTATAGCCCATTGAGTTGCTCACGGTGGTCGTTAAATCTCCAATAAAAAAAAACTGTTGCGGTTCAAACGATAAAAATGGAGTTCATTCCTGTTCATACGATTTACTAACGAATGGCAATTTCGGAATTTTGAATTTCCATGATGAAGGGGGGGTAAATGGTGTAGGCCTGTGACATTCTTTTTTAAATATCTCAAAAACTATTGCGGTTCAAACGATGAAAATGGAGTTATTTTCGGTTCATACGATTTGCTAACGAATGGCTATTTTGAAATTTTGAGTTTCCATGGTGGTGGGGGGGGGGGGGGGGCTGGTGAAATGGTCGGTCTCTCTGTATATATGCAAATTCTCAATATTATTTTTTTAAATATCTCAAAAACTATTGCGGTTCAAACGATAAAAATGGAGTTCATTCCTGTTCATACGATTTACTAACGAATGGCTATTTCGGAATTTCAAATTTCCATGATGAGGGGGAGAGGGGGATGAAATGGCCTGTAACACTCTTTTTTAAATATCTCAAAAATTATTGCGGTTCAAACGATGAAAACAGAGTTCTTTTCGGTTCATACGATTTGCTAAGGAATGGCTATTTTGAAATTTTTGAATTTCCATGGTGGGGGACCGGTGAAATGGTCGGTCTCTCTGTATGTATGCAAAATCTCAATATTATTTTTTAAATATCTCAAAAACTATTGCGGTTCAAACGATAAAAATGGAGTTCATTCCTGTTCATACGATTTACTAACGAATGGCTATTTCGGAATTTTGAATTTCCATGATGAAAAGGAGGGGGTAAATGGTGTAGGCCTGTAACACTCTTTTTTAAATATCTCAAAAATTATTGCGGTTCAAACGATGAAAACAGAGTTCTTTTCGGTTCATACGATTTGCTAAGGAATGGCTATTTTGAAATTTTGAATTTCCATGGTGGGGGACCGGTGAAATGGTCGGTCTCTCTGTATGTATGCAAAATCTCAATATTATTTTTTAAATATCTCAAAAACTATTGCGGTTCAAACGATAAAAATGGAGCTCATTCCTGTTCATACGATTTACTAACGAATGGCTATTTCGGAATTTTAAATTTCCATGATGAGGTGGGGGGATAAAATGATCTGTAACATTCTTTTTTAAATATCTCAAAAATTATTGCGGTTCAAACGATGAAAATTGAGTTCTTTTCGGTTCATAAGATTTGCTAACGAATGGCTATTTTGAAATTTTGAATTTCCATGGTGGGGGTGGGGGCTGGTGAAATGGTCGGTCTCCCTGTATATATGCAAATTCGCAATATTATTTTTTAAATATCTCAAAAACTATTGCGGTTCAAACGATAAAAATGGAGTTCATTCCTGTTCATACGATTTACTAACGAATGGCTATTTCGGAATTTCAAATTTAAATGATGAGGGGGAGGGGGATGAAATGGCCTGTAACATTCTTTTTTAAATATCTCAAAAATTATTGCGGTTCAAACGATGAAAATTGAGTTCTTTTCGGTTCATAAGATTTGCTAACGAATGGCTATTTTGAAATTTTGAATTTCCATGGTGGGGGGGGGGGGGCTGGTGAAATGGTCGGTCTCCCTGTATATATGCAAATTCGCAATATTATTTTTTAAATATCTCAAAAACTATTGCGGTTCAAACGATAAAAATGGAGTTCATTCCTGTTCATACGATTTACTAACGAATGGCTATTTCGGAATTTCAAATTTCCATGATGAGGGGGAGAGGGGGGATGAAATGGCCTGTAACACTTTTTTTTAAATATCTCAAAAATTATTGCGGTTCAAACGATGAAAACAGAGTTCTTTTCGGTTCATACGATTTGCTAAGGAATGGCTATTTTTGAAATTTTGAATTTCCATGGTGGGGGACCGGTGAAATGGTCGGTCTCTCTGTATGTATGCAAAATCTCAATATTATTTTTTAAATATCTCAAAAACTTTTGCGGTTCAAACGATAAAAATGGAGTTCATTCCTGTTCATACGATTTACTAACGAATGGCTATTTCGGAATTTCAAATTTCCATGATGAGGGGGAGAGGGGGATGAAATGGCCTGTAACATTCTTTTTTAAATATCTCAAAAATTATTGCGGTTCAAACGATGAAAATGGAGTTCTTTTCGGTTCATACGATTTGCTAACGAATGGCTATTTTGAAATTTTGAATTTCCATGCTGGGGGGGGGGGGGGGCTGGTGAAATGGTCGGTCTCTCTGTATATATGCAAATTCGCAATATTATTTTTTAAATATCTCAAAAACTATTGCGGTTCAAACGATAAAAATGGAGTTCATTCCTGTTCATACGATTTACTAACGAATGGCTATTTCGGAATTTCAAATTTCCATGATGAGGGGGAGAGGGGGATGAAATGGCCTGTAACACTTTTTTTTAAATATCTCAAAAATTATTGCGGTTCAAACGATGAAAACAGAGTTCTTTTCGGTTCATACGATTTGCTAAGGAATGGCTATTTTGAAATTTTGAATTTCCATGGTGGGGGACCGGTGAAATGGTCGGTCTCTCTGTATGTATGCAAAATCTCAATATTATTTTTTAAATATCTCAAAAACTATTGCGGTTCAAACGATAAAAATGGAGTTCATTCCTGTTCATACGATTTACTAACGAATGGCTATTTCGGAATTTTGAATTTCCATGATGAAGGGGAGGGGGTAAATGGTGTAGGCCTGTGACATTCTTTTTTAAATATCTCAAAAACTATTGCGGTTCAAACAATGAAAATGGAGTTCTTTTCGGTTCATACGATTTGCTAACGAATGGCTATTTCGGAATTTTTAATTTCCATGATGAGGGGGAGAGGGGGATGAAATGGCCTGTAACACTCTTTTTAAATATCTCAAAAACTATTGCGGTTCAAACGATGAAAATGGAGTTCTTTTCGGTTTATACGATTAGCTAACGAATGGCTATTTTGAAACTTTGAATTTCCATGGTGGGGGGCTGGTGAAATGGTCGGTCTCTCTGTATGTATGCAAATTCTCAATATTATTTTCTAAATATCTCAAAAACTATTGCGGTTCAAACGATAAAAATGGAGCTCATTCCTGTTCATACGATTTACTAACGAATGGCTATTTCGGAATTTTAAATTTCCATGATGAGGGGGGGGGAGGGGGGATAAAATGATCTGTAACATTCTTTTTTAAATATCTCAAACATTATTGCGGTTCAAACGATGAAAATTGAGTTCTTTTCGGTTCATAAGATTTGCTAACGAATGGCTATTTTGAAATTTTGAATTTCCATGGTGGGGGGGGGGGGGCTGGTGAAATGGTCGGTCTCTCTGTATATATGCAAATTCGCAATATTATATTTTAAATATCTCAAAAACTATTGTGGTTCAAACGATAAAAATAGAGTTCATTTCTGTTCATGCGATTTACTAACGAATGGCTATTTCGGAATTTCAAATTTTTATGATGAGGAGGGAGGGGATGAAATGGCCTGTAACATTCTTTTTTAAATATCTCAAAAATTATTGCGGTTCAAACGATGAAAATGGAGTTCTTTTCGGTTCATACGATTTGCTAACGAATGGCTATTTTGAAATTTTGAATTTCCATGGTGGGGGGCTGGTGAAATGGTCGGTCTCTCTGTATATATGCAAATTCGCAATATTATTTTTTAAATATCTCAAAAACTATTGCGGTTCAAACGATAAAAATTGAGTTCATTCCTGTTCATAAGATTTACTAACGAATGGCTATTTCGGAATTTTGAATTTCCATGATGAGGGGGTGAAATGATAGGCCTGTAACATTATTTTTTAAATATCTCAAAAACTATTGCGGTTCAAACGATGAAAATGGAGTTCTTTTCGGTTCATACGATTTGCTAACGAATGGCTATTTTGAAATTTTGAATTTCCATGGGGGTGGGGGGCTGGTGAAATGGTCGGTCTCTGTGCGTATATGTAAATTCTATTATTTATTAAATATTTCAAAAACTATTGCGGTTCAAACGATAAAAATGGAGTTCATTCCTGTTCATACGATTTACTAACGAATGGCTATTTCGGAATTTTGAATTTCCATGATGAGGGGGGGGGGTGAAATGATAGGCCTGTAACATTATTTTTTAAATATCTCAAAAACTATTGCGGTTCAAACGATGAAAATGGAGTTCTTTTCAGTTCACACGATTTGCTAACGAATGCCTATTTTGAAATTTTGAATTTCCATGGTGGGGGGCTGGTGAAATGGTCGGTCTTTCTGTATATATGCAAATTCTGAATATTATTTGTTAAATATCTCAAAAACTATTGCGGTTCAAACGATAGAAATGGAGTTCATTCCGGTTCATACGATTTACTAACGAATGGCTATTTCGAAATTTTGAATTTCCATGGTGGGGGGCTGGTGAAATGGTCGGCCTCCTATAATTATATGCAAATTCTCAATATTATTTGTTAAATATCTCAAAAACTATTGTGGTTCAAACGATGAAAATGGAGTTCATTCCGGTTCATACGATTTATTAACGAATGGCTATGCTGAAATTTGAAATATCTATTTTTTGGGGTACCATTTCACCAGCCCCCACTTTGTTTTTTAAATAACTCAAAAACTATTGCGGTTCAAACGAAAAAAATTGAGTTCATTCCGGTTCATACGTGGTACAAACGAATGGTGCAAAAAAAATTTAAAAAATTCCATGGTGGGGGGGCTATCGTTTCACCAGCCCCCCCACTTTGTTTTTTAAATATCTCCAAAACTTTTGCGGTTCAAACGAAAAAAACCGAGTTCATTCCGGTTCATACGTGGTACAAACGAATGGTGTCTGAAAAATTAAAAAATTCCGTGGTGGGGGCTGGTGAAATGCACCTGATCAACATCTTTGCAAAAAAAGCGACAATGTGATTAATTTCAAATCATTAGAGACATGTTCCTCAATATAATATAATAAAGAATGTACCAATTCAAACACACATCCGATAGTGTGGTAGCTTTGAAAAACAGAAGTGTTATGCCTATCTTTACTGTTTTTGCTCTGATCTGAGCGGCTTTCATTGTGGAAGCATTGTCTGCACAAGACAGAAGGGTCATCCTATCGCTCAAGTGGTAAGAACCGAAGGGCTCCCGAGGGCAACCATATCAATCGTATGCTGCGAATACACCATTGACGGACTTACGAGCGCTCAAAGAGCAGGCGGTGTCTGACTACACGCTACTGAGAACCATCGACGTACCTACGAGCGCTCAGAGAGCTAGCAGTGTCCGACCACATCCCACTGAGAACCGTCGACGGAACTACGAGCGCTCAAAGAGCTAGCAATGTCCGACCACACGCCACTGAGAACCATAGACGGCCATACGAGCGCTCAGAGAGCTAGCAGTGTCCGACCACCCACCACTGAGAACCATCGACGGACCTACGAGCGCTCAGAGAGCTATCAGTGTCCGACCAGCCGCCACTGAGAACCATCGGCGGACCTACGAGCGCTCAGAGAGCTAGCGGTGTCCGACCGCACGCCACTGTAGGCCATCGGCGGACCTACGAGCGCTCAGGAAGCTAGTGGTGTCCGGGCACACACCACTGAGAAGCATCGAAGTACCTACGAGTACTCAGAGAGCTAGCAGTGTCCGACCACACACCACTGAGAACCATCGACGGACCTACGAGCGCTCAGAGAGCTATCAGTGTCCGACCAGCCGCCACTGAGAACCATCGGCGGACCTACGAGCGCTCAGAGAGCTAGCGGTGTCCGACCGCACGCCACTGTAGGCCATCGGCGGACCTACGAGCGCTCAGGGAGCTAGTGGTGTCCGGGCACACACCACTGAGAAGCATCGAAGTACCTACGAGTACTCAGAGAGCTAGCAGTGTCCGACCACACACCACTGAGAACCATCGACGGACCTACGAGCACTCAGAGAGCTAGCGGTGTCCGACCGCACGCCACTGGAAGCCATCGGCGGACCTACGAGCGCTCAGGGAGCTAGTGGTGTCCGGCCACACACCACTGAGAAGCATCGAAGTACCTACGAGTGCTCAGAGAGCTAGCAGTGTCCGACCACACACCACTGAGAACCATCGACGGATCTACGAGTGCTCAGAGAGCTAGCAGTGTCTGACAACACGCCATTGAGAACCATCGACGGACTAATGAACGCTCAGAGAGCTAGCGGTATCCGACAGCACGCCACTGGAAGCTATCGACGGACCTACGAGCGCTCAGGGAGCTAGTGCTGTCCGACAACACACCACTGAGAACCGTCGAAGTACGTACGAGCGCTCAGTGAGCTAGCAGTGTCCGACCACTAGCTACTGAGAACCATAGATGGAAATACGAGCGCTCAGAGAGCTAGCGGTGTCCGACCACACGCCACTAAAAGCCATCGACGGTCCTACGAGTGCTCAAATAGCTAGCGGTGTCCGACCACACGCCGCTGAGAGCCATCGACAGACCTACGAGCGCTCAGGGAGCTAGCGGTGTCCGACCACACGACACTGAGAGCCATCGACGGACCTACGAGCGCTCAGAGAGCTATAGGTGTCCGACCACACCGGGGTTTAAGTAGACTATCCAGGTTCGTACAGACCAATCTATTGGCAACTACGGCGCAAATCATATCCACGTTAAATATCGGAGTCCCACGCAGCATCAGCTACCAAACGGTACGGAGCACGCTTCACATCCCGGGCAACACGAGCCGACGCCCTGCAAGTGTGCCACTGAAGACTTCTCGTCATCGAAAATGCGCCACGCTTGATGTCTAGAACATAAAAACTAGACTTCTGCAGAGGTTGCCACGTTGCATGGTCAAATGAACCCCTTTTCTAGCTATTCCGAGCAGACCGGAGTGTGCGAGTGTGGCGTCGTAGCATGAGGCCATGGCCCCGTCTTCCCAGGTCGGTAATGTTTAAGGATGTGGTAGCTCTCTGATGGTTTGGGAAGTCTTCTGATGAGGACACATTAGTTCCCCCAATGTGACTAGATATGTCATTACCTGCTACGCGCTGGCTGATCACCTACACATTTTCATAGTCTTCGCGCATCCTGCGGCCGATGGTCTGTTTCAGCAGGAGGATGTACCGCTCTACTGTGCCATAGCCACACAGGCATTGCTTGAGAAACACGCATCTGAGTTTGGAACAGTCTAGTAGGCCCCACGGTCCCAGGATTTAAACCCTGCGAAAGGTCTTTGGAATGACGAGGAGCGTAACATCAGATCCATGGATCCTGGACCGTCGTCTCGGGCAAAGTTGTCGATGATACTGCAAAAGGCATGGCTGGCATTACCTCCGGAAACCCTAAGTTTTCTGGCGGAGTCCATACTTGGGAGTGTACAGTCTTTCATTTGCTCTATGGCACCACTAACACGTTATTAGTTCGCTATACCTGTTTTTCCATTGAGTGAAAATCTAAGCTTTGTCGCAAAAGTTTAGGCACAAAAATATGTCGAAGCAAAAAAGTGTTGGGTTGGAAAGAAAGTAATGTCTTCAAATGCAAGACCAAAATACTGATTGCCGTACATACAAATATAAACCAGTTCAAAATGTAGCCGATATCGTTTGCCAAGAGCTGCTTCCACTGTCCCTGAAGAATTGTGGCAGCTTTGACACAAAGAAGTGAATAACTGCTATTTCGACATTGTCCCGGTTGGTGAACTGCTGTCCATCCAGGAAATTCTGCAACTACCGGAAAGGGTGGTAGTCGCTTGGAGCAGTACGTTTAAACGCCTCTCGGTTTCTCTTATGAACAACCCACTAATATAACACCCAACAATCTTTCCTTTCTCAGAGTCAGTTCTTTCCCGCCACGACATTTTTACTCAACCTCACAGTGCGATATGATCGCAGTCAGCTGCAGGCTTGCTTTTATACCGTTTGCAGCTGTACCGCGCATCTTAATAACGCAGTGGATCCGTTCATTTGCATCTGAAGGGGTGTCTGGTGAATTTTGTCAATATAGTGTATGTCACATTATGTCACTCCATGTCGCTACAGCCTATTGGAGTCTTCCCAATATGCTGGAGTGACATGGAGGAGGCAGCCTGAAGACAGACAATGTTGTGAGAAACTTGGGGACACCTTCATCCAGCATTTGATTGATAATGGTTGATGATGATATATGTGTGTTTGTGTGTGCGTGTGTGTCCATAAATAGGGACCGCAATCATTGAAGCGGGATGACAAGGGATAATATACTGGTGTGCAAAAATTAAGGACCAAGAGGAGAAATTAGCATAACAGCGAAACGAGCAGGCAGAACGGACCGAAAGA
This sequence comes from Macrothele yani, assembly GCA_039090855.1. Taxonomy (NCBI): domain Eukaryota; kingdom Metazoa; phylum Arthropoda; class Arachnida; order Araneae; family Macrothelidae; genus Macrothele; species Macrothele yani. The sequence goes on along the minus strand of CM076999.1, from coordinate 103,478,527 downwards.
CCACGCAGGAGATAGACTAGGGTCCAGTACGGTAGGGCATGCGCATATAGGCAGCATGACGTAAGGGGCGGGGGAGTGTCGGAAGGGTATAAAGCACACGGGCGGTGTACGCTCAGAAATTCGGTGAAAGCTATTGCAAGGTGTACATCGGTTTGAACGACGTCGAGTTGCTGCCACCGTGTGATATGTCCAACAGGCAATCTAGTAGACGACATCTGCATGACTTTACCCGAGGTCGCGTCATTGGGAAGTTGTAAGAAGGTTGAAGTGTGACTAGTGTGGCCGAGGAGTTCGGGATCGCTCACAGCATCGTTTCACGAGCTTGGAGAGCATTTCAAACAAGAGGATCAGCTATCCGAGAGTTTAGCAGTGGTCGTCCACGAGCAACCACGGCGGTGGACGACCAGTATATTTTCCTACAGGCGAGAAGAGACAGACGGCAGACAGCGGGAGAAATCACAAGGTACATGCAACAGACAACTGGACGTCCATTATCGCGTTTTACCGTGGCCAGGAGGCTGCACAAAGGTGGTCTATTTGCACAATGACCAGTGTGGTGTGTGTGCCCTTAACGCCTGCTCATCGGAGACTGCGGTATCTGTGGTGCCAGGAACACAAGAACTGGACACATCAGCAATGCGGTCGAGTTCTCTTTACGGATGAGAGCCGATTTAGTCCGACGAGCGATTCTGGACGTATGCACATCTGGAGAGAGCAGGGAACACGCAATCACACCTCCAACATGATCGAGAGTGACCGGTTTGGAGGTGGCGGAGTTCTCGTTTTGGGCGGTATCATGCTTGGTAGCCGTGCTGACCTCCACATCTTCCAAGGAGGTTCAGTCACAGAGTCCGCTATTGTACCGAGGTTCTCCTGCCTCACGTGCGTCTGTTTAGAGGTGCTGTGGGTCATGAGTTCCTCTTCATAGACGACAACGCTGCACCTCATCGTAGAGTGGCTGTCACAGAGCTGTTGGAGAGTAAAGATATTCAACGCATGGATTGGCTCGCAAGGTCCCCGGACCTAAATCAAATCGAACACGTGTGCGACCTTCTCGGGAGACGCTTGGCAGCACGTCACCAGCCGCCAGCAACGATTCCGCAGCTGCGATTGGCGCTACAAGAGGAATGGGCCGCGATGCCTCAACAGCTCTTTGACAACCTCGTCTTCAGCATGGACAGACGTTGTAAATCCTGCGACGCAGTCAGGGTGATCATATCCCCCACTAAAGACTGGATTTTTCTTGGCAGCCGCCTGTCACTTGGACGTTTCTGTCTTTTGTCCAGTTGTGCTCGAAGCTACATTTTCAATAAATTGCCTTTGTATCCTTTGGATTTTTTGTTTGGACGGTTTTGCTCACTTGTCCCATATTCTTACATCTTGGGGATCTTATGGTATGATTTGAGTCGAAGTGGAGCACTTCTGCACGACGTTACATTCGAAAAACCGTCGCGTCCTTAATTTTTGCATGCTAGTGTAGATATCTGAGAACCTTCAGATTTCCGCTAGTCGAAGCTATTCCTGCCCCATCATAGCGTTTTACGACCTTTCCTCACATCCAAGGTCGGATGTAGGTCACAAATTCCAGTGATGAAAGTACGTCCTATACAACTGAAAAACGAATTACCCCGAAAAAATAATTCCTCATAAATACATGGTATAGGCATTGTAATGCTATTATTCGCATATTTTCACTCTGTTCCGTGTGACCACTTCCTTCAGAAACCTTGAATCTTTTTATCGTCCTCGAGCGGAAATCGAATCCGCACCTCCCGATTTCCGGTGAAGCATGCTAGTCTAGTGACTAGCATGCTTAACCGGGTTCGATTCCGCTGGATGACGAAGAAATTTTTCAAGGTTCCTGAAGAAAGTAGTTACATGGAATACAATGAAAATATGTCAATAATAGCATGTTTTGTACAACTTTGTACATGTATAACCAAGAAAAATTGGACCAGGAAATCATGGATCTTGGAAATGAGAATACTTGGTGATATCACATACAGAGTGTACAGTTATGCAAGTGAGATAACGGTATAGAAAAGCGAATACGCCCAATCGAATGCAACCATTAGCAGCGCACCTAGTGGTGAAATGCGGAAGTTAGCCATTGCAAATCGGAAACGAAAAGAGACAGAGCAAAATTTCCAATTACAAAGTTGTAGAGAATCAACTAATTAGTACAAAACGACCTTTGTTTCACACGGATAGGATAAATTGTCGCCTGAATACCCTAAAATGTCCGAAATCGATGTGCGACCTTTTGTGTGAACGTTTGAAGGGAACAGGCATAGGTATGAGCAAATACACACAATTTACTGCCTAAATGCGTAATTATGTCAATACAGTTTGATGACGTCAGACAAAGTTAATGTCGAGTATGTTCGAAGAGTTCGCAACTGCCCACGATACACATTTGCATTCGTGAAAGTAACTCTGCAGGTACATTCTTCAGCACGGAAGGTATCACACTATTGCAAGCATGTCTAACACGACGACGTAGATCCAGCAGACTTGTAGGCGCTGTTGCATAAACCTGAGTTTTTACGTAACCCCGGAAATCCAAGCTCGCCATTCTCACACAGCATACGTAGACCTAAACTTCTGATCAGGGTACATCCTGCTACTGGCTTTTATATCGTAGGTACGGTACAGCGTCGCAATCTGCATTTGCATACGGCTACATTTGAGAAATGTGAATATGCAGATTCGAATCGTCGCGCATCGATTTCGGACATTTTAGGGTATTCAGACGACAATTTATCTTATCTGTGTAAACCAAATTTTGTTTTGTACTACTTAATTGATGCTCTACAACTTTATAATTGCAAATTTTGCTCTATCTCGTTTCGTTTTCGATTTGCAAAGGCTAACAACTTCCGCATTTCGCCACTAGGGGCGCTGCTATTGGTTGAATTCGATCGGGCGTAGTCGCTTTACCATACCGTTATCTCACTTGCATAACTGTACCTCTCTCCGTTCGCAAGTTATTTTAGGCTAAAGGGGCTTTCCTATGCACCCTGTATGGCAATGAGCTGGATATATTGCTTAAAGAAGTGATCGCCGTTCAGCAACTGAAACAGTTGACTCGACATCAAGTTACAGGAATAGAGACAGAAAGAGACTACGATGAAATTTGAAAGCACGCCGGAGTAGGTAGAAGGGGAATGCACTTTGAGAGATCGGACAAGCAGTCATCTTCATCAAGGCGCCATCGCAAACATCGTTTGTGCCACAGGCAGCAATGCACTAAAAAAATATAAGTGGGGTGAATTGACGGAAAATTTCTGAAAATAACGTGCAGCAAAGTTGCCGGTAAGTGTTCGTCTTTTTCAAAAATTTCCGTTTTTAAATGTGTCGGTTTATTTTAAACCCCGTATTTTCACAGATTTTCAGTAGTCTGAAATTTCTTCTATTTCAGGACAAATCCATTTCAGGTGTTTCTCTTATATAAACTGAAATTCTGCAAAATCGACGACCAAACCCTCGGCGTTTGGGTTGGTTCAACAGGTAACACGTGCCTTTAACTACTGAGCCACAAACGCTGGGTAATCCGAATCACGTATATTATAAAACAAATTGCGCCCCGATGATGTTTGTGTGTGATTAATGCAACTGATTTAGTTATTTTATTTCCCGTTGTAGCTTAATAATTTTCTGAACAGGTGTGTAACATATTTTTTTTTTCTGTAGGAAGACTTTTCGCAAATTAAGCATTTTTCATCGCAATTTTGCGGAGCAACAAAATGCTTTGCAACCTGATTTTCTTAAATTGACAATAACTTTCAGTTATCTTTAAAAAAGGTGAAATATATTTTTTATAATATTTAAAAAAAAAAATCACTGTTAAACATAACATTTACTTTTAATAGCTGTAATACAAGGTCTGACTGGAAAGTAATGAGACTCGTTCAATAACAGACGTTCAATTAAAGTTATACTTACATAACATTAAAATTCCTCAAAATAATATTCTTGAACATCAATACACCGCTGCGAGCGGTTCTGCCACGCCGCGTAGCTTGCCTGGAAGTCGGAAACAGGGATCGCTTTCACAGCACTCGTCGCGGCAGTTTGCACGTTTGTAACAGTCCCAAAATGGTGTCCTTTCAGCCTGGATTTGAGCCGGGGAAACAAAAAAAAGTCAGCCGGGAAGAGGTCCCGGCTGTAGGGAGCTTGGGGAAGCGTTCCCACGTTGTATTTCGCCAGAAACTCTCACTCTCAGCGACGCATGGCTCGGCGCATTATCGTGGTGAAGAACCCAAGTGTTGGTGATCTCCGGGCGGACGTGCGCTACTCTGTTCTTCAGCCTTTGAAGCACTTCCACGTAAAATGCAGCGTTGACTGTTTTTCCAGGTGGTATGAACTCCTTATAGACAAAACCTTTATAGTCAAAGAAGACGATGAGCATGGATTTCATCTTCGATTCGCACATTCGAGTCTTCTTTGGTCGAGGAGACTCGGGAGTGTGCCACTCTGAGCTCTGTCTTTTCGTCTCCAAATCGTACTCAAAGACCCACGTTTCATCACCTGTTATTACTTTCTCCAAAAGCCCAGGTTCACTCCTCACACGGTCCATAAGCTCACAAGAAATCGACACACGGTCGTTCCTCTGTTCATCGATCAAAACCTTAGGAACCAATTTGGCGCAAACTTTCCGCATCTGCAATTCTTTCATGATGAATTCATGCACAAAGGATTTCGCGAGTCCGACGTGCTCTGCTACCAATCTAACACTCAGACCTCAGTCAGAGTCCAAAACCGCTTTCACCTTTTCCACATTGTCTGAAGTGTGAGACGTTGAACGGCGCCCTGGACGTGGCTCTTCCTCGACGCTCTCTAGCTCTTCCCTCTGTGAACGTTTTGTGCCACCGAAACACTTGTGCTTTCAATAAAGCATCCTTCCCATAGGCTTTCTGTATCATAGCAAGCGTATCGGTCGCAGATTTTTCAAGTTTAACACAAAACTTTACGCTGTTCGACACTCTTCTGCATTTGACCGTTACACGTCACACACAACTGTCCACTTCGCAAGCAATCCTCACTCTGCAAAAGCTCAGAGCCAACTGACGAGACATCAGTTGTTTACCTAACATACCCCGCAACCCGTCCCGCCCGGAGACTCCGCCCTCCAGCCCTTTTGATTGGCCCAGGAAAAGTGGTCTCATTACTTTCCGGACAGACTTTGTAGCTATTGTCTTAAGTTGTCCAAAGACTGATACATAGATATGAGGCCGGCCATAAAGTACGTCAATGATGTTTTATTATTTCTAGACTCCCCCATCCCCCACGCCACATTTTGACCAATTGTTGACATCCCCCTTTCTAAAAAGTACGTCCTAATTCCGTGAACCACCTTTATTGTTGACGACTTCTTTTAGAAGTCCGTTGAGAAACAGAAAGAAATCATGTAATTTTTAAAGGTATCTTCCATATATTCACACATTTGCTTCAGAAAATATTTATTATTTAGGCATTAATTTATTAGTATTAGTATTAAAAGAAATCCGTCTTGTTGCACGATGATATTTATTCAGCTAAAAAACGAAATCTATGTACAGGTTAAAAAACACATGAGCACTTTCGGTGTCACAGTGACACCCTCATCAGATGTGATTTCACCATGTGGTTACATGTGGTCTTAAGTACGTGGAGTAGATACATCATGGGAAAGGTAATGTCAGTGTCACATGATACACCAGATAACAAGGCAGTCAAAAAAGCATAATTAGCCAACGAAACTTACTCAACAGAAACAATAGTTATTGTGATGTCCTCCCCAATAAGATTGCTCCAGGGTTCGGGTAAAACACAAGGACAATAGTCATTACAGCAACGTGTATTATAAGCCGAAATATAGAGGCTTTCTGTAAATAACAAGGAATAAACAGAGTTAGGGATGTAAGGTCAGGTAATGCGTAACATCACAGCCTCTCCTTGACAAATGTCAACCCCGCCTTCTCGTGGTGCATCCTGTTCCCACTAAAGGGGCTCTGACGACCGCCCATAGCGGTATAACTATACCATCGGGATCAGAGGAAATGCTATCCCACACTCACCAACCCGCTTGGCCAGCGTGGTGAGTTATGGCCAAACCCCTCCAAAATGATTCCACAACTTAAATCTTGGCCCTCAGTCTCCGGCAGCTGGAATGTACCTGGCCAAGGCAGCGGCCAGTGCGACATGAAGGCAGAGGGTGCTAAGAATCCCCGGAGGACCGGACTAGGCTGCCATCTGATGCTGACCTTGGCTACTTACAATGGACGCTCCCTATCTTCTGATTCAAGGCTTCTTGAATTGGAAGAGGAACTACAAAGGATCAAGTGGGACATCGTGGGGCTAAGTGAGGTAAGGAGAAAAGGAGAAGATCTCATCGAACTGAAAAGTGGACATCTCTTCTACTATCGTGGGACAGATACTGGCAGAACTAGTGGTGTTGGATTTATAATAAACAAGAAACTGAAGGACAAAGTTGTAGAAGTTGAAAGTTCCTCTGACAGAGCTGCACGACTTGTTATCCAACTCTCGAAAAGATACCAGGCTCAGATTATTCAAACTTATGCACCCACCACAAGTCATCCTGAAGAAGAAATTGAAGAATTTTATGAGGAAATTTGTCATCTAAATAATAAAGGTAAGCAGCATTTGAAGATAATTATGGGAGATTTCAATGCAAAAATAGGGCAACGGCAACAGAATGAAACTTCAGTAGGTAAATTCGGTCATGGCAACAGAAACCAGCGTGGAAATACTCTCGTTGAGTTTGCAGAGGCAGAAGGGTTTTTCATCTTGAACTCCTTCTTCAAGAAAAAGCCACACAGGAATTGGACATGGAGACATCCAAATGGGACGACAAGTGAAATTGATTTTATTATGTGTAACAAAAAATTCGTCATAGAAGACTGCAGTGTGCTAAACAAGTTCAACACAGGTAGTGACCATAGATTGGTGAGATGTAAGATGCACCTCAACACTAAACTTGAACGTGGCAAGCTCATAGGACAAACAAAATCTATTGACATAACCAACCTTAAAAAACACCATAATACCTTCAAGTTAGAACTGAAGAACAGGTTCTCTGCTTTAGAAGGCCTAACATCGGATGAAGTGGACATCTCTGAAGTTAACAGAAAAGTAACCAAAGCTCTTATGGAAACAGCAACAAAATTAGCTGGGTCTAACAACAAGTTGCATGTGAACAAATTATCAGGAAAAACCAAAATGTTGATGCAAAAAGAAGAGAGATGAGGACAACTAAAGAAGATGTGACTTCCAAAGTGGAATATAAAGAGCTATGCAAGACAGTAAGAAAAAAGTATCACTGAAGACGTAAGGAAATTCAACTGTGAACTAGTGAGGAAAGCAATTGAAAACAACCAAAGCCTAAAGATAGCAAAGGGACATCTCAGTAAGGGGAAAAAACAGATTATGGCACTGAGAAAAGAAGATGGTTCTGTAACAAGAAATAGAGGCGAAATTTTGACAAGAGTGAAAGATTTCTACTCCAAATTATATGAAAGGGATGATATATGCACTCCAGACATCATGAAAGATAACAGTACCAGAGTTCCTCCAGTACTTCCAGCAGAAGTTGCACATGCAATCAAGAACATGAAGCGAGGAAAAGCTCCAGGAGAAGATGGAATTACTGTAGACATCATACAAGAAGCAAGTGGAGAAATCGAAACAGTACTCGCCCAAATTTTCACTCGATGCCTTAATGAAGGAAAGATTCCTGAGGATTGGAACACCGCTACAATGATCCTGCTACATAAGAAAGGTGACATTGAGGATCTCGGAAACTACAGACCTATCAGCCTCCTATCAGTAGTTTATAAAATCTTCACTAAAGTTCTTTCACACCGCTTGAAGGTAACACTGGACATGGCTCAACCGAGAGAACAAGCTGGATTCAGGAGTGGCTACAGCACAATAGATCATATCCACGTGCTGAGAGAACTAATTGAAAGAGCGAGGGAATATGAACTTCCATTGTGCATGGCTTTTATCGATTATGAAAAAGCCTTTGATTCGGTGAAACCATCAGCAGTTACAATGGCTCTGAAAACCTGCGGTATTGAAGATGCATACATTAATATTATTAATAACATCTATGAAAATGCAAGTGCAAAGATTAGGCTGTTTGAAAATACAACACACGTAAAAATTGGAAAGGGAGTGAGACAAGGTGAAACCATATCTCCGAAGCTCTTTAATGCCACATTGGAGGGTGTTTTTCAGTCACTGAGCTGGGAAAACAAGGGGATAAAGATTAATGGAGATTATCTAACCCACCTTCGTTTTGCTGATGACGTAGTCATTTTTGCAACTACCCCATCAGAGCTGCAGAATATGATCCAGGAACTTGCTGACAAGAGTAAAGAAGTGGGATTAAAAATGAACTTTCAGAAGACAAAAGTGATGTTCAATGCTTTTACAAGAAATGAAGATTTATCGATTGATGGAGAAAAGCTGGAGATAACAGACACGTACGTTTATCTTGGACAGCAGATATCAAGTGAGGGTCACATTGATGAAGAAATTAATCGGCGTACAAAACTTGCCTGGAGAGCTTTTGGAAGAAACAGCATAATTTTCAAGAGCAATATGCCATTATGTCTTAAAAGAAAAGTGTTTGATTAATGCATCCTTCCAGTGCTTACGTATGGTGCAGAGACGTGGACCTTAACTAGAAGAGACATACAAAGGCTGCAGACAACTCAAAGCAGCATGGAGAGGTGCATACTTGGTGTAACCAGGAGAGATAAGAAGAGGAACTCGTGGATCCGAAAAATGACAAGAGTGGAAGACATCATGATCAGAGTTAAATCCCTGAAATGGCAATGGGCTGGACATACTGCCAGAAGGACAGATCATCGATGGACAGCCGAAATTTTAGATTGGATTCCAAGGGACAGGAAAAGACCCAGAAGAAGACCACATGGGAGATGGGTCTATGAAATTCGAAAGTATGCAGGGGTGACATGGAGGAGACTGGCACAAGACAGACCGTTGTGGAGGAAACTTGGGGAGACCTTCGTCCAGCAGTGGATTGATAATGGTTGACAATGATGATGATGATGAAACAGAGTTAGGTGTGTTTAAGGTCTTAGCGTTGTCCGAGTCTGGGATGGAATTTCCAGCACTTAACAGTTCTTGCAAAAGAGGTGCTTTGGTGATTAATTTTTAAATTATATCTGTGTTCATTTAATCTCAAATCCAAATTTCTTTTGGTTGAACCCACATAATGATTATTTTGTTCACCAGAAGTAGTGTCGAGCATAGGAATAACATACACACCCCATTTTTTCCCTTTGTTAATTTTGACGCGATCGTTGCGGATGATGCAATATAGATTGCATGATCGTATTCCAAATTGTATTTTATGACGGGAGCGTATGTTGGTGAGAAGTTTTAAAATACGTGGATTGAAATCAACAGATCCAACATACTTTTTAGGCACTTGTTAACTAATTAAAGCAGTTGACGTAGCAAACCGTGCTTTATTGTGCACCCCTTAACAACGTTGTCCGGGTAACCATGGTTTTTAGCAAGGGATGACATCCATTGTAGTTCTTGAGCTCTGGCAAAACTGCCAGAAGAATGTGAATATGCTCTTCTAAATAGGAAGTGCAGAGCAGAAATTTTATGCGGAAAAGTGTGGGCACAATTGTACGCAATTAGAGTGGGTGTGGAAGTGAGGTTTCCATAAACGGCAAAAGACAGGGACTTGTCAGAAGGGTTACGAGTAATTTGAAAATCTAGAAAAAGTAAAACAAAATTATGTTCTAGTTCCATCGTGAGTTTGATGGAGGGGTATTGAGAAGACATAGCGTTGACAAACTGATGTAACTCATCTATGGTATATGGCCGATTTGGTATATACCATAGATGAGTTACATCATAGATGAACCGGACACATCAACCGGACCAAATGTGACATGTAACTCATCATAGATGAGTTACATGTCACATTTGGTCCGGTTGTCAGGAATCCCCCATGTCACATTTGGTCCGGTTGTCAGGAATCCCCCCATGTCACATTTGGTCCGGTTGTCAGGAATCCCCCATGTCACATTTGGTCCGGTTGTCAGGAATCCCCCATGTCACATTTGGTCCGGTTGTCAGGAATCCTCCATGTCACATTTGGTCCGGTTGTCAGGAATCTCCCATGTCACATTTGGTCCGGTTGTCAGGAATCCCCCATGTCACATTTGGTCCGGTTGTCAGGAATCCCCCTGTAATCTGGGACGTACTTTATGGACGGCTCCTCTCCTATAATCATCTATGCAATAAGTTAAGTACCTGGTTTCTTACAGTAATACTATATATAATAATTGCTGCAGCACAAAATAGATGAGAGGAGAGGAGACATTGTGTGCCACAATAAACAAAATGCATGCGATATGCCATCCACAATATCCGATCTCGCTACGGAACTGCGAAATTCGACAGACGATTGAAATTTAAAAGTTTATAAAACCTCAAGTATTCTCCCCAATCGATACTATTGCCGGTAATTTCTCGTCATACCAATACGGAAAAAGAGAAAATGGAGTTTTTCCGTTAATATACGAAAGGAATTCTGGATAGGTTTCAGAAAATTCAGAATTTTCTTTAACACATCTCTAAAACGGTAATTTATCGTCAATATAAGAACGAAACTGCTGAAAGGTCTCAGAAAAATCCGTGAAATCCAGGTCTCTTTCTGTCATTTCACGCGAAAGCCAGTATCAGTTATATGTTTCGTTAATTCACGAAAAAAGTGATGGAAAGTGGCTCGCGAATTTCAGAAAATGTTTCACCCGGTGTATAACTGTAGACTGAAATAAATAAATGCATCGCTCTTTCCACGTTCGAGAAACACATAGCAACCGAAAAATTGTTTACAGCCGCCGCCGTGAAAATGAACCACGGAACTCTCGATATCTAGCCGAGCACGTTGACTTTACATCACGGTGGCCAACATTCCACGGTGCAATGTGCATTTTTAAGTCACCTTCTCACAATACACATAGCTCCGTGGATTGTTGGCCACCGAGGTGTAAAGTCAACGTGCTCGGCTAGATATCGAGAGTTCCGTGGTTCATTTCCACGGCGGCGGCTGTAAACAATTTTTTTGGTTGCTATGTGTTTATGGAACGTGGAAAGAGCGATGTATTTATTTATTTACTGACGCCACGTATTTGGAGGATTTTCACCTTGTAGATTGAAACTATTACGCAATCCTCTGTACTCAGTTGATTTGGCTCAACGATTTTCAAAACTCAAAAAGGACTTGGAAGTGCAAAAATCTGACAGTCAAAATAATGCGATGAAAGCCGAGAGCAAATGGTTTGAGTCAAAACCTGACGAATTTTATTTGAGGGGAATACTAAGTGTAGTGGATCGTGCCAGAAATAACGTTGTTTTAAGTGCGTTAACATTGAAAAATAAATGGGTTTTCATAATAGTTTCACATTTCTGGTACGAAAGTTTAGAAACTTTACATAGTCTCGTATGTTCTCAGTGCAGAAGCCTGCTGCTTTCTTGAATCACTATGCAGAAAGTACTTACAAGTAGGTACAGGAAAGGCAGGGGTTTTCCCTGTCGTAGCCTAAGTAGGGTGACTGGTATTTGAAATATACATCGCTAAGAATAAGAGAAGCTACATACATGGAACGCATCCGTTAAATCTTCAAGATCATCCTTTTTTGTCTCAACCAAACTGAACAAGTATGGCGGCATAGGTTATCAAAGTTCCAGCTGCAGTTAAAAGTAAATTACTGCTTATGTTGAACATGCCGAGTACTGTGATGCCGAAATCTTCTGAACACATCAAACTTACCAGCAGGGAAATCACATTTACCTCCTTCCACATATCTGGGAAATATCCAATCAGTGAAACCATGCGTTTCGTTGTATTGCGATGCCTTTCTTGAAGATTAGAAGCAGACAATATAAAAAAATTGCAGACACAGCGTTAAGGAAACAATAAAAAATGCTTTGCCACATTAACGATGATATACTAGATTGCCTGATTTCCTGTTGCATTAGCGTTACGCAAATAAACACGAAGAAGATCTTTGGACTCAGAGTGAGGCATGCTGGGACGGAGGCAGCAGAACTGAACTCCAAGGCAATTGCATGCACCCGTTCATATAGTTTTAAAGTTTGCTGAAACTCAAAGGCAGAAGGTCGATTGAATCTTGAGATTTCCAGTTGGTCTTCTAGGAAGCCGAACAAATCGCATATCTCTCCACAAAGAGCTGAAATGAAAATGGTGGAATAACATGACGCAGCGAAGAAGACGTGCAAGTGAAAACACATGAACACGAAGAAGTTACAGTAGCCCAGTACAGTGCCAGAGTCCCCTGCCAAACCGAAAGCAGCGTTCTTAATCATTATGGGTATATCACCGTATTTGAACAAACCGATCAACACAGCAACGAAGGAACAAAATGGTGGTGTAAATGAAGTGAGCCAAGTTGCTAGACGAACGAACGTTTTTCTTGACTGAAACTTAGGCTGGCGGATTGTGTCTTCCTGGATCTTTTGAAGGTTTTCGATGATTCGTCTAAACCGGAGTCTTCTTGAATGTATTGAAATCCACAAAGAAAACGAGAACACCCATGTCAAGAAAAGAAACGGAGCTATCATATTTCGTTCTCGTTGAAAAAACAAACTAATACTAATAGCTAAAGTGTATAACAGAGCTCCAAAGTGTAGAAAGCTGCATATTTTACGAAATGGGTTCCTGCAGGACAACTTTTTCCTTTCTTTAAAGCCTTTGTCCGATATGGGAATCCCTATTCTATCGATAGCAGCAATAACTGGTTTTAAATTTCCATCAGCAGCGCATTCAGGATTTTCAGGTTTAATCATTCCTGATAAAACCCTAAGCATTTACTTCCAGGAAAGGTAACGTTTTCTTTCTTTGTTTTTCCTGTTTTACGTAGATAAACAATTTCTCTCACTTTTAAAGAGAAGTAGGCGATATTTCCAAAAATTAGTATTTCTCACAGTTGGATTTTTAGCAACAGTTGCTATTCAGATTATAGGAAGATGGAAATGTATCAGAGTATACACTGCACATTTTTAAAGCAAGCAACATGAAGTTGTGCTTATGAAGAAATGAGATATTGGAAACTGTAAGTTTCATTCCTTCTTTCGTGCTATCGGGCGTTGTCTTGACAGGAGTCTTCCATGCGAGAGGAAAACACAGGCGGCGTTCTTCCTTTCAAATTCTGAATCCAAAATGAAGGCTGTATTAAAGCACGTCAAAATTGAAGAACGGCATTTAATTGATGCACATCATCAAAACATAAATATATCTTCCACACAATTTTTGAATGAAATGCGTCACAACAAAATGATGTATAATCTCTGACGAAGGACACGCTATATTTTTTGCAACTTATTTCACGCAAATCGATCGATAAGATTTTAGAAGAAAAAATCTCAATTAATCGCTGTTTTTATTGAAAGAATCCCATATTTTCTAGAAAACTGACGGCCGTTGTTTTCATTTGTTCACCCTTGTGTTGCGTTAGCAGCATCAATAGGTCGATATTTTGTAGGCCTTGGTACCATGATGAACAAACAACTTATTTTAAAGAAATCTTCCAAAGCTAGCATCAGAGCAGTGTTTGACATTTATGATGTATATAGGAGATCATTTTTTATTCGCGAGGAACACTGCGGTGGTAAGAAAAGCATTTTTCATTAGAAATACATTTTTTAATCATGTACGTGTATCTTTGATAGTTTTCGTAGGATATTCGATTCTGTGTTGCGACCAGTTTTTCATGAAATAGCTTCCTGGGAAAAGCAAAACCCCCTTAATCTAACGTTTGATGCATCCGAGATAATAGCAGATGATTAATCCCTTTATAAAAACATGAAGACGTGAACGTTGTACGATGAGTTATAATATGTGGATCGTGACGTATATTCTAAATTAGCTTTCCTTTTAGTTTCTTTCCTTATGTAAATCTTGAGTTTGTTCTCAGTTATACTTCACACTTAACGTTATATCTTCTCTCTCAAACGAATACTGTTGGCAACACAATTGAGGTGAAACGAACGTGACGTATGCCTGTTATGAGATAAGAACCAGAGATATAAACTACGAAACAACAGTTGCTCGAGTGGAATATGAAGTAGGGAGCGTGGAGTGTGGTGTGATACTGATTTGTTATGTGAAGTGCTATCTATATCTGTGCTGGAGAAATAAAGCATCATTTCCGTAAGTTTGACTTCTGTTTTAAATGTTTCGTCAGGCCGTTAGGGTTTCATTTAGGAACTATTTCATCGTATGGTTATGTTTTTGAAATAACGTAAGAAGAGCGACACAGAATCATTACGAAAAGACTTTACGTTATAGGATATAACAATACACAGGTGGCAAAAACAATCCTGCAAAGATGGTAAATTGATTTACAAGTTTTTGTGATTTAAATCGGTGTTTAAACACAGCTTCTCCGACCGTTGGAAAAAAGGAGTTCCTCGACATAGCATTCTACCATATCGTGAAACTACTAGGGGTATGTAAACGTTTTCGCCGCCCCCTCTAAAGGGCGTTGTAGGGGTCTAACCGGCCGGCGACCCGTGCTGTCAGTTCGTATATGAAACCAAGCATGACGTTGGATAAAGTTCATTTGCTGCACTGCTTGTTATTCATGCTTGACTTAGGGGAAAGTGCGAGTGAAGCACATGGTTCAATACGAGAGGAGTGTGGCGAAACGGTTATGGGTGAGCGAACGTGTCGGGAATGGTTTGCCAGGTTTAAGAAAAATGATCTAAGCTTGGAAGGCAAGCCACGTGCAGGTAGACCACAGGAACTCGCAGACGAGGAGCTGGAATCGCTGTTGCAAGAGGATGCCACACAATCGACCACGCAACTGGCGAAACGTTTGAAAGTGGCTCAATCGACGGTGGTACGGGGTCTACAGGCCTTGGGGAAGATCCAGAAGATTGGTAAGTGGGTTCCGCATGCTTTGACGGAGCGTAATATTGGTCAACGGTTGGGCATCTGCTTGTTGTTTCTGAAGAGGTTTCAAGGGAAGAATTTCTTGTGGAAGGGGATGAGAAATGGGTCTATGGCGACAACCCCGTACGCAAGCAATCCTGGGTCGACCCAGGCCAGCCATCAACATCCACTGCAAAACAGGATATTTACCGGGAAAAGACGTTGTTGTTTGTGAGGTGGGATATGCATGGAGTGTTGTACTTCGAACTGTTGAAACCGGGCGAAGTAATCGCTGCACAACGATATAGCGATCGGTTGATGAAACTGAACACCGCAATCGAGCAAAAACCCCCATGGACAGGTATAGGACGCTTCCCAGTCATCCTCTTACACGATGATGCCAGATCGCATGTCGGTGCTACCTTGAAATCAACCCTTGAACAGTTCCACTTGAAGGTTTTACCGCAACCAGCTTTCTCAGCCGACATTGCACCCTCAGACTTTCATCTGTTTCGCTCTGCGCAACATTTCCTAGCCCAACAGCAGTTCACCACAGTTCCAGAGGTGGAAAAATTCGTTTCAGCTCAAAACCCGAGTCCTTCTATCACAGGGGCTTTCATTTGTTGCTTGAAAAGTAGTAAAAGGTCATTGATGCTAACGGCCAATATTTCGTTGAATAAATATGTTTTGGTTCCCATATTGTTCCTGTCTCCTTTCTCCTTAAGACGGTGGAAATGCTTGCATACCTTAATAAAGAGGATTATGGCAATAAACTTTACTTAAAACTTTATTAGGTTCTGGAAATATTGTGGTGGGCGGAGATGAAATATCCGAAATGCGATTGCCACCTACAAACCTTCATAAGTATGTGAACGGCCTACCCTCATGGTCAAAGATACTCACGTCTACATCGACACATTTATGCCAACGTGTTACGAGGCTGTTTTCCTTACTTGATAAACTTCAGGAGTCAATGAAACGAAGAAAATAGAAACCATCTGGCACACAGAGTGATCATTTGGAAACAACAGCTACACCGTTTGTTGCTACTAGAAAGTGGTCCAAATGCAGTGCGAAGCATTAATATGTGAAAGCAAGGTCTAGGAAATTCACTGGTTTCCCTAAATTAAGTAACAAACCGAAAAATCCCGATAATTGGGCAAAATATAGTTCCAATTGCAAAACATTTGCATACATTACGGGCAAAGGCATCGATGCACGGAAGGAAAATGAGTAGCGTTGGCAGCGCTTTACGAAAATGCGCAAGAGCTTAAAACCAACTGTTTTGAAGGTAGTCGCCAATTCATGTATGGAGGTCAATGACAATATTTCGAGATAACGATTGTTTTTTAACATGGCTTCAAGACGTCATTTGCCAGCGCAGTTACGCAACAGAGCGATTGGCCGACTCGAAATAGGGCAACGGTAAGCGAATGTCGCAAGACGATCCAACGTCGATCGTTCTGTGCTCATCAGGATGTGGAACCACTTCCAAGCAACGGGTGCAGAATCCGGAAGGTACAGCGAAGGTAGTACAAGGGCGACGACCTCCGCAGATGACCGGTATTTCCGGCTTTCCGAACGGCGGAACATGACAGCTATACCGACTCATCTTAGACCTATGCTTACCGCAGCCACCGGACGGACAGTATCCGCTTCGATAATACGCAGAAGGTTGCATGCAGGAGGATTCTATGCTAGGCGACTGGTATTATGCGTACCTGTCACCTCCCGCCACCGATGGGAACGTTTCAGTTGGGCACGAATGCATGTGAACTTGTCTCAAAATCAGTGGAGGTCCGTTCTGTTCACTGATGAGTCGCGATACTGTTTACAGAGTTCTTCTCGCCGAGTTTACATCTGGAGAGAGGCCGGTACTCGCTATCGTCACTCTAATATCCAGGAAAGGGACACCTATGGTGATGGTTGGGTTCTGGTGTGGGAAGACATATCGCTAGACGGCCGTACTGAGCTCTATGCGTTGCCACATGGAAACCGCAATGCTTAGAGGTGATACATTTGTACTGAAGATGGATAACGTCAGCTACCACATAGCTCGCTTCGTGCACCAGTACCTGGAACAGCAGACTATAGTCAGTATGAAGTGGCCAGCTTGCTCTCCACATCTGAATCCTATAGAGGATATCTGGGATGCTCTCGAGCAGCATGCTGCTGGCCTCCAGCCCCCTCCACGAACCCTGCAGGGGCTCCGCACTGCTTTGCTAGAGAAATGGATGTAGATACACATGTAACTGCTCAACACCATATTTAACAGAATGGAACATCACTGTAGCCGCCACGGTGGCGCAGTGGTCTAAGAGATGGATTCTTGATCATTCGTTTGAAAGGGGTCCGGGTTCGAATTCCGGTGAGGCATGGATGTTGTGTTTGTCTTACGGCACTGGCTCTCTCCCTTCCCTAAAACCAGTGACCCTAAATTAGGGACGGGCGACTGCTTATAACCCACTGAGTTGCTCACTGTGGTTGTTAAACCTTCAATTGCCGCTCCGGTGGCGCAGTTGTCTAAGCGATGGCCTCTGATCATTCGTCCGAAAGAGGTCCGGGTTCGAATCCCGGTGAGGCATGGATGTTGTGTTTGTCTTACGGCACTGGCTCTCTCCCTTCCCTGGAACCAGCGACCCTAAGTTAGGGACGGGCGGCTGCTTATAGCCCATTGAGTTGCTCGCTGTGGTTGTTAAACCTTCAATTGCCGCTCCGGTGGCGCAGTTGTCTAAGCGATGGCCTCTGATCATTCGTCCGAAAGAGGTCCGAGTCCGAATCCCGGTGAGGTATGGATGTTGTGTTTGTCTTACGGCAGTGGCTCTCTCCCTTCCCTGGAACCAGTGACCATAAATTAGGGACGGGCGACTGCTTATAGCCCATTGAGTTGCTCATGGTGGTCGTTAAACCTTCAATTAAAAAAAGAAAAGAAAAGAAAAGTGGTGTTTGTTGCCTTCACTAAAGAGTTCGTGAATTCAACTGGTGGATATGCTTGACTGTCCTCCAGGTCACGTGTGGGTGCGTGTGGTCATGTGACAAAAACTATCTGTTTGGTACGGTGCTTTTTGTGTATCTGCTGCTTTTCAGCACAGCAGCCGTTTGAATTTATTTTCGCACTTGTTCGGAAAGATGAATTGTGGATCAAACATGCAGCGGCAACCATACGAAAAACAATGCATTCCGCTGTGTCATGGGTGGTTCTGTGACTGTGTTTAGGTGCACCAACCACTGTGGTGATTGTTTACGGGTGTTAGAGAGGATCCACATTTAATTTTATTAGGTATACAAATAAGTTTTAAAGCGTTTTAAGACAACGCAACATCTAATTTGAGAGAAAACAACAATGCCTTTACGAATCAAAATATGCGCCGTCATTAACTACCACCTTCCGCCATCGGTCGGGCCGCTGACGGATTCCAGCCCTGAGGAAGACTTCGTCGTGTGATGCGATGAAGTCGTCAACCCTTTTTCTCTCTTCGTCACATGTCCGGAACCGTACAGCAAACAAACCATGTTGCATCGATCGGAACAAATGATAGTCTGAAGGGGGCTATGTCGGGACTACACGCCGGGGGCTTCAAAACTTCCCAGCAAAGTATCAATAACGTTTCTTTGACCAATTTCGCGACTTGCGGCATAGCGTTGTCATGCAATAATTTCACGGGAGGTAATCCTTTGCATGTGAATGGATATTTCCACCAGATTTCCTGGTTTAATCGCAGCAATTTTTGCTTGTAGTGATCAGCAGTAACAGTTTGACCCTGTTCCAATAGTTCGCAATAGAGCACGCCATTCATATCCCACCAGATGCAGAGAACTTTCTTAAAATGAATATTGCGTTTTGGTGTCGAAATCGTTGCTTTACCGGGGTCCACGCAGTGTTTTTTGCGTTTAGGATTGTCGTACCATATCCACTTTTCATCACTAGTAATGATTTTCCACAGGAAATACTTTCTGTGTTGTTTATTCAACAGATTCAAACACTGCACGTCACGCTTATCCATGTTTCTCTGGCTCAGGTCGTGTGACACCCATTTCCATTCCTTCTGAATCTTTCCCATTGCACGTGAATGATTATAAATGGTTTGTTGAGTTACCCCCAATTGCTCAGCTAGTTCTTTTTGCATTTGAGATGAATCTTCATCCAGCTATGTTTTCAGCACCTCATGTGCAAACTTTTGCGGTGCGCCGCTACGTTCTCCATCGCCAACGTCAAAATCACCTGCTTTAAATCGTCTAAACCAAAGCTGAAACGTGCTTTTCGATAAAATATTCTCCCCCAGAACAGGACAGATCGACGCACATGCTTTTGCAGCACTTTTTCCTTGATGACAAAAAAATCGTAACGGACGTAGTGTCGAATAAATGCAGTACCGCTTGCCATTTTTTACCTACCGATGTGCAAGTGCGTTTGACTGTTGGACAAACTTCTGTGTCACATTTTATTCTCTGGACCAGTTACGGTCACATGACAACAACGCGGGGGTATGTCGGATGTGTAATTTAGCGGTATACGTCACACAAAAAACGCTAATTACCAAAACGCCTCCTAGCGGAAAGTCTATGATTTACTTGAAAATTTTGAATTTATGTGAAAAACATTTCACATCGGAAACACTATCCAACAAAAAAGGAATTTTTCAAATCGGAATCGTACAAGTAAAGATATTTACAAAAATAATATATACATCTACGCCCCCTTCCGAGGAAACCATGCATTATTGTAAGAAGAAAATCTTCCGAAAGGGTTTGTCGAAGTGAGTAGTATCGGTCCACAAATGAATTTTTTTCAATCGAGATTTTAGAAGCACAGATTTTGCTGCAAATACATCAGAAACGGAAGTTAAGGCTTGCGCCCCCTGGCGGCCAAACAATTTTTCACCAAAAATTAGAAATTATATGCAAACGATTTCCCATCAGGAGCTGTATCCGCTGAAGAAAACATTTTCAAATCGGAATTTTAGAAGTAGAGATATCGGGGAAAACGCAATTTACATTTACGCCCCTAGCGGAAAATCTATGCGTAACTTGGAAAAGTGACTATACCTAAAATAGTCTTCGACATAAATGGAGTCGAAATGTAAAATATTTTTTTAATCTAATGTTTAGAAAGAAATGTGTGGAATAAAATGTATTTTGAATTCGATATCACCTGGATTTACGCCTGCAGCGGCAAAACTGTACATCGTAAAAAACAACAACGAAATGAAGGATTATCATTCGCATATTTCAAGCTTCCCAATGCAAAAAGAATTTTTCAAATCGAACCAATAGTTTCAGAAATATGGTGTCTACAGACGGACGGACAGACAAACCTATATTACAAGTATGATCTTTTACAAAAGACGTGTTAAAAATAGTTCAGAATTCCGCCACTAGAGGGAAATTTTGAAATTCCGTTTCCTTAATTTGCATATGACGTAGCTATCTAACGAATTTGAAGATTAAATTATATACTGTTTTATGTGTTCTGCATTTCCATGCTGTGAAAATTGAATTCGCTGAACAACATACTCGACTACTGAACGCAACTGACCTTGGTGGAGTTGTTTCACATGTTGTGAAATTCTGTCTTTTAACCTTTTAACCGGCTCGAACGAATGAACTCGGGGGTCAGCAAAATTGTTTGAAATCAGCTCGAAGGAATATATATAATCGCTGTCTAATAAGTAGGCCGAACTCTACAAAAACGAGTGAACTTGCAAAACAGAAAACGTTACGTTTTCCTTAAGGTTTGCCATTCAAAAAGGTCATTTAAGGTGAATAATATTTCTTAATCCTCCCTATCATATTACTTTTTCTCCTGGGAACACTACAAAAATGGCGAAAAACCTAAGAAAGAAGAGAAAAGATGTTTCAGTAACTTGCTTCTACCCAGTGGCATGATGTCCGTGTCAGGGGAACTAGTCTTTCTCAATCATTCCTTGGGTCATGGAGCAGAGAATAAAGCACTATAAGGGAATCAGACTATAAGACTAAAGATCATAAGGAATCTCTTACTACCAGAGAGAGATGTATATTCGATTCTGCTGAGATGAGAGAGGGAAAGAAATAGTTTTACCGTAACTTTCGTATAACCCGGCCACTATATCAAGTTCTGTTTGAGAAGGGCAGAAAATTTTGGGTACCATTTGGTTAAAATGGATTGGCCGCTTAAAGGGTTAAGACAACTAAGTTGGGAACATTGCTCTGATAAGCAAGGCTGTTTGAGTATCCGCATAACTAAAAGTCATAGGGGTTCAGATCTGGTGATCGTGGCTGCCATGACGTTGGAAACGATCCGCAAATCACTTTCTAGCTCGAAACATTTTGCTGCAGTAACGCCTGCACGTTTAATTCAATATGAGGGGTGCACCATCTTGCATAAAAATTGTGGTGTTCAGCCAGTTTTTCTGCTAAAGAGTTGGAATGACGCTATCAGTTAAAGTCAGCTCCATGTCTTTTACCTTCCGAAAATTTATGAAAAACGTTTTGCGACTCCTTTATGTACCCGAAACGTTTTAGATAACTTACGTAATATGAAAATTAAGGGCCGCCCCGGCGGCGCAGTGGTCTAGGCGATGGCCTCTGATCATTCGTCCGAACGAGGTCCGGGTTCGAATCCCGGTGAGGCATGGATGATGTGTTTGTCTTACGGCACTGGCTCTCTCCCTTCCCTGGAACCAGTGACCCTAAATTAGGGACGGGCGACTGCTTATAGCCCATTGAGTTGCTCACGGTGGTCGTTAAACCTCCAATAAAAAAAAAAAAGCTTCAACAACTGATTTTTATCCTATGCTAATAAATTCGGATTATTACTATAGTTATAGTAATTTCTACATAGTTGGTGTATAATTCCTCCTTATTAACCCTCCAGGAGGCAAGAGCTTTGGAAGAGGCACTGCAAATTTATTTCACATGTGTAACAGAAGACTTCCCTTTCTGTAGTATTCGTCGATATTAAGATGCGCAAATACGCGTTCTCGCCCCTATTAGTCTGAAATTTGTACATACATACATATTACTAAGCTGTTATCTGAGATTCAGGGGCTAGCTTCACAAAGAAAAAGCAAACTACCAGATAATTTTAACTGATTATTTACTTACTGTGGCCGTGTCAAACTCCTCCATTTACAGCGATCTTGACACACAATTCGAGCTTCACTGACATCCATTATCCGACGCAAACAAGATCTTCTATACTTCATACTCATGATTTTAGTGAGAAATGGGTTTGCCTCCTCGGGTCGCTCCGTGGGCAATGGTGCATAGAACAGCAACAAGGGCCTCTGTGAATCTTGGAGAAGTGCCAGCTAGTACTGTGTGACATTGGCGAAAAGACCCCAACTGACTGGGTTTTCAAACAGAAGTCATCACTTTTTCCACGTTTGTAAGTGAGTCCCGGAAAAATTCTCATCGGACACCACCGGGAATCGAACCCAGGGTCTTCCAGTTACGCGCCGGATATGCTTCCACTGCACCACAGCTGCCTCGAAATTCTCCAGACTCACAAACGACAAACTGCCAAACCACATGGCAGGGTTGCTTCTTTGGAGACCCCGCACAATGCTGGGGATTCACCACAGATGAACAGCAGCAACTGAACAAATAACTAGAAGGCGAATGAATGGTAAATACACAGTTGGCGTGAACCAGGAACATCAAATAGAAGTCATCGCTCTTTCCACGTTTATAAGTAAGTCACGGAAACATTCTCATCGGCCACAACCGGGAATCGAACTCAGGGTCTTCCAGCTACGCCCCGGATATGCTCCCACCGCACCACAGCGGCCTCGAAATTCTCCAGACTCACAACCGACAAACTGCCAAACCACATTTCAGGGTTGCTTCTTTGGAGCCCCTGCACAATGCTGGGGAGTCACCACAGATGAACAGCAGCAACTGAACAAATAACTAGAAGGCGAATGAATGGTAAATACACAGTTGACGTGGACTAGGAATATCAAATAGAAGTCTTCGCTGTTTCCACGTTTACAAGTGTGTCACGGAAAAATTCTCATCGGCCGCCACCGGGAATCGAACCCAGTGACTTCCAGTTACGCGCCGGATATGCTTCCACTGCACCACAGCGGCCTCGAAATTCTCCAGACTCACAAACGACAAACTTCCAAACCACATGTCAGGGTTGCTTCTTTGGAGCCCTCGCACAATGCTAGGGATTCACCACAGATGAACAGCAGCAACTGAAAAAATAACTAGAAGGCGAATGAATGGTGCAGTGGAAGCATAACCGGCGTGTAACTGGAAGACAGTTGGTTCGATTCCCGGTGGCAGCCGATGAGAATTTTTTCCGTGACTCAGTTATAAAACTATGTATAATTTATGACTAAAAAGCTTGCAGTGTTAAGATAGAATAATAGTAACAGCGTTTCGCACAGTAAAATGTTTATTATACGTCGACTATAGTTTCGCAGAGCGTTTGGCTCGGCTTCCTCAGGACGACTGGAGCGTAAACATTCAAATCATTGTGACATCATCAGAATTCTGACGACCACGTGTTTTAGTGAGCTGTTTGAAAGAAATGGAGTCGACGTCATGTCGTTGACAAGCCGTGACGAGTTCCGGTATATGTGGAAAGTTTCTAATTTATTAAGCTTGATAGTCGAGTCCGGTTTATCAATAAGTGTAGCGCTTCTAAACAAAAACTTATGGTTATTTTCGTGACAATGTTGACCTATAGACGACTTCTTCAGTCCATAGTTCCGTACATAGGTCTTGTGTTTCTTCACACGGAAGCGCAAAGCCCTGCAGGTCTGTCCTGTATATGAAAGTCCACATTCAAGCTATCTGATAAATTCCCCATGAGTTTAAGTCTTCGACGTAGTCTTTTGATCCGTAAAAATTCATCTTGTTTATGGGTTTAAAAATAACTTTGAAATTAAAACTTTTAAGGATTTTTGAAATTCCGAAGCAAATCTGAGGAGCAAATAGGATAATTGCCCAACACTTTCGTATTGGGAGGTCTATAGGCATGAGCGTGCAGACAAGCTTGGGTTTCCTAAATTTTTGGACAGCTTTGTCTATAACGAAAGAGCTGTATCCTCTGTGTGCTGCAATTCGTTTAAGAAAATCAAGCTCTTTCTGTAAGGATCCTCAGTTGAGCAGATATGTATTGCACGATATACGTATGTAAAGAAGGCAGATATCTTTTGTTTCCATGGAGGATTTGATTTTTCATGAGGGGGTAAGGAAACAGAAAATGGTTTTCGATAAACTGTTGTACTAAAGGATCCTTGAGAGCGTGACACAAGGACATCAAGGAATGATAAGCAGCCATTATTTTCAGTCTCATATGTAAACTGTATATGAGGATCAATTAAATTGATAAGTTCAACTAATTTAGGTATTTCCGAGTTCACGTCCCTCCATAGAGCAAAAAATCTACATATTTTTGTTTCGAAATGCTACGCATATTGATAAAACGAACTCGACTATCAAGCTTAATATATTAGAAGCTTTCCACATATATCGGAACTCGTCACGGCTTGTAACCGATATGACATCTACTCCATTTCTTTCAAGCGCGTGGAAACAACTCACTAAAACCCGTGACCGTCAGAATTCTGATGATGTCACAATGTTTTGAATGTTTACGCTTCATTCGTGCTGAGGAAGCCGAGCCAAACGCTATGCGAAACTATAATCGCTGTATAATAAACATTGTATTGTGCGAAACGTTGTTATTATTATTCCATCACTTATAAAACATTCATTCGCCTTTTAGTTATTTGTTCAGTTGCTGCTGCTCATTTGTGGTGAATCCCCAGCATTGTGCGGGGCTCCAAAGAAGGAACCATGTCATGTGGTTTGGCAGTTTGTCGTTTGTGAGTCTGGAGAATTTCGAGGCCGCTGTGGTGCAGTGGAAGCATATCCGGCACGTAACTCGAAGACGCTGGGTTCGATTCCCGGTGGCGGACAATGAGGAATTTTTCCGTGACTCACTTACAAACGAGGAAAGAGCAACGTCTTCTGTTTGATATTCCTGGTCCACGTCAACTGAGTATCTATCACTGGGTTTTGTTCCGGAATCCTTTCGTTGAATGACCAACTGGAACCGTTAGCTGTGGGATAATCCCCCAATTTGATGTAACTACCTGATTTAAAAAGAATTCGACGCGATGTTTCGTTTTTGCGGCATTTGAACTGGATTTCGATGAACGTATTATTTCGTCGTCGCTGCTTTGGGCACAGAAACCTCCGAACGCATATATGCGTGCTTGCCACCCGGAGGTTAATTAGTTCTGTAAGTAGTTGATTAAAGTATTTATCTGTATTACACCTTCTAGAAGAGACCTTGGCAATACACTGAAAAATTCAACGTCCATTGTCCCTTTCTTTCCACTTTTGCTGCCATGAAGCGTTCAAAGTATCTCTCAACTTAGACTTAACTGTATGACGTGAGTTTCATTCTGTACGTCTGCCCTAGCTTTATCCGTAGCCACATTGGTCAGTCTATCGTCCTGTTCGCTTCCCAACGTTCTCACATGACTTCTCGCCCAGTGAAAAAAACAAAACAAATTATTGGTTGACAACCGTGAAATTGCAGATTTAATATGATGGACTGAACGATACAAATTCCTTAATCTATGAATCGCTGCTAACGCTGCCTGAATATCTGAATATAAATGTAAATCCTCACAGTTCCCTTTTAAAGAAGCCTAGGTCAATGCGCTAAGAATATCTTGCAGTTCCGCTTGAAGATAGAACTATTATCCGTGATACTTCCTGTTAACACCAAATTTCCAGAAGTGTATGCGCAGAGAAGAGAACCTACTTTACCACCAATCTTCGAGCCATCAGTGTTGATCTCATAAAAGTGTTTTGATGGATAATCTACACTATATTGACAGAAATCCCCGGACACTAAGAAGAGAAACACAACATAGCATTTATTGCCATACATTAGTACGGTGTCGGTCCACCTTTGGCCTTAATGCATGCACTGACCCTTCGAGATATGCTTCCAACAAGTTTTTGGAACACAGCGATAGGTATATGCTTCCATTCAGTACATAATGCGGCTGCTAACTCTTGCTTGGTAGTAGGCCTTGGTTCCAAACTTCTTATGCGGTGCTCTAATTCATCCCATAGGTGCTCTATGGGATTAAGATCAGGGCTCTGTGCTGGCCAATCCACACACGATACGGAATTATCGTCAAACCACGCCGTAACCGCCCTTGCTTTATGACTCTGTGTGTTATCCTGCTGGTAACAACTAGGCTCGGTTTCTTAGTATTGCACAATATCGAGGTAGACGTGCTGGTTAATAGGTTTGTTCACGATAACCAATGGGCCGGGATTATACCACAAAAAACACCCCCAGACGAGTACAGTGCCAGCTCCAACCTTGACCGTAGGAACAGTACACTGCGGTAAATTGCATTCTCCTAGCTGCAGCCATGCCCACACACGGCCATCAGACTGATGGATAGTATATGCGGATTCATCAGTCCATAGGACCCGTTTCCATTGATCTACGGTTCACGATAAATGTTCTTTACACCATGCTAAACGACGAGTAGCATTCCGAGTGGAGATGAAAGTCTTATGAGCAGCCGCAAGACCACGGTAACCCATGGAATGAAATTTTCTGCTAATGGCACGTGTACATACCGAGGTTGCAGCATTTTTACGTTCCTGTACACTGAGATCTTGTGCAATACTCCGTCGATTAGCTGTAACGACTCTCCTGAAGCTTCGACGTCCTCTATCACTGATTTTCTTTGGTCTGCTGGTACGTTTTGCTTCTTCATGTGTTTTTCACTTGTTCAGTACATCCAAAAAAGTTGACTTGGGTATGCTTAAACGCCTCTCGGTTTCTCTTATGGACGACCCACTAATATAACACCCAATAATCTTTCTCAAAGTCAGTTGTCTCTCGCTGAGACATTTTCACTGAACCTCACAGTGCGATATGATCGCGGCCAGCTGCAATCCTCTTTTTTTTATACCGTTTGCAGCTGTACAGCGCATCTTAACAACTCAGCGGATCCGTTCAGTAGCTTTTAAAGGGGTGTCGGTGACATTTGTCAATATAGCGTGTATTCCAAACCCCACAAATGCACATACCTGGATGTTGCATGTTCATCTCAAGTCTTCGTTCCAAAGTATTCTCATCAATTGAGACCCCAAATGTCGAAATTATATCCGTAGAATTTCCAAGTTGAAACAATGCCGCTCCCCTTTCAACGATCACATCGAGGGGCTGACGTCCATAGATTACCCAAAGTGCCGCTGTTGAGACAGTGCAAAAACATATTGTTATACTAAGCAAAGCATATCTCTGGACCTGTAGTAATTAATTCCGTATGCGAACAGTATTGCGCCACTAAGCCATACTGGCATATAGGTGACTTTATCTCCGAGCACCTCTTATAAAAAACTTTACGATTAACCCTGGGAAGTTCCATGCTATTCAGTCTATTCAGTGGTTGAAGAAATCTTAGCTTGACCGGCATTAAATGTTGTGTTCTAGATAATTTATCATCGAGGATTATGATTGGATTACGTAGATGAGATTTTAACTGCTTTGACAGTAAATCCCACAAAACGACATTTTGTGGTAGCCTTCGTCTGACCCCTCTTAGAGAGAAAGTAAAAGTATGCTTGTCATTTCCGGCGCAAAATGAATCTTAAGAATGACCCTTCCAGAATTCAGCTGGTTTGAAACATCGTGAACTTTCCGTTCAATCGTGTGTCTTCTACTCGCTGAAATCAACAACACGATGTCGTCGGCGTAAGCTTACAACTTTACGTCATCGTCAAAATACAACTGAAAAGCAAAGTTTCCCACCACATTCCATCACAGCGGTACTGAATTGCACTCTTGTGAACACCCCTTTTCATACGATCTTTCTACTAGGGGTGTTCAAATGAAAAGGTACGAAACGTCATAAGAACGCAACCGTTAACATATTTGCCTATGCCGCTATGGGAGAACGTAGCGACACATCTAGGGATGCGATTGGAGTCGCCGGCGTGGATCGGAGTATGCGCGGGCGCCCGCATGCGCAGGAGAGAGCAGAGGCTCTTATAAAGAGCGCCGTCCAATTGACGCGGCAGTGCGTGTGAGGACAGGATGGCGTTCACATTGCAAAATTCGACGATTGAGGAGCAGCGAGGCGTTATCCGATTTCTGACAGCGGAAGCTGTTAAAGCGGCCGCTATTCATCGCGGAGAGCGTGGTTGTGCTCCATGATAACACGCGTCTACACGTCTCCAGGGTCACACACGCGGAACTGGCCAAGTTCCAGTGGGAGCAGCTTGACCATCCGCCCTACAGCCCGGACATGTCGCCCTGCGATTTCCATGTGTTTGGTCCCATGAAAAAACATCTGAAAGGGAAGCGCTTCCACTCGGACGACGAACTCAAGGACGCTGTGCAGGACTGGGTCTCGTCACGGCCACAGGAATTCTGGGAACAAGGAGTCCTTCGGCTCGTTAATCAATGGGATCGTTGTGCTACGGCCTATGGGGTATACTTTGAATAAAGTCTTCACTTATACCCACAGTGTCGTTTCGTACCTTTTCATTTGAACACTCCTTGTACATAAAATTCAGCAGACCCGAAGAACATAGATCGATCTGAGAAAAAAAAATGCTGATGACCATCCACAAATTTCTCGGGATGTTCTGATCCTTAAGGGAATCCAGGACACACAGCCAACAAAGATTGTTAAAGGCGTTTCTTACACCCAATGAAACCTGCACGTATGGTATCCTCGATTATTATTTTTCTTTCTACTTCCTTTCTAAGGAAATTGATGGCTTGTTCTGTGCTTCTTTCCAGTAAAAATCCGTATTGACAATCTGAGAAACATTTAGAGCTCAACAGATAGAATAATCCTCTAACACATTCCAATAATTTCGTCTCCTTTATTTCAGTTATAGAACTATTCAAATAACTCACATTTTCTTCTTGAAGTTTCTTATGTGAGAAAAAGTTCATCCTAAATTCCTTTTTGCGATCCAACCAGTTCAGATTTTTAACCAAATACCTCTTACCACTTTCCTTTTTAGTGCTAGAAGCACCAATCTTCATAGAGGCGAATTCGTGGTCGCTGCGCTTAACATAGATAGAAACAAGCCAGTATTAAACGATTACAGCTGTTTCGCACTTCTAACTGAAGTAATTAAAATATCTATCCAGAAAGCTCCTTGGACTGCCTAAGAAGTGGCCGAACTCTCAGGATCGTTGAGCACCGCCAATTGATTCTAAAAGATAAAATTCAGGAAAATTTATCCTCTGTTATAAAGCCATGCACGGGCCGGGATCTGGCCGGGCCTGTCTGTAATTTAAAACTTATGGGCCGGGCCTGTCTGTAATTTAAATCTTACGAGCTGGGCCTACAACTTCGTAGGCGGGCTTGGACGGGCTTGCACGTGCATGTGTACCGTGTAGTCAAGTTGTTGATATATTTATGTCATTCTGTTTTTGAAGTCTTTGTCTTTCCCCTCTCGTGATCATATTTCTTGTTTCTCACAATCATTTTTCTCCCCCGCCTAGGGCTATTTTTTATTTATTTATTTATTTTGAGCGCGTCTTTTCGTCTTTGATCTTTGGCAAGTGCAATCCCCTTTGAATCCATATTCCATTTATTTCGGAAGTTTACACCAGAAAAACACTTTCTCCGTACGATGATTGCCATTTATAGGAATTCGGAATCAATTAAAGCTTCAATATGTGCTAGTAAACTATTCTTAGGCTCTGTCTTTATAATTTTGATTTGCTACTTGCTTTGTTTTAAATATGGATGAATATTAAGTTAGGTAAATTAGAAGTTCGAGGAGCAAAACAATCGGAAAATTGTGTTACATTTGGATTTTGGGAGTTACATCCAAAACCTGAAGAATTAAAATCAAAGAGGTCGGGCCAACAGAACGGAATCATATTCTGCGTACGAGAGTTTGTTGTATTAACTATTAACGATTAAGCATGCTATTGTGTGTGCGTGTGTGTACCTGAGCATCAATTTATATTATGTTCTGGGCAAAAGTGTCAAAGAAGACAGTACTTGACTCGTATAAACAGTGATCTGACCCCACGAAGGGTTCGATTATGAAATGACGATTATTTACTTAAGTTCACTGAATACTATTTATTGCATTTGCCGTATTTCTGGTTACTGGTGGGTTGGTTAACTTACTTATGCCCTCTTAACCATTAAGCATGAACTATTAACCATTAAGCATGTTATTGTGTGTGCGTGTGTGTAACTCAGCATCAATTTATATTACGTTCTGGGCAAAAGTGTCAAAGAAGACAGTACTTGACTCGTATAAACAGTGATCTGACCCTACGAAGATTTCGATTATGAAATGACGATTATTTACTTAAGTTCACTGAATACTATTTATTGCATTTGCCGTATTTCTGGTTACTGGTGGCTTAGTTAACTTATTTATGCCCTCTTAACCATTAAGCATGAACTATTAACCATTAAGCATGTTATTGTGTGTGCGTGTGTGTAACTCAGCATCAATTTATATTACGTTCTGGGCAAAAGTGTCAAAGAAGACAGTACTTGACTCGTATAAACAGTGATCTGACCCTATGAAGGGTTCGATTATGAAATGACGATTATTTACTTAAGTTCACTGAATACTATTTATTGCATTTGCAGTATTTCTGGTTACTGGTGGCTTAGTTAACTTACTTATGCCCTCTTAACCATTAAGCATGAACTATTAACCATTAAGCATGTTATTGTGTGTGCGTGTGTGTAACTCAGCATCAATTTATATTATGTTCTGGGCAAAAGTGTCAAAGAAGACAGTACTTGACTCGTATAAACAGTGATCTGACCCTACGAAGGGTTCGATTATGAAATGACGATTATTTACTTAAGTTCACTGAATACTATTTATTGCATTTGCCGTATTTCTGGTTACTGGTGGGTTGGTTAACTTACTTATGCCCTCTTTTTACACGAGTTTCGAGTTAGTCCAAAAAGTTACAGTACAAATACCGTCAGTGTTAAAGCAAGTGACAGTTACGCAAATAAAACCAATGCCGGACTTGGATGGTCGGACCCTGAAAAAAAAACACCGGGTCGGGCCTGGCATTAATTGGGTGGGAACGAGCCGGGACGGGTCGGGCCTGGCATTAACTTGGTGGGTCCGGGCAGGGCTCGGGCCTAAAAATACTGCTTGTGCAGGGCTCTAGTCTGTTATCATCTTCATAACCAACCCAATCTGTACATTTAGTGTTGAAATCGGCTGCTGTAATAAGGTCGGGCTGTTGAAATTACTGATAATCACATCTAGTTTTTTTTTAGTTTTTTTATTTTATAAAGTTTCTGCTGTACAATATTATAGAAAAGTGATATAATACTCAGCAAAAAATACGATATGTGCCACCATCATAATTAATTGTATAAATAAAGCAAACGAATACACCAATAAAACTCACAAAATACAAGAAATCTCCAAAACTTTCGCAATAATTGCAAATTCTGCGTAACAACAAAACTCATTCCATTGAAAATTAATATCAATTAAATAGACTACTTACCTATTGTCAATATGAATCAAATATTATGTGTTAAAAGTAATTAATTGTACATCAAGGGACCAGCGGAAAAGGCTGAAATATTGCTGACAAGCCCCTGATTTCCTCTAAATTTGCCAAAACTTAACACCAAAAACATTAATCTCTATATATCATACTCTAATTCAAACACATATTAATTATTGCATTTTAATCTGGAGACAAACCACACAATATAATATCAACAAACTACAGATACTGCAAAATAGATTTATAAGACTAATAGACCTTAAAACATCAAATAATTTTCAACCAATCTCACATATTCGGTCAAAAGTGAACCCCAATATATATAATATTTTAACGATAAAGCAATTATATGACTATAACTAGGGAAAAATAATATACAAAAGAATTAAAAAATGGTATACATAATGATATAATAACACTAAATATACATACTCATTACCACAATACTAGGAATAGATTACTACTAATTACATTGTTCCCACAAACTGAGAAACTTATAATGAATATAAATTGTAGTGGCCCAAAATTCTAGAACTCATTGCCCCAAGTACTTACATCAATTAATAATTTCAACTTATTTAAAATAAAACTAAAGACACATCTTATGAAATAATTAGTAAACAATAGGCAATTTCGATTGAATGGAAGAAATGTGGGTTAGTATGATTATAAAGATATGTGATTATATAGTGAAGTGTATATGGCACTTGTTTGTTTAGATATAATGAAGGCTATTGATGATGGAACACATTGATGTATGTGTTGGTTGTGAGCTAGTACGTGTATATTCACATATTAACCTACCATATATGTGTTGGCTTGCCTTTTCTGTTAAGCTTTATGTTTTTTTGTATTCTGGGGAGAGGAGGCCTATGTCAGGCCTCACGGCCTATTACCTCCTTTTCCTAGTTGCTGTAGTGGCAACTGAATGAATAAATAAATTAAAAAAAATGAAATGAATAGAAACTAAATATTCCAGTCCAGTCAAGATAGCGAAAGCAATATTACAATGCGTTTCTTTTACAAATAATAAAATTGAATATTGGAATATAATTTCCAAATATTCAAATTCACGTCAAAAAATTCTTTAGCACTCGCTTAAATACCAGATAACGTGCCCTTGATCTAATAGTCAACGGCAATCCATTCAACTCACGCAATCCTAACATTAATATTATTAAACATTAAACCTGTACGAACCCACGGAACAGAAAAATCCGACCCTGCACGAGTATCATAGGAGTGAGTGATACGCCGTAATACAATCAAGTTGGAGTATCTTCCTGTAAAAATACGTTCATGGACAATCAGCAGCAATCTGTATTTATATAGTTGCTCGATAGTTAATATCTGAAAATGATGAAAAAGAACCTCCGAACCAACCGAAAAATTTAACAATCGGACAAATTTCCTCTGCAATACAGATAAACGAACTGTGTTACGCCATGAAGTCGCACCCCAAATTAAAATGCAGTACGAGAATACAGGAAAAATAAAAGAATAGTATAAAATTTACAGAATTATAACTGAAAAAAAAGCCAGAAATCCGCGAGATCATACGAATGCGGGATCTCAAACATAACGCAACCTTATCCACGTGAGAATCCCATCTGAGAGATTCATGCAGAACAACACCTAAACATTTCACTGTGGTATCGAACTGTAATGCCGTATCATTTAAGTAAAGAAAACTCAACTCACAAGGACGAGGCCTGATGTTAGAAAACTACACGCACCCCGACTTAGTAGCATTTAACGTCAAAAAATTACATGCAAACCAACGAAGGTACTCCCTAAGTTCGAGATTTACTCGAGGAATCAATTCACTCAGATTATTCCTCCTAGAGAATAAGCTTACACCATCAGCAAATAATACCAAATGAGCACCGGACGGAACTCGAAAAATACCATTTATATTGATCAAAAACAAACTATGACCTAATACTGAACCCTGAGTAACTCCAAATGAAACAGACTCAACTCTAGAACAGAATTGATGGATCTGAACAAATTGCTTCCTGCCCAATTAATGTTTCTGAAACCTGTTAAGTGCTACACCTCTAATCCCAATCCTCTCTAACTTATTTAATAAAATATATCATGGCATACAGTATCAGATGCTCAAGAGAGTTCGCAAAAGAGTCCAACAACACTATGTCCAGAATCTAATCCATCCTGTAAATAATTTATAACATCTAGAACAGCAGTATCAGTTGAAAATCTTTTACGGAAACCATGCTTATTATAGCCCAGGATATCGTTACTATCCAGATATGAAATTAACCTATTTAATGTATGCCTCTCCCAAATCTTTGCAAACACCGAAATATTGGCAACTGGACGACGATTTGCCATATCAATTACCAAACCCTTTTTAAAGATGGCAGTAATTCGACTAAGGGTTATAGGAGAAGGAACGACACCAGTTTGGAAAATATTATTGAAAATAAGAGTTAATGGAACAATCAGACTCAAGGAAACAAATTTTATTACCTTTGGATGGGCACCATCAGGGTTAGGGCCTATGGCGTAGAAATCTTGTCTTATACTTCTACGTTAATTTAAAACATCAGCATACTAAGAAATAGTTCCTAAATGAAAGAAACCTTAACGGCCAGACGAAACATGTAAACAACAGAAGTCACACTTACAGAAAAAGATGCTTTATTCAGGATGTAGCAAACACATCGTAGCATAGCATATTGCACTAAACTCTCCACACACCACACAACGCTCTTTTCACAACGCTCCTTTCAATAATCAGATTACAATCCAACGCTCGTCAAGCAACAATTTAATCGTCGCTTTTATTTCTTGTTCTTATCAAAACTCAGGCATACGTCACGTTCATTCAACCTCAATTGTGTTGCCAAACGTATTCGTTTGAGAGAAAGATATCACGTTAAGAGTAAAGAATAACAGAATAAACTCAAGATTTACATAGGGAAAGAAACTAGAAAGGAAAGTTAATTTAGAATATACGTCACAGGCCCTTTGATGAATCCAGTCCATTTAGCACTTGCAAGAAAAAAGTTCTGAAAGAAGAAACTGAAAGCTCCTCTGACGGCGGCCTATACATGTTGACTAAATCTATATCTCGATTTCCCCAATGGAGCAGAATCGCAATCAGCTGTTTTGAAGATCTTAATTCAAGAATGTCGATGTCTTGTTTTTACATCACCGAGGTAACGCACGGATTTTTTTAGATGTACTAAAAATTCGTTCACTAATAGTAAATTCAATTATTTTTATTCATATAAATATGTGACTCTTGAGTGAGCAAAATGTCGATGTCTAAATTACGTCATATTGGGATTAGAAGAGTTACACTTTCGTTTTGAAAATTATCTATCTAGCAGGACACAATATGTTCAGATACAGGAAACAATATGTCTGCTTCTCAGTTTAAAGAGTTCATTTTGGAGTTCCTCAGAGCTCCGTCTTGGGCCCATGCTTTTCTTAACTTACATTAGTGATATATTAATGTTGTTTATACTTCTCACCGAGTATTATTTGCTGATGACACCAACTTATTTTTTTCTGGGTATTTCTTATCCTCATACAATCCGTGATCTACAGGATATTTTTAGCTGGTTCAGTTGTAACTCTCTTACAATTAACACACATACAACAAATTGTCTTAGTTTTGGGCCGTGGTCTTCGGCTATCTTCAATTTCTGGTATTTTACTGAAATGGGATCCTGTTGCATTCAGCTCATCGGTGAAATTTCTGGGTGTCGTACTACATCAGAGCTTGCGTAGGTATGCCCACATAAATTTACTTGGCAAATACTTTCAAGTCTCGTATTTCGGGCTTTTTAACAATCAGACTGAGATTAATATTATATTACACCTTATAACGAAGTAAATTTCTCCCTCATTTCTGTCCACGCCAGGATTCGAACCCGGATCCCCTCTTTCCGGAATAAGCCACTCTACCAATTGAGCTACGCGGACGTTTTATTCTGATTCCTATCTGCCTTTATGTCGTGTGCGTCCTTCGGGCAGGTACATCACATCTCCTGGTACGTTACATCATCTCCCCTTTATTTTATTATATTTTTTTTTTCGAAGTGCTGGAGAAGGGATTCTCTTATTTTTCCTATCTCGCGGTGTGGAAATAACATCACACCATTGCGAGATTTTGAACGGTCGGGTCATCCGGATAGTTCGGGCGCCAATTATAACGAAGTAAATTTCTCCGTCATTTCTGTCCATGCCAGGATTCCAACCCGGATCCCCTCATTCCGGAATAAGTCACTCTACCAATTGAGCTACGCGGACGTTTTATTCTGATTCCTATCTGCCTTTATGTCGTGTGCGTCCTTCTGGCAGGTACGTCACATCATCTTCCCTTTATTTTATTTTATTATTTTTTTTTTCGAAGTGCTGGAGAAGGGATTCTCTTATTTTTCCTATCTCGCGGTGTGGAAATAACATCACACCATTGCGAGATTTTGAACGGTCGGGTCATCCGGATAGTTCGGGCGCTAATTATAACGAAGTAAATTTCTCCGTCATTTCTGTCCACGCCAGGATTCGAACCCGGATCCCCTCATTCCGGAATAAGCCACTCTACCAATTGAGCTACGCGGACGTTTTATTCTGATTCCTATCTGCCTTTATGTCGTGTGCGTCCTTCTGGCAGGTACGTCACATCTCCTGGTACGTTACAACCTTCATATGTTGTCTTATTGTATTTTGGCCTGAGGCCAAATAGCGGACGGTAACGTAAACAGAATTTTTCTTCCTCAGAAAAAATAAAAATTCAGCATTAAATGCCGGTGATATTATTGTCTTTACAATGTACTTCCCTTCGATAAAATATACACTTTTAGGTTTTTATTGCTTTTGCACGACGGAGTTCATGTGGATAGGTATCTTGATTTACTGAAATTACAGCGGTACCCTCAGTCCTATAGTACTCGAGGTCATGCGGGCTTCGTGGTCCCCAGGGTACGCTCTGAATTCCTGTATAATAGTATTGCTGTAGCTGCACCCCATATGTGGAATAGACTGGCATTGTACACCATGGAAATTTTTAATTACTGTATAAATTATTTTTAAAAATGCTACGAGAATTTCTGTTGTTTGATTAAGTTATTGTCTTATTTTTTTCCATAGTATACTAAACATTGGTCGTAATTCAATGTTGTTAATGTTCTGACCTGACATATTGACCTACGGAGATCAGAACTGGCCAGGCTTACTATTTAGGCCTTTTTCCTTGGCTCCATGCTATGCTTCTATTGTACATTACGTTAATTACTTCTATGAATTACTCTGTGTGGATTTTCTTTGGTCATTTGTATTAAGTTATTGCTTTCACGTTTATAATTTATTATAATATGATATATTTGAGGTGGTTTGTGATCTTGTTTTCCCTCAGAGCATTTATGCAGTTCTATAGGTTACTTAATTTGGATTGATCTTTGTGATATTATCATGATATTCATGTTTCCAATCCACAGTGTTAATTACTTAGACTAGTTTACTGCACATGATAATATTTATAATATTAAACATTGATGTACTGTGTAAACATTGATGTACTGTTTTGTTAAACATTGATGTAACTGTGTTGTATAGCAAAAATTTTCATTAAATTCAAATTCAAAAATTTATACAGTTTGGAATAATCTCATGATTCCAGTGCTTGCGATCCTTATAGGAACAATTGGAACATGTTTCATGCTGTTTCGTACATTTATTTGGGAAATGGCCATATTCACCACATTTAAAGTTTCTTTCAAACACTTCTGGATACTGTGAACAAACAGAAAACTGAATATTCAACTTCCCTCTATTTAGGAAGAACCCAAAACAACTGGACCAAACTTCCGCCACCCAGTGCTTCTTCCCATCTCTAGCATTGACAGAAAATTTCATCGTGAATTCACCTTCTTCGATTTCCATGTTTTGTTCTACAATACACTTCAGAACTTTACCTTTAGAATGCTCAGCGTCAATATTATATATTACTATTTAAGGATTTTTCCTTTTCGGTTTCTCAGAACCCAATACTCCTTTTGTCACTGGATTTGACTCCATCTCACTTTCAGTTTTCCCAAGTTCTCTGACTGGTTGCACTCAATCGTAATTCCACTATTATAGATTTTTCTAATGCTTTTAACTCAAATTTCAAGGAGTGATGGATCTATTCCTTACCTAATTATACACTTAATTTCTGAAGCATGTCCGTTTTTTTTATATACCAGAGTCACATGTGTCCTTTCAGGCTTTTTCTAAGTCATTTTAATAGCACTCTTCCTCTTCACCGCATCAGGAAAAGCGACTGCCCGAATGTTGAGATGTTACTTGTACCAATGGGGGGGGGGGGGGGGGGGTACTTTACCCAGCATACTGTCTCTTGAAGCATAACGAAAACCACTCTGCACTTTGTGCTATAAGCAATTATATTCAGTAAACTATGTGAAAGCCCGCCAATAACAACGGAGGAAAACATTCATCTACAGTAATTTTTTTATAACCAGGTAATTTTATGTCCAAATGTTTCATGAACATGAAAGCAATAAAAACGTACTATGCCATACAGTTACAACGTCACAAGCTGACATAATTCGCAGTTTCTTTTCACGGAACACCTGCCCCAATACAGGAATGGCTAAGCAGGGCGTCACAAATATTTCTTTCTCAGTTACTGTTATGGTGATGACGTCACATAGTTATATCCGGGAAGCAGCTTGCATTCACCGAACACCCAAATGAAAACCCGACAACTGAGCATGTCGTCACAAATATTTCTTTCTCGGTTGCTTTTATGGTGATGACGTCACATAATTATATCCAGGAAGCAGCTTGCATTCACGGAACACCCAAATGGAAACGCGACAACTGAGCGTGTCGTCACAAATATTTCTTTCTCGGTTGCTTTTATGGTGATGACGTCACATAATTATATCCAGGAAGCAGCTTGCATTCACGGAACACCCAAATGAAAACGCGACAACTGAGCGTGACGTCACAAATATTTCTTTCCCAGTTGTTGCTAAGGTGATGAATCTTTCCATTGCGCTACCAAAGTGAGACAAACGTTCAAACAAAGCAAATTTTGTTGTTTATGATTACATGGTATGCAATTGTCAGTTAATAATTGTTTCTTCGCAGTTATTGTTTGTAAATAACGCAACATAAAAAAGTTATTGATGGGTTTCGTGATGGCCATCTTATCAACGCAAACTTTAGAGTCAGATTTCTTTCGCCTCTTCAGTTGTGATGGCAGAATAATGTTTCTTGTTCAGAACTCTTCGTGATAAGCATATTTCCAGCAAGGCTAGCAGCTAGAGGCGATTATACTCTTCACTAATGTCTTCTGTGAATACTTTGATTAAATGCTATGAACTTCCATATTCTGCAGCGTTTATATGTGCATTTATTGCAAATGTAGATGCCCAATTTACATGTCGGGGTGGGTAGTTTCGTGGAGTAACTCAACTTTTTATTGCAATACACACTTTTAGTTTTATTATCAGGTTGTAAAGAAAGTTTCTGGAAAAAAATCATAAGTGTTGTGTGTACTGTAATGCAAGATACTGTAGGCCTGCGTTGACGTAAATATCCCAGAGTGCTATGCGCGAAATAATAGATTCTAAGGACAGAACGAACGCTGTCGTGTTAAAGATTAGTTGCACGTGGCGACAATACGATGGCGATATTTTTTTTTTTTTGATTGGAGGTTTAACGACCACAGTGAGCAACTCAGTGGGCTCGCCCGTCCCTAATTTAGGGTCACTGGTTCCAGGGAAGGGAGAGA
This sequence comes from Macrothele yani, assembly GCA_039090855.1. Classification (NCBI taxonomy): domain Eukaryota; kingdom Metazoa; phylum Arthropoda; class Arachnida; order Araneae; family Macrothelidae; genus Macrothele; species Macrothele yani. Next base: position 103,439,284 of record CM076999.1, on the reverse strand, counting down.
GCCAGTGCCGAAAGACAAACACAACATCCATGCCTCACCGGGATTCGAACCCGGACCCCTTTAGGACGCATGATCAGAGGCCATTGCTTAGACCACTGCGCCACCGGGGCGGCGATGGCGATATGGAAGGAAGGTGTAGTCCAATATTACTGTATGAAAATTACTGTATGAAAATTACTGAATGAATATTTGAATGCCGTGAAAGTTACGGAAGCACTTGGAAACTTGCAAAACGCGTTTGCTGACGATATTATCGGACAGAGTACTTGCTATTACTGGTACAGGAAATTCGAGACTGCTGTACGGGATCTGTCTTATGCGCCCAGAAGTGGCAGACCCAATACAGTTGAAGGTGATACACTGCAACATATGCTATCCACCAAGCCTAATGCAATACCACGGGATCTGGCCGAAGAGCTGATCTCCCATACGACCATCAACGTGAGGCTTTGGAATTTGGGATATTCATGTAACCTGAGCAAATAAACTGTCCATGCTTTATCTGACCATAATCAAGTGCAACGCTACTCCACTGCTGTTGTTCTGCGTGAAAGAGGAAAAGGGGCTGTAGTTTTGCTTCGGTTGTTCAACGGTGATGAAACATGGGTCACAAGCGCGAATGTTAAGGGACAAGGAGCATGCATCAAGCAGGGACAACCCCTACAAAAGGTCGCTAAGCCACCACTTCATGGACGGAAGGTGAAGCTTATTTGCTGGTGGGATTATCGCGGTGTGATTTACAATGAACTCTAACCGCGAAACAATGCCATCACAGCGGAAACTTACATCCAACAGTTGGACCGTCTCTATGCTGCACTGCAGGAAAAGCACCCATCGTTGATTAAGCTTACCGCGGAACAATACCATCATAGCAGATGCTTACACCCAACGGTTGGACCCTCACTATGCTGCACTGCAAGAAAAGCGCCCATCGTTGATTTAACTTTCCGCGGAACAAAAGCATCATAGCAGATGCTTGCATCAAACAGCTGGATCGTCTCCTTGCTGCACTGCAAGAAAAGCGCCCATCGTTGATTAAGCTTGCCGCGGAACAATACCATCATAGCAGATGGTTACATCCAACAGTTGGACCGTCTCTATGCTGTGGTGCAGGAAAAGCACCCATCGTTGATTAAGCTTACCGCGGAACAATACCATCATAGCAGATGCTTACATCCAACAGTTGGACCGTCTCTATGCTATGGTGCAGGAAAAGCACCCATAGTTGATTAAGCTTACCGCGGAACAATACCATCATAGCAGATGCTTACACCCAACGGTTGGACCGTCACTATGCTGCTCTGCAAGAAAAGCGCCCATCGTTGATTTAACTTTCCGCAGAACAATACCATCATAGCAGATGCTTACACCCAACGGTTGGACCGTCACTATGCTGCACTGCAAGAAAAGTGCCCATCGTTGATTTAACTTTCCGCGGAACAAAAGCATCATAGCAGATGCTTGCATCAAACAGCTGGATCGTCTCCTTGCTGCACTGCAAGAAAAGCGCCCATCGTTGATTAAGCTTGCCGCGGAACAATACCATCATAGCAGATGCTTACATCCAACAGTTGGACCGTCTCTATGCTGTGGTGCAGGAAAAGCACCCATCGTTGATTAAGCTTACCGCGGAACAATACCATCATAGCAGATGCTTACATCCAACAGTTGGACCATCTCTATGCTATGGTGCAGGAAAAGCACCCATAGTTGATTAAGCTTACCGCGGAACAATACCATCATAGCAGATGCTTACACCCAACGGTTGGACCGTCACTATGCTGCACTGCAAGAAAAGCGCCCATCGTTGATTTAACTTTCCGCAGTACACTACCATCATAGCAGATGCTTACACCCAACGGTTGGACCGTCACTATGCTGCACTGCAAGAAAAGTGCCCATCGTTGATTTAACTTTCCGCGGAACAAAAGCATCATAGCAGATGCTTACATCAAACAGTTGGACCGTCTCCTTGCTGCACTGCAAGAAAAGCTCCCATCGTTGATTAAGCTTGCCGCGGAACAATACCATCATAGCAGATGCTTACATCCAACAGTTGGACCGTCTCTATGCCGTGGTGCAAGGAAAGCACCCATCGTTGATTAAGCTTACCGCGGATCAATACCATCATAGCAGATGCTTACATCCAACAGTTGGACCGTCTCTATGCTGTGGTGCAAGGAAAGCACCCATCGTTGATTAAGCTTACGGCGGATCAATACCATCATAGCAGATGCTTACATCCAACAGTTGGACCGTCTCTATGCTGCACTGCAAGAAAAGTGCCCATCGTTGATTTAACTTTCCGCGGAACAATACCATCATAGCAGATGCTTACACCCAAGGTTTGGACCGTCACTATGCTGCACTGCAAGAAAAGCGCCCATCGTTGATCCGCGGAACAATACCATCATAGCAGATGCTTACACCCAACAGTTGGACCGTCTCTATGCTGCACTGCAAGAAAAGCGCCCATCGTTGATTTAACTTTCCGCGGAACAAAAGCATCATAGCAGATGCTTACATCCAACAGTTGGACCGTCTCTATGCTGTGGTGCAAGGAAAGCACCCATCGTTGATTAAGCTTACCGCGGATCAATACCATCATAGCAGATGCTTACATCCAACAGTTGGACCGTCTCTATGCTGTGGTGCAAGGAAAGCACCCATCGTTGATTAAGCTTACCGCGGATCAATACCATCATAGCAGATGCTTACATCCAACAGTTGGACCGTCTCTATGCTGCACTGCAAGAAAAGCGCCCATCGTTGATTAAGCTTACCGCGGAACAATACCATCATAGCAGATGCTTACACCCAACGGTTGGACCGTCTCCTTGCTGCACTGCAAGAAAAGCGCCCATCGTTGATTAAGCTTACCGCGGAACTATACCATCATAGCAGATGCTTACACCCAACGGTTGCACCGTCACTATGCTGCAGTGCAAGAAAAGCGCCCATTGTTGATTTAACTTTCCGCGGAACAAAAGCATCATAGCAGATGCTTACATCCAACAGTTGGACCGTCTCTATGCTGCACTGCAAGAAAAGCGCCCATCGTTGATTAAGCTTACCGCGGAACAATACCATCATAGCAGATGCTTACACCCAACGGTTGGACCGTCACTATGCTGCACTGCAAGAAAAGCGCCCATCGTTGATTTAACTTTCCGCGGAACAAAAGCATCATAGCAGATGCTTACATCCAACAGTTGGACCGTCTCTATGCTGCATTGCAAGAAAAGCGCCCATCGTTGATTTAACTTTCCGCGGAAGAAAAGCATCATAGCAGATTCTTACATCAACGGTTGGACCGTCTCCTTGCTGCACTGTAAGAAAAGCGCCCATCGTTGATTAAGCTTACCGCGGAACTATACCATCATAGCAGATGCTTACACCCAACGGTTGGACCGTCACTATGCTGCACTGCAAGAAAAGCGCCCATCGTTGATTTAACTTTCCGCGGAACAAAAGCATCATAGCAGATGCTTACATCAAACGGTTGGACCGTCTCCTTGCTGCACTGCAAGAAAAGCGCCCATTTTTGATTAAGCTTGCCGCGGATCAATACCATCATAGCAGATGCTTACATCCAACAGTTGGACCGTCTCTATGCTGTGGCACAGGAAAAGCACCCATCGTGGATTAAGCTTACCGCGGAACAATACCATCATAGCAGATGCTTACATCCAACAGTTGGACCGTCTGTGTGCTGCAGTGCAAGAAAAGCGCCCATCGTTGAGTAATCACCATGGAGCTGTTTTTCAAAAGGACAACGCTCGTTCAAATGTCGCTTTACGGATCCAGAAAGCATTGCACGAGCTGGAATGGAAAAAATTGTCGCATCCTCTTTATACCTCGGACCTTTGCCGTCCGACTTTCATCTCTTTCGGTCTTTGTTGAATCATCTTGTTGATAGAAACATTACTACTGAAGATGATGTGAAACGTTGAATGGATGATTTCTTCAACTCCCGCTCGCCAGACTTCTTTTTTCTTGATTGGAGGTTTAACGACCACCATGAGCAACTCAGTGGGCTATAAGCAGTCGACCGTCCCTAATTTAGGGTCACTAGTTCCAGGGAAGGGAGATAGCCAGTGCCGTAAGGCAAACACAACACCATGCCTCACGGGATTCGAACACGAACCTCTGTCGGACGAATAATCAGAAGCCATTGCCTATATCACTGCGCCACCGGGGCGACCGCGAGACTTCTATCGCAATGCGATATTTCAACTCGTGAAACGGTGGAACAAGTCATCAGTTTCAACGACGACTATTTGGACGATTAGGTGCCGCCCCAGTGGCGCAGTGGTCTAAGCGATGGTTTCTGATCATTCGTCCGAAAGGAGTCTGGGTTGGAATCCCGGTAAGGCTTGGATGTTGCGTTTGTCTTACGGCACTGGCTCTCTCCTTTCCCTGGAACCAGTGGCCCTAAATCAGGGACGAGCGACTGCTCATAGCTCATTGAGTTGGTCACGGTGTTCGTTAAACCTCGAAACAAAAAAAAAATCCCGGTGAGGCCAAGGAGGTTAGAAGTAAGAGGAGATGGCAACAGCCCCTATCCCTGTGCTTCTGGCGTGACGTCACTTTTTATCAGCTGACTACGCCAATGCGCCCAACCTAAGAATCTCCTGTATATTTCTATGGGGAAATCGCTATTTTGAACGGGTTTTTCGGATCCTTACTCTACCTATACAGGCATAAAAAAAATTCAGGCTGAAATATTCATTCCCATAATACAAAATTTTCAGAAAAAACAGGAAAATATGTTTTGGTATTTCTTTAAAAAATTGAACAAAATAATGATTTTTTGAGCGGAAGTGCATAGTGCGCATGGTTACTTACTGCCCATGTGCGAGTAACCATGTTTAAGATATAACCAAAAGCCTAATATTAAAAAATAAGAAGTCCGAAATATTCCTTCTTTCCATCCTTGGTTTGCATGCGCTAATTAAAATTGCTTAAGCCACAGGAAGCGACGTCACGTTCCTGAACTTCCGCAGCGCAGACTCCCACACCTCAGAGAGAGGACAGAAACAGCTGATCTGTTTTGGCTTCACTCAAAACGGGTCCCTTCACCTCCTCTTCTTCTAACCTCCTTGGGTGAGGCATGGATGTTGTTTTTGTCTTACGGCACTGGCTCTCTCTCTCCCTTTCCTGGAACCAGTGGCCCTAAATTAGGGACGGGCGACTCCTTATAGCCCATTGCGTTTCTCACGGTGGTCGTTAAATCTCGAAACAAAAAAAAAATTCCCGGTGAGGCATAGATGTTGTGTTTGTCTTACGGCACTGGCACTCTCCCTTCCCTGGAACCAGTGGCCCTAAATTAAGGACAGGCGACAGCTTATAGCCCATTGCGTTGCTCAAGGTGGTCGTTAAAACTCCAATCAAACAAAAAAAACAACCCCGATTAGGTTGCGTGTTTTGTACGACTTGGTAAGCTTCAATTATGTGGTTCTCTATTTTCCGGACACTCGCTTAACAACCTGATACATCATAATTATAAACAATTATACCATACGTTTTTATAGTTATTTTAATTTTGTCGGGAAATGAATATCCATAAATATTAAACTATACCTTCACACACTCCGTCGGTTACTTGAAGCTGCTTGAATTGCAAAATGACGCCCTGGATATATTTTGAGGCTTCGGTGTATAGTGGGAACGTAATAATGAATTCATATTACCCAAGGGCAAAATTGTATACCATACAAATTAGAAAGTGAGTAGATTGGCATCGGAATGAGGAGTAATCAGTTTACACAGAGACTCACAGCAAAACTGATGCTATCACGGACAATTAACATCGTGGAAAGAGCGATGGCTTTTGTTCGATGTTCCTAATCCACGTATATTGTATGCATTAATTAATTAATTAATAATAACGGACAAGTTTGTTTGAAAGCGGGGTACTAAGTAAAAAATGTCTATTAGTCACATATCGTGTTCGCATTTCTCAGTCTCTCTAATTTTTTTGTACGTCGCTCATATTATTTGAAAAATGCGCTTACACGTTTCCGAGTACAACGTAAAAATTACTTTACGATTTGTTCCAATATAACGCCATACGACAAAATAATTGCAAAAGCTTTGACCAGTATGTTGCCTTTTAGTTCCATGACTTCCCATGCCGTGAAGACTATTGGTTCTCGGAAAATGAAACTCACACATGTTGATAAATCAGGCGATGGCGAAGAATGGTAGGAAAATGTTTCAAATGTGGTGATAAACACATTCCTAAGATGGCCGTCTGCCTTTGCAGCTTTAGCGGCTGAAATAGACACAAATGCCAGATTGAAAACGCAACTCACCGCATAGGGTAATATTGACCAAGATTTGATGATACCCCTATGCATTACGTATAAAAGAGTTTGAAACAAAACGAAGTAGTCGTGAGCCCAGAGAAGAAATACTGGGAAAGATAAATCCCTTTCAATTCGTTCAAACAAATGATACACATTCTTGTACGTTACAGAAAAGGAATAAAGTTTGGAAGGTGAAACTGTTTCCGGACACACAGATGCTAATTCTTTAGCGACATTCTTCAGAGTGTGGCATATGCTCAAATACAATAAGCCGAACAGCAGCGAAACGGCGTTCAGAAAGGTATTGCTAGTGTAAATATCGATCGTGCTCCATAGAAACCAGAGAAAATACTTTAGAGCCGAAGACACGTTTGATATGAGACCAAATAACGCATTGTTCAGCATAGAATCTGTCTCTGATTCGTATCCTGTGATTAGCACCGTGACGTTTGCAAAGCTCATAAGCAGTGGTAAAATTAAAGCGGCTAAACAAACAATTTTGGCTAATGAATGTAAAAAGCTTGTGTCAGAGTCCCTGAGGTGTGAACAAAATTGATCAAAGGAAAGCAATATTTCAGAAAGAGCTTGTACTTTACTAGCTATAGCAATCCAAAGAGAAAATATTAATACGTGAGCTATCATGGCGAACATGAGCAAATTGGATGAAAATTCTACTGTAGACAGTCTGAAACAAGCATTTACGAACACATAGATTAAACACAAATGAAAACACAAGGACGGAAAAATAGAGAAATGTGGGAGTACTGTTCTGATTTGTTTCGGCTTGAAGAGGGATATTCCGAACAGCTGCACAAAACGCAGAGCTGGATATAGAATAAGATTAAAAGATAAAACCTTTTTACTGTTTAGTGTAGTTGTCTGCACTTGATGAATACGTAAAGGAACGGGAACCCTAATTCTACTCATTTTCAGGAAAACAATAGCTGCGTAGAGCGAATTTTCTTGGATAAATGTGTGTTCCCACTGGAATTGAAATTCACTTCATTTCGGTTTCTTCACTAACATTCTTCCGAAAGACAGTATAGAAGACGAATATCCGAACACTTCGCTGATTCATGTGTTGTTCAAATAACTGATCTTTGTTCAACTCCACCAGAAAATAATTTGCTCTTAGCGAAGTAAAGGGATTGAATGGAAAAGTGACAGAATCGTATTTTCTGTTCTATAGCCAGTTTTGATTAACAAAAATTCTCATCATGTCAAAGGTTTCAGTTCATATCTTTGTGCAATAAATCCATAAAAACTGCTCTTTTGCCGTCCGTTTGTCTTTTGTTCACTTTATCTCGCTATTCCCAGCATCTTGTATTGAAGGCTTAGTTCTTTGCAGTTTTTTAAATAGTTAAAAAAAAAAGAATAAAAAAGGAGTTAGATGGCGGTGAAAGATAAATGAACGCTATTATGTAGGATAGTTTTGACAGTTAACTGAAAAAGATTCAATTTCACTTACTTCAAAAAACATTTCCTCAGCACCTGATAGGGAAGAATAGGGATGCACAATTATATATCGATTCCGCTTTTGAATTTAAAGAGACAGTGAGATAGAGAACTCCGTAAATGGTATTTAAGGTGCTCTCCTCTGAAACGTACGAAACTGTGGCTTTAAAACGCACACGGAACACTTCTGAATTTTAGTTTTGACTCTCTGCAAATTATCTAAAATCTTTTGACACAAAGCTTAATCTGGAAAATTTTCTTTTTCAGATCATTAGATAATTTTCTTTTCCTGATCATTAGATAATTTTCTTTTTCAGATCATTAGATAATTTTCTTTTCCTGATCATTAGATAATTTTCTTTTTCAGATCATTACATAAATATCTTTTCCTGATCATTAGATAATTCTGTTTTTCAGATTATTGGACAAACTGATTAGTTTTCCTAATCATTTCTTAAATTTTCTTTTTCTGGTCATTAGACACACTTCTGCCATAGATTGTGTAAATATTATCTTTTCATCATTGTGTTAATGCCATCTTTTAGATTATTAGATAAATGTTCACACTCAGATTTTTAAATAAACTTTCTTTTACAGATCATTAGCTAATTTACTTTTTCAGATCATTGGATAATTTCCTTTTTCAGATCATTACATAATTATCTTTTCCTGATCATTAGATATTCTGTTTTTCAGATTATTGGACAAACTGATTAGTTTTCCTAATCATTTATTAAATTTTCTTTTTCTAGTCATTAGACACACTTCCCGCCATATAAATGTAATCTTTTATATTATTAGATAAATATCCACTCTCAAATTATTAAATAAACTTTCTTTTGCAGATTATTAGCTAATTTACTTTTTTTGATCACTTGATAATTTTCTTTTTCAGATCATTAGATAATTTTCTTTTCCTAATCATTTATTAAATTTTCTGTTTCTGGTCATTAGACACACTTCCTTTTCTTCATCAATGGGTAAATGTCATCTTTTAGATCATTAGATAAATGTCCACTTTCAAATTATTAAATAAACTATATTTTCAGTTCATTTGATAACATTTCTTTTCCAGGACGTTAGATAGATTTTTCTTGTTTTACAACATTTGGCAACTTTTCTTTTCCAGATCATTTCATAAACCTTTTTCAAGTCAGTATATGAATTTTCCTTTTATATCATTAGATAACTACTCTTTTTTTAGCTCATTACACAAATGTTCTTTTTGAGATCATTAGATAAATTTTCTTCTTCAGATAATTAGATATATTTTCCTTTTCATATCGTTATTCATATTTTACTTAAAGTAAGTCTCCATTTGATTTAGTGCAATTAATTTTGATTCTTTCATAACACTGTCACTAGATCGTGCAGCACTTTTTCCGTTTGTCACAGAACAGGTGATTTGAACAGATCATTGTTTCATGACTGTACCTTTGATCATTCCATTTTATTTCTGTAATCTATAATTAACGTCAATTAATTTTAATCCTCGTAGCAGATCTCACAAGCCGAAGGAAAAAAGAACTTACGAATTTCTTAAAACGGCAGTTTTTGACTTCTTGCTTTTACCGTTCAACTCTAAGTTATCTCAAAAAATTGAAATACTTGCCAGCTTCTCTTAATTTCTTGCTCCACTGAAACGTCTGCTCAATTTAACAGATGTCTTTTGAAATGGGCACAAAGTAGAGCTCATGAGAAATCCGGAACTCCTGCTTTTCTGTACTGTCTCTGTTTAGAAATTTGTAGTTTTAAGAAAAGCTGAACTCAAAACAAGTGGTGTTTCTTCTACGGATATTCGCAAAACTATGCTGCTCCTCAAAATGTGATGCCTGTGTCATAAGAGTTATTGGTTTTATTAAAACGATAAGGTTGGCAGGCCGAGCGATCAGGTGACTCTAAAAGCCAATCAGTGATTTTGTATGGGAGAAAAAATCAATGTTCGCAATACATGAATTTATAGTAATGCTTCTACAATGATGGCGCAAGACGCGTGCATTAAGAAACAAATAGCTAATAGAAAGCGATCAATATGGAGAAAAAGAGGATTGCGCAATTTCATCTTTCAATACCGAGGCGTATTTTCAAGAATTTCCTATTGTGCTATCCCCCCATTAATCATTTCTCTCTTCATCATATGGCATCAGCGCCTTATCGTTTAAAACAGATGCACTTAACGTAATTATGCATTTACTTTCAGGAAACTTCAGTGCTATATTAAAAAAGAGGCATTCTTTTTTAAAAGAAAATGCTGCAGATTGTTCATAGATGCACAATATTTTAAACACACTTCCGACATTTTTCGGAAGTGCTTATACATAAGACAAGGAGATGAATAAACCTAAAAACAGTCCAGAAAGCCAAAAAAAACCAAAAGCGTTAGGGGAATCAACAACTGAAAAAGCCTATACCCGGAAATGAATGCTGCAGAGAAGAAAATTTCGAGACAATAATAGAAAGGCCAAGGAATTTATTTTATTAAATCCGTGATTAATACACACATTTGGCGTGGACTGGGAACATCAAACAGAAGTCATCGCTCTTTCCACGTTAGTCACTGACAAATAATAATTGGCCACCACCGAGAATCGAACCGAGGGTCTTCCAGTTACGCGCCGGATATGCTTCCAGTGTACCACGGCGGCCTCGAATTCCTCCAGACTCACACACACTAACTGCCAAACCAATTTGGCAGGCTGCTTCTTAGAGCCCCGCAAAATGCTGGGGATTCGACAAATATGGTAAGCGGCAACTGAACAAATAATTAGAAGGCGAATGAATAATTAATACAGACATTTGACGTGGACCAGGAACATCAAACAGACGTCATCGTTCTTTCCACGTTTATAAGTGAGTCACGGAGAAATTATCATTGTCCGCCACCGGGAATCGAATTCAAGGTAATTCAGTTACGCGCCGGATACTAACTGGAAGACCCTGGGTTTGATTCTAACTGGAAGACCCTGGGTTTGAATCTAACTGGAAGACCCAGGGTTTGATTCTAACTGGAAGACCTTGGGTTCGATTCCCGGTGGCGGACAATGATAATTTCTCTGTGATTCACTTATAAACCTAGAAAGAACGATGCCTTCTGTTTGATATTAAATGCATGAAAACTGGTTTAAGTGCGTTTTCAAATCAGGAGCTCCAACTGCCAAGATGAGACGAAGTCATGGCAAAAAGTATCTCCATATATACTGTATAAGGGTTGTTCAATAAACAGTGAGACTTTTTGCCTGGAATGCGATTGAGCTTCCTAATTTTTTCAGTGGGTGGCGCTAATGTACAGGCGATGTTTTGTTTTGATCCGAGGTTTTACGACTACCGTGAGCTATTCAATGGGCTATAAGCAATCGCCCGTCCCTAATTTAGGGTCACTGGTTCCAGGGAAAGATCCCGGTGAGGCATGGATGTTGTGTTTGTCTTGCAGTCCTGGCTGTGGCTCTTCTCTGGAACCACCGGCCCTAAATTAGGGACGGGCGACTGCTTGTAGCCCATTGAGTTGCTCACAGTGGTCGATAAAATTTCAATCAAAAAAAAAAAAAAAAAAGGGGGAGAACGAATCAGTAGTAAACCTTTTATAACACTTCAGTCTTTGCAAGGAATCAGAGGTAAATCTTTAGAGCGAATTGCTCGTAAATTCTCAAACGTTTCAAGTTTTTTCAGAAACCGAAAATGCGTTTATAGTGAAAATCATTCAAAATACTTTGGTCGGTACATAAGCTTATTAGCAGTACAAATTTAAGGGCGATGACTTAACGCCGTAAATGGTACAAAAAGCATCTTCTTAGTTGTCAGAAAAGAGCAATATTTAGTTTGGAATAAGAAAATGGTACAAAATGTTCCAGGAAAATGAACATAGATTTGAGATCCTTTCCGGCATAAAAAAAATTCTGAAAGCAGATATTCATAAAAAGAAAAAAATTCAGGAAAACCCAAATGATTTACACCTTCTATTAGTAGACCGTGCGTTATTTAAAATGCAAAATGTGCGCGAAGTTTTTCATAGTGAATGGAACCAATTCCAAAATACAGTGGAATCTCGGTTATACTTTTCCCATTTATACGTTTTTCACTTTTGAACGTAATTTTGTGTTAGTTCCGATATTTTGGTATAATTCCTTTGTACGCTTTTTGTGATTACATGTTAAAATTTGAATTTCAGATTATTAAAAGAAAGGGGCTCTTTTAATCTTGTATACGTAATCCGGAATGTTACAACTTTGAAAGAACTGAGACAGCATTGTAGTTCCTTGAGAGAGCGTTGTTGTGTTTCTTCTTAGTGCAGCCAAAGTTAAGCGTTGGTCACATCAGAGAAGGGTGTGCTTTTTGAAACAGCTTTGTTGTATTCCTTCTTGGTGTAGCCAAAGTTGAACATTGATCCCATCAGAGAAGGGTATGCTTTTTGAAACAGGTTTGTTGGGTTCCTTCTTGGTGCAGCCAAAGTTTAACCTTGATCCCATCAGAGAATGATGTGCTTTTTAAAACAGCTTTGTTGTGTTCCTTCTTGGTGTAGCCAAAGTTGAACATTGATCCCATCAGAGAAGGGTATGCTTTTTGAAACAGCTTTGTTGTGTTCCTTCTTCGTGCAGCCAAAGTTGGATCTTGATCCCATCAGAGAAGGGTATGCTTTTTGAAACAGCTTTGTTGTCTTTCTTCTTCGTGTAGCCAAACTTTTACCTTGATGCCATCAGAGAATGATGTGTCCGACGATGACCCCGCTCATCCACACGCTGTTGTCCACGGCAGTTGTCCTTTGCGGGGATGGTTTTACGGTATTAGATGTACTCGCGGTACACCCGTGACACAGTGGCTCGTGAAAATCCCAGTGCCTGCACGACTTCCAAGATAGTGACCCATTCGTCCAGCCTTGACAATTTTCCCACGATCAAATGCGCTTAGATCCTTCGTCTTACCCATACTGCGTCCGACGCTTACTGATTCCCGTCGTATCACTCCTTATATTGTCGGATCGCTGCATACGTCATATCGTTTCCGTTTACAGGGCCGCCCACAGCGCCACATTTGCATAACGCCAGCTGTCTCTAATTCAATTGCTCTTCAGTGTATATACACTGACGTATGATGTGATATCCAGCCTGATCCACGTGCTGAGAGAACTAATTGAAAGAGCGAGGGAATATGAACTTCCATTGTGCATGGCTTTTATCGATTATGAAAAAGCCTTTTATTCGGTGAAACCATCAGCAGTTACAATGGCTCTGAAAACCTGCGGTATTGAAGATGCATACATTAATGTTATTAATAACATCTATGAAAATGCAAGTGCAAAGACTAGGCTGTTTGAAAATACAACACACGTAAAAATTGGAAAGGGAGTGAGACAAGGGGACACCATATCTCCGAAGCTCTTTAATGCCACATTGGAGGGTGTTTTTCAGTCACTGAGCTGGGAAAACAAGGGGATAAAGATTAATGGAGATTATCTAACCCACCTTCGTTTTGCTGATGACGTAGTCATTTTTGCAACTACCCCATCAGAGCTGCAGAGTATGATCCAGGAACTTGCTGACAAGAGTAAAGAAGTGGGATTAAAAATGAACTTTCAGAAGACAAAAGTGATGTTCAATGCTTTTACAAGAAATGAAGATTTATCGATTGATGGAGAAAAGCTGGAGATAACAGACACGTACGTTTATCTTGGACAGCAGATATCAAGTGAGGGTCACATTGATGAAGAAATTAATCGGCGTACAAAACTTGCCTGGAGGGCTTTTGGAAGAAACAGCATAATTTTCAAGAGCAATATGCCATTATGTCTTAAAAGAAAAGTGTTTGATCAATGCATCCTTCCAGTGCTTACGTATGGTGCGGAGACGTGGACCTTAACTAAAAGAGACATACAAAGGCTGCAGACAACTCAAAGATGCATGGAGAGGTGCATGCTTGGTGTAACCAGGAGAGATAAGAAGAGGAACTCGTGGATCCGAAAAATGACAAGAGTGGAAGACATCATGATCAGAGTTAAATCCCTGAAATGGCAATGGGCTGGACATACTGCCAGAAGGACAGATCATCGATGGACAGCTGAAATTTTAGATTGGATTCCAAGGGACAGGAAAAGACCCAGAAGAAGACCACATGCGAGATGGGTGGATGAAATTGGAAAGTATGCAGGGGTGACATGGAGGAGACTGGCACAAGACAGACCGTTGTGGAGGAAACTTGGGGAGACCTTCGTCCAGCAGTGGATTGATAATGGTTGACAATGATGATGATGATGTGATATCAGTGCGAGTTGAAATGGCGGACACAACGTACAGAAGTCTACCGGTAAGCGGAAATTGAAAAATTATGTAGGAAGCATAACGAACCCAGTTATTTTTAGACGTCTTGCTTCGTAAGTGTCTGATATCAGTTTCTCTTTGCTCCAACTTACACATTACT